>JAWWEW010000006.1:1404996-1483425 GCA_035583185.1 Anabacerthia variegaticeps | reverse complement strand
CCTCCCTCCATCCAGCCCGCCCTCCCTCCCTCCCTCGCTCCTCCCTCCCTCCCTCCCGCCCTCCTCCCTCCCTTGCTCCTCCCTCTCGCCCTCCCGCCCTCCCTCCCTCGTCTCTCCCTCCTCCCTCGCTGCCTGCCCGCGGCTCCGGAGCAGCTCCCGGCCCGCCCGGCTCGCCCATGAGCCTGCTGGGGAGCTACCGCAAGAAGCCTGGCGCTGACGGCTATGAATCCCTGCAGCTCGTGGACAGCGGCGCTGAGCGCGGCGCGCCGGGGCCGGGGCCGGGGCCGGGCGGCCGGAGCCCCGCTCGGCACCACCAGCACCACCAGCACCACCAGCACCACCAGCACCACCAGCAGCAGCAGCCGCAGCAGCCGCAGCCCCGCGCCGAGGGCGGCAGCACCATGGACAGCTCAGGTACGGGCGGGGCGCGCTCTGTCGCGATAGTGGGGGGGCCCCGCCGGCCCCGGGGGTGGTGGCCGGGGACAATAGAGGGCCACCCCCGGCTGGGGACAATAGAGGGCTCTTTGTCCACGCGCGGGCGGTGGGATGGAGGGATCCAGCGCATCACCCCCCCGGAGTGAGGTTTTTCACCGGAGCTAAAATGGATGGAGTGCTTTGGGATCTTTCCCCAACTGACTTATTTCCCAGAGAATCATCCTTACTTTTTCCCCCTTTTTTTGTTTTTTTTCCTTTTATCCCCCTCCTCTAAAAAGCCCTCGTCCAACTGAGTTGGATTAATTGCAGTGGATGATGCGCTGCATGCACCATTTTTTTTTTTTAATCAGGGAGTAAAGGACCAGATGGTCTTCATGGCTGGTAATGGGATAGAGAGCTCTTCACCTCTAAAGCACAGGTTCAAATTTGCCTGGGCAGCCAGGAATGGAGAGGACCCACCTGATGGCCTTCAGGTGGCTCCTCAGAAGGAGCTGGTCCTGATTCTGGTTCGGGGTCGGTGGCTGTGCCCATCTCCATGAACATCCACAGCCTTTGCAGAGAACTTCTGAGGCTCAGACCTGTGCAGGGAAACACCCTGTTGGGTTGTGGGGAACCACATTTGATGCCCACCCGTTATAGCAGGGTGATCTTGCAGCATGGAATCATGGAATCCTGGAATGGTTTGGGTTGGGAGGGACCTCAAAGCCCATCCAGTGCCATCCCCCGCCATGGGCAGGGACACCTTCCACTAGCCCAGGTTGCTCCAACCCCATCCAACCTGGCCTTGGACACTTCCAGGGTGAAGATTCACGTTTTCCTCTTCCCTCCAGCTATTTGAATTTGTTTTCAAGACTCTTTTAGGGCTTGTCTTTGGTTCTTAAAGTAGTTTTTTACTCCTGGACTTCAGAAATGTGTTTGAATTTGCTGCCACGTTATCTCTGCTGCAATTGCTCGTAATCACAGGATGTACCAGCAGCTTCTTGCTCACAGCAGGCTGCTGGGTTCCAGTGGTTTGGATCCTTCCATCTGCTGGGATGCTTAGATACTGTGGCCAGGGTAAAACCTATCATTAGAGCCTTCACCTGGATAAGTTCCTGGCAGGGCAGGGACCAGGGGCAGGGCTGTTGTGGGAGGGGGTGTTCACAGCCAGGCAGGGTGTCCAGCCATGGCTTTGTCTCACATCATCTTGCTGTATAATCTGACTGTAGCTATTTTGCTTTCTTCAGGCCAGTCCTCTCCCTGCTGAGCAAAAATAAGTGCTTATGGACAGCCAGGAAAGGCCTTTATTTGCAGGTTTTGTGCAATATTCAGGATCTCCACAATCCAGCTGCTACGATTCTGTCCCAGAGCATTAATTGTATTAATGGCCTCTATCAGTTTCTAGGATGTTCTTCCCTTAAACACATGGGCTTGATCAAAGTCTGCCTGGAATTTGGAAGGGGATGGCTTAGAGATCTGTGTTAACCAGAGTTTGCTTCCTCCAGTTCACTCTCACTGCCTAAATTTTACAGGTGCTGGAAACAACACACCTGACACTTAAGCAGCAACAAACCTCAGGCCTTAATGTGGCCCTTGAATTGTGTTTATAGGATATCATTTTTGATACCTATTTTTGTTTAATAAGGACTTTTTGGTGGGCATTCCTAAATCTTCCCATGAAATTAAAACAGCCTGTGTTGAGTGTGATGCTCTGAGCTCCATTCTCGTATCTGCCTTGTTCATCTGAACACTTTAGGCTGATAAATGTCTAATTTCTGTCATCTCACTGCAAAGCCATTTTTCTTTGCCAAGTATGAAATCACAAAAGCTTAAAGAACCACATCCACCCCTCAGGTGTGCCTGTGATTTCCAGTGATTTGGTAACTGAAGTTGTTCATGCATTGTGGGACATGATTTGTCTTTCATGCAGCCTGAAGATGGATGGTTGGGGTGGGAGGGGATTAGGGAGCAGTCTGAAGATGGATAGTTGGGGAGATTAGGGAGCAGTGTAAGAGAAAGACAGGAAAATAAGATGGCTGGGATTTTGGCTTAGTAGGAGAAAGGGAAAACCACCCCCTACCCTCTGGGTTGGGTTTTAAGCAGAGAATATACTCATTTTATAGATACTTGAGACTCCTCCTGCCAAAGTTGAAATGCCCAAGATGAGCGTATTTCAGGTGGGCAAAGAGACCCAAATTCCTTGGGAAGGAGAAGGGTGAGATGAATTGGTGACACACCTCAGAGGAAGGGAGGTGTGCTGCTGGGTTTTGGGGGGCTGGGGAGCCTCTTCTCTGTAATTACGGGTCAGACCCTGAAGGTGAAAACCTTGAGATGCCCTGGCCAAATCCAAGCTCTTTGTGTCCTTCCCAGTTGTCTGACTGCCCTTCTCTTTGTTTTTTTTTTTTCTTTTTTCCCTCCTGATTTTAAATAATGGTTTCCTGTGGGGTGGAACAGCTGTTGCTGAGCTGTCCAAGTGGCTGTTGGCAGCTGAGGAGTGGAACAGCCTGGAGGTACAACCCGGTGTCACCAGGGGATGGGGGCACTGACACCATCGAGTCCAACCATCCCCCAGCACTGCCAAGGCCACCACTGACCATGTCCCCAAGTGCCACATCCACAGGGCTTTGAAATCCCTCCAGGGATGGGGATCTACCACCTCCCTGGGCAGCCCCTTCCAACACCTGACCACTTTTTCCAGGAAGAAATTCCTCCTGATGTCCAACTGCCCTGGACTCCCCGCTCCTGGCAGGGACTTGCAGAGCCAGAAGGTCCCCCCTGAGCCTCCTTTTCTCCAGGCTGAGCCCCCCCAGCTCCCTCAGCCCCTCCTGCTGCTCCAGCCCCTTCCCAGCTCCGTTCCCTTTCCTGGACAGGCTCCAGCCCCTCAGTGTCTCTCTTGTCTGGGGGGCCCAGAACTGGCCCCAGGATTCAAAGTGGCCTCACCTGAGCTAAGTCACTGCCCTGGTCCTGCTGGCCACATCTCTGTGGTTAAACACCATCCTCAAGGAAGTTAAAGAGTTGGGCAATCAAACTTTCCTCCTCTCTCCTCACCTATTAAATGTCCTCTGCACCAGGGCAGTGCTCTCTGGGCACATCAAAATGCCCTTTGCTGTGTGGGAGGTGTGTGTGAAGGTGAATAGTGAGCACCTAGAGATGTTGGGTGGGTGAGGATTTGTGCTGAAGGCAAAGTACTGGCAATTCTGGAGCAAATTGCTGCTTGTTTAGCAAACAGGGTTGTATTTGATTGCTCTGCAGCGACAGTAACTCACAGGAGCTCAGAAAGTGGGCTCAAGTTGGGGTTTTCTATTAACTTCTTTAAGCTAATGCAAAGTATTAGGTCTTAAAGCATCCTCTCAATGCAGGATCACAGTGTCATAAAGAGCTTCTTGCAGGGGGAATAATCAGTGGTTACAGCTTTGCTGTAACTTCCCAGCGCTTGTGATTATTGGCTTAATATCCTCCTGGACTGGTATTGCTTGGTGTGGAGAGGGAAGAGAAACAAAAGGCAGCAGCCGCAAGCAGGGGAGTGTGGGAGGGTTTGCTGCTGGAAGGTGGGGTTGGGTTGGAAGGGACCTTAAGGCTCATCCAGTGCCACCTCCTGCCATGGGCAGGGACACCTCCCACTGTCCCAGGGTGCTCCAAACCCCATCTAGCCTGGCCTTGGACACTTCCAGGGATCCAGGGACAGCCACAGCTTCTCTGCCCAACCTGTGCCAGGGCCTGCCCACCCTCCCAGCCAGGAACTCCTTCCCAATATCCCATCTAACCCTGCCTTCTGGCAGTGGGAAGCCATTCCCTGTGTCCTGTCCCTCCAGGCCTTGTCCCCAGTCCCCCTCCAGCTCTCCTGGAGCCCCTTTAGGCACTGCAAGGGGCTCTGAGGTTGTGCCCAGGTTGTGTCCAGTGGCTGTGCCTGGAAATTACATGGAATGTGCCAGATGCAGTGCAGGAACAGGATCACAGCACAGGTCACTCTGTTACTGGTAACTGCCTGTTCCTCCAGAGAAGATGCTGGCCTTGGGTCAGAGGTTTGAGGATGGAGGCCATGGAGGTTCAAAGAGAGGCTTGATCTGGAGCTCACAAGACACAAAAACAGGTTTCAAGAAGAGCATCAGTGTAGCACTGCTTTTGTCTCTTCAATTTCGAGTTGCTGGAAGAGCTCACAAGATGAGAAACAGGCAGTGAAGAAGCAATTTATTTGGGTTTTTGCTGTGGCATTCAATCCTGCTTTCTTAGCAGCTGGCTGAGCACTGAAAGAAGAAGAGGTTCTAGGAAATAAGATGTAAAAGTAACAGCAAGAATAGATGATATGAAAGGGGAAAAAAAACCTTCTGTGCTATTCTGTGGTGTTTATAATTCAGATAACATAGAAAATAGCTTTTAAACACTCAGGGGATAGACTTGCTTGTGCTTCCTCAGGCACAGTAACCATGAAAGAGAAGTGTTTGAAATAAATTGCAAGTGTCGAAGCTGAGATTTCTTGAACTGTTTTACACTTGCAAACATAATCTCTTGTACTCTGGTGATTCCTTTTCTCTGAGTCAGGAGAGAGACATCTCCATGTCACTGGCACAGGGACAAAGAGCGGCGCTGACAATGTTGTCTTGTGTTCTCCCCTCACTGCGTTTTCAAACGGGGAGGTTCAGTTTAACGACTCTTTTGTTTGCTTGGTGTGTTTTGGACACTTGAATGATTTGGTGTTGGCAGGAGTCTTGTCTTTTTTTAGTTGTTTTGACAGGGAGGAGAAGCAGAGAGAATGTCAATCAACCTCAAAGGCCCATTTCATGGTTTGTGCTGGTGGCCCTGCCTGCATTTTGTTCACTGTAGTAGGAGCTTCAGAGGGGGAAATCTATAACAAATGACACAAATTTGGCAGATGCTGGGGGTAATTCCCCCCTCCCCTCTCAATATCTCTGCTCTTCTTAAAAAGGGACCAAACCCCCCTCTTTGTGGAAATCCTCCACATTGGTTGGTTAATGGTGCAAGCAGCACTCCCTAGTCACTGTTTCTCAAGCAAAAGCAGAAATACCTTAATTCTCCACATTTCCAGGAGCTTTACATTTAAGCAGTCTCAAATGAGCCTTTGGATAAAAGGCCCTGGGCTCATGCAATATTAGTTCTGGAATTTTATCATAGCAAAGCACAAAAAGAGCTTCTTGAGCTCCTCTACCTTACGATGTGCTGCCAGAGGCTCCAAGTGCTTCCCAGGGGAGGTCGGGACCCTGTGCTGCCCAACAGCAGCAGAAACACACAGGATCCTGGAATTGCTCAGCTTGGAAAAACGCCCTGAGGCCACTGAGTCCTGCCAAGGCCACCACTGACCCATGTCCCCAAGTGCCACATCCACGTGGCTTTTCAATCCCTCCAGGGATGGTGATCCACCCCTGCCCTGGGCAGCTGTGCCAGGGATGGACAGCCCTTTTCAGGAAGAAATTTGCCTAATATCCAACCTAAACCTGGCCTGTTTTGAGGCAGTTTCCATCTATTCCAGGCAAAAGGCCTGGATGGAGCAGTACCAGCTAATTGCTGGAAAGCTGCAGTAAAAAAGCACCAAACAACAACTGAAAAAGCCTCAACTGTTTGCTCAGTTGAATAAATTATTGAAGATGTCTTGATGCTGGTGATGTGTCTCGTGCTGATTGCCAGCTTAAGAAGAAATATTCTGGCTTCACCCTTTGGACAAGGGCTGGAGTGCCAGGACAAGGGGAATGGCTTCCCACTGCCAGAGGCAGGGTTAGATTGGATTTTAGGAAGGAATCCTTCCCTGTGAGGGTGGACAGGCCCTGGCACAGGTTGGGCAGAGAAGCTGTGGCTTCCCCTGGATCCCTGGAAGTGTCCAAGGCCAGGTTGGAGAGGGCTTGGAGCAACATGGAATAGTGGAAGGTGTCCCTGCCCATGGCAGGAGCTGGCACTGGATGGGATTTAAGGTCCCTTCCGACCCAAATGAATCTGGGACTCTGGGATTCTGTTCCATGCCCTCAGGTTGGAGCTGGCTGTGTTCTGGGGGACTCAGCTCTGGTGAATCCAGCTTGTCTCTCCTGCTCAGGAATGCTGGCTCTTGTCCTGATCAGCCTCATTGTCAATACCCTGACTGCTAAGCAGCCAAAGCAAACAGGTTTTGGGGATGAGAGATAACACTGGGTTATAATCCCATGTTATTTGGGATCTGATGAGCCCTTATCTTGCATTAGGCTCCTTGGCTCATGATGCATCTTCTGCTTCCCCGTGCCCTTAGAGAGTCCAAACATCATTACAGCCTGATCTTAAGCTCCTCTTTGTCTGTGCTGAAATCCACCCCAGGAGCTTTAACCTCTTTTCTTGGGGATTGCACTCCCCAAAGCAGCCTTCCACTTTTATGCCTCCTTGGAGTGTCAGGATCAGGGAAACCTGGGCGTTGGGGTCTCAGTGCTGGCATTATTCAAAGGTTGGAGGCTGCTCTGCTGCTCTTGTCCTGCAGTTCTACTCTGCACATATTTGGTTGTTTGTTTTTATGGAATAACACTTTAAGATATCTGTGCTCAGCATTGTAGGGAATCTAACTCTACCAGGAATCTGGGACAGTGGTGGAGGAGGGGACAGATGAGACTGGTAGCAAAAAAAGAGGAAAAAAAATCGGTCTTCAGGGGGTGTGTAGTCTGAGGAACTTTCCAAGTCATTTCTGCAGGTGGAAGCTGTTTCTGTTCCTGTGAATGCCCCTTTACATCTGTTTCAGCTGCCTCTGCTGCTGCTGATTCCTCCCCAGCCCATTTGCAAAGCACCAGCCAGTAACTATTAAAAAGTTGTTGTAATTATGACACTTGGGCTACATCTGACCTAAGAGAGGATTCAAGCATCAGCATAGATGGTTTGGAGAATTGGATTAAATGTGCCAAAGCTCAGCTGTCCAGGTGAGAGGTGTGTGATGGAAGGAAGCTTGGGGAGGTTTGTGCTCTTCAAACACAGTTAGAACTACGGAATCCCAGAATGGTTTGGGCTGGGAGGGACCTTAAAGCTCGTTTTGTTCCACCCCCTGCCATGGACAGGGACACCTTCCAGTAGGCCAGGCTGCTCTGAGCCTAGTTGGCAAATGAAGCCCTCGGATCTCACTGGATCCAAGGAGCCACCTGCCCAGAGGTTTGGATTTAGGAACTCCTGCCTCCCTCCCCCTGGACACAGGAGTTGCAACTCCTTTACTATGCCTGGATTGCTTTGCAATCCCCTGAAAGATGGAGTGGCAGGGGCTGGGAATGCTGAGGGTGCCCAGGGATTGTGACTCTGCTCTGCCTGGGGTTTTTTTGGCTGTTTCTCCATTTTTTTGCACACAGTGCCCCCCACACATGATGTTCCTACACAAGGATGCCCCACTAATGTTGCTGCAGGAATTCCTGCCCCGGGGCTGCTCCTCCTCCCCTCCACACCCCGCAATGCCAAGGGGACGCCCATAAATACGATGATGGGGTTGTAGCAGCCTCCCAGCCCTAAATGCTGGTGGGAAAGCACGTCCCACATTCCCCAGCTCTGCGTGTAGGAGGAACGTGAGCTGTGCTGCTCCTCCGCTGGCTGGCGGGGCTGCTGGGGGAGGCACAGGCACAAATAGTATCTTTTCTTTCCCTTTTTTTTTTTTTTTTTCTCTGAATGTTCCTTAAAAACAATTCAGGCTTTGTTGTTGAAGCCACAACAACAGAGGCTCGACTTCTTTCAGCTCAGGGAAGTTTAAAAGGGCCATTTCTGCCGGGGCACAGGGTGATCTCCACCGTGCTCCCCTCTCTCCCCGTGCCTTGGTAAGAGTCTCAGGGGATAAAACAAACAAAAAACCCCTCCTTCCTCCCAAAAATACTTGGTAGAGAGGGAGGTCACTGCAGAGAGCAGCTAAAACTTCCAGAAATGTGGAATTTGGGACATACAGAGTAGGAAACAAGTTGTTTCTCATTGTAGTGGTACCAGTGGAAGAGGATACAGAGGAGTATTTAATACTCCCAGACCTTTTTTGGGAGGGTGGGAGGCGAAGGCTTTAATGGTTTTCTGCATGGCAGGGGAGGCTGGAATGACATGGGCTTTAAGGTTCCTGCCAACCCAAACAATCTATGATTCCAAGATAAGGAACAGGGAATATTTATCTCTTTCCGCACTCCATCCCTAAAGAAAGCACCGGCAGCAGCTCTCTGAGCAAAAAATGAATCCTTTGACATTGAAGATCCTGTTACACACAGCCTGGGCAGACTGAGGGAAACCTGCTTCCTTTCCTATGGCTTCATGTCTGCTTTTTGTCTGCCCTTACAGGCAAAAAGGGTCTGTTTACTCCTGCTAAGTAAGCTCTGAAACGCAGCCCTTCTCTGCTCATCTTCAATTTCTAGACGGCTTGCTTTCACCTCCCTGCTCTCAGGCTCAGAATTGCTTCATCAGCAGAAACATTCAGACTGACAGAGTCTTAAATGCCTTTTAAATGTCGGCTCGTTTCCCCCCTGATTCTCTGGAGAGCTGCAATTCGTGCCCTGTGCTTGGGGGGGTTTGTGGGTTGCCTGGGCTGGGGCGTTGGAGCTCGGGGACCTCCCCAAGCAGATGAGGACCACAGTGTGCAGATTTTGCAGGGAAAGCTTCCAAATCTGGAATTTCTTGCTTGTTCCAACCTGTGAGCATCTCCATCAGCTGATGGCAGCACGTGACCCTTTGTTCCTGGCCCCTCTGTGGTCCTGCAAACCCTCTGGCTGCAGGAGGTGGTGTCTGGGGCCCAAATATCTCCCACTGTGCAGAGCTACACCTGTTCCATTCACGCATTTCTGGCCCCAAAACCCAGTAATTAGAGCTGGACTGGCCCCAAAACCCAGTATTGAAAGCTGGACTGCTTTAAGTGTCTTTGCTTTCGAGACTTCCCTGCTGGATAGAGCAGTTTCTTCCCCTCTCCCTGTGCAGAAGGTGCATTTGCCCTGCTAAGGGGAGGCAGCTGACAGTGGGTCTCTTTGGACAGTAACAAGTACCAGTCTCTGAAAGCCCCCAGCACCTCAGAGCTGTCCTGGAGAAGCACTGCAGGTGCCTCTGGTGAGCAGGTCATGGTGGGACAGCAGGCAGGGGAACCATCCCCAGCCATTCCTGTACTGGAGCACATCCCTCTGGAGGCCCTGGTGACCACAGCCTCCTCCTCCCAAGCTCCCTCTGCCTCGAGAGGAGAAGTTCTCCTCCTGCACTGCACATCCTCCTCCTGACACTCTCTAAAATCAGCGAGGAGAGCACTTAAATGCTTCAATTAAGATTTCTACACTCTCCAGCTCTCATCCTGTGCAACACAAGGCTGGTGCTGTCAGCAGGGGCTCCTTCAGCTGGAATCCCACCCCGTGGCTGCTGCTGAGAAAGGGCCACGACAGGAATGCTGCTACAGGACATGTTTTGTAAGGAAATGCAGCAGGTTGTTGCTGTGTTTGGTGCCTGCTGGAGGCTTATTCTGAACACAGAACAGTCTCTTCTCAGGGCAGGCATTGGCTCAGAGCAAGCACCTTCAGCCAGAATGAAACCAAACTTCACCTCATGAACCAAAAGGACAAAGGTGTCTCTTGCCCACATTGCCCCAGTGAGTGGAAGCACTTCAATGACAACATCATTGCCATCACTGAACAGAGCTGCTCAAGCAGAACCCCCTCTGCAGTAGGTTAAAAGTTCCTGGGCTAAGAAGAATCCTGCCATTAGCACAGGATCCTGCTGAACCCTGTACTGCAAACACAGGCCAGGAGCACAGCTCCCACTGAGCCTTTTGGGGAGTATCCAATACCTGGGGGAATAAATAGTTCTAGTCCTGCAAGGAACAAGGTGCATCTCATTTACCTGGAGGCTGATTCTCTGTGGTGAGTCTTCCAGGCAGCAACTCCAACTCACGTGGCAACTTGCAGCAAACTATTTCCACACAGACAAGCTTGTGAGCTCCTGGTTCTGACCTACCAAAGACACAGAATCCTGGAATAGTTTTGGTTGGAAAGACCTTCAAGACCATCCAGTCCCACCCCTGGCCCCAGGCAGGGACACCTTCCACTGTCCCAGGTTGCTCCAAGCCCTGTCTAACCTGGCCTTGGACACTTCCAGGGATGGATCCAGGGGCAGCCACAGCTTCTCTGCCCAACCTGTGCCAGGGCCTGCCCACCCTCCCAGCCAGCAATTCCTTCCCAATATCCCATTCATCCCTTCCCTCTGGCAGTGGGAAGCCATTCCCCTTGTCCTGTCCCTCCATGCCTCGTCCCAAGTCCCCCTCCAGCTCTCTTGGAGACCCTTTAGATGCTGGAAGGTGCTCTAAGCTCTCCTTGGGAGATGCTTCTGGGGCTTGTGTGGGGTCTGTGGGTTTGCATTTTGGCTTTGGTTGCAGCACAAACAAATCAGCACCTCTCATGCAGCTCCTGGTGGATGAAGGACAAGGAGGGGATGTTGTGTGCCTTGGCCTTGTAATTTCAATATCAAATGTGCCCTTTGCCTTTGTGCAAGGGAGAGAACTGTTGCCCTCCTCTGGGTTCACCACCTGGCTCCAGTGGGAAATGCTGTTGAGCCACTCACTCCATATCCTGACCATGCTCCTGGTGATCCCTTATCTGCCTGGGGAAATCTCACCCTCCATCCTGCTCCTCCAAAGAGGAAGCAGCAACTGCCTCATCCCTTCTGCCCCAGGGAGTGTCCTTGGTTCTTCCCGTGCCACAGAACAGGTCACGGTCCCTCAGCTTGGCCAGGGGCTGGAGGCACAACTCAGCTCTCTTTGCTCAGGACCTTGGTGCTTGAGAAGAGCAAATGAAGCTGTCCCTGAGCATGGCCCAAGGATGTGCAGTGGCAGTGCTGGGGGTGCCTGGGAAGTGGCTGATGGCCAAGGAAGATGTGTGGGATGTGGGGCTCGACCCTCCCTCTTCTGGTATTCCTTCAGGAGCCATCCTTTCTGCTTCTCTGCTTTAGTGTGCACAGGAATTTGGGAATTCACTGATTCTTTTAGAAGTGCAGTGAAATTTTCATTCTCTCTGTTTCTCCTCCTCTCTCCCTTTCTTTTAAATCTTCAGATGGATTTGTAAAGATTCTAGGTTCTCTGTACTCCTGGAGCCTTCCTGTGCTCTCCTGCAGCACTTCCAGCTGTAAGAACTTGCCCAGTGCCATCAGCCCTCTGATCCCTCTGTCCCCCTTTCCCTGTTCCAAGCCACCACCTTTCTGTCAAAAGCTGACCTGCAGAACTGAAAGTGCCTTTTGAACATCTCCTCCTCCTTCCACCCCGGCCTCTTCTAGATCTGACTAACAGGAAAACAAACTTTTTGAGGAGAGATCTAACACTGATTCCATACCTGGAAGCCAACGAGCTACTTCAATTTTTTTCCTTTCTCTTTTTTTAAATTATATTTGAAGGAAATGCTTGCAAGCAGTCTGGCAAACGAAATATTCTTGTGCCTTGAGAAGGCATCTTCTGTTCTGAAGCTGGCAGAGCTCAGAGGAGAAGAGGTGGCCTCTAAATTTATCAGTCTAGTACATAGATGAGGTGCATGTGGATTGTAACCACATCAGAGTGCATTAAACACCAGGGAATAAATAACATCACCTGGCCCATGGAATCTCCAGTTTAAGGATTTATTGATATCTCTCTCTGGGTTTGAAAGGGCGAATGCCATTTAAATGGGTTTGGTATTCTACAAAGTAAGTCACTAGGAGCATTTTTAGATGCTTTTTTTCATGTTTCTTATTATTCTGAATGCCTCTAGAATGTTTCTTCTGGTCATGATGGCCATGTGAGCAATCTCTGAGTTGTGTGTCTAACACCACTCATGGCTATGCTGTAGAACCAGAGAGCTGACAGCTGTAAAATCTCTTTATAAAACACATAATGAGCACTGGCAAGACCACCAGCCTGCCTGAGCCATGAGAAATCTTCCCCATTTTTGGGTGCTGGAGTAATTACCAACGACCAGCACATTCATCTCACAAAGCAGCTCTCGCAGGGCTCTGCAGCAGGATAAATGTGCCCAGAATTCCTGGGGGCTCTGGAAAGGCAGCTCTTAGTGGATGCCACCTCAGTTTTGAGGCTACCTGAGATATGGAGTGCATTTCCATAGGTTTCCTTCCTGCTTCCTTTGCTGTGCTGGAGGATCTTCTGACTAATCTGACATAATGAGGTAACAAATGTGTATAATTAAAGTAATGTAGTTAAAGTTTGCTAAGATCAAAATAGTTGAGGCCTAGTGAACAGCAGGCAGTTTTTTTAAAGTAGTCAAGAGCTTAATTTGCAGCTAATAAGCAATTAAAATATCATTCAATCATAGAGTGGTTTGGGTTGGACAACCTTCAGTGGTCCAGCTGCAGTCAAATGGCAGCTGTGAGGGCTGTGCTGGAGCTGTTGTATGAACTAGTGAGTGCCTTCTTCTCACCCCTGTGGGGGTGGCTTGGTCTTGGTTGTGATGGAAAAATCAGCTCCATGCTCAAGAGCTGGTCTTGCTTTGGGTGGGGCTGAGAGGGGAGGGAAGTTAGGATCATGGAATGGCTTGGGTTGGAAGGGACCTTAAAGATCACAGAATGACAGAACCACTGAGGTGAGAGAAGACCTCTGAGATCATCAAGTCCAACCTATGACCCAACACCACCATGTCAACCAGACCATGGCACTCAGTGCCATGTCCAGTCATTCCTTAAACACCTCCCAGGGTGGGAACTCCACCACCTCCCCGGGCAGCCTTTCCAGTGCCTGACCACCCTTTCTGTGAAGAATCTCTTCCTGATGTCCAACCTAAACCACCCCTGGTGCACCTTAAGACTGGTTTCTGAGCCCATCTGGCAAGAAGATGCCATCCTCCATCTCTGGGAAGTCATGCCCTTGATAAGTAAAGCCCCTTTGCCCCCATGCTGGACAGAGCACACGTGAACAGGCCAGGTGTGAGCAGGGCAGTGGGATTGTTGGCTCTTGGGTTTGGTCCAAACAAGTGATGCTGGATTTGGTTTTGTTGTACTTGAAGGTGCTTCGTCACCAGACATGGAGTCCAGCTATGGGGGAGGCTTGCTGGATATGGTGAAAGGAGGAGCAGGGAGACTCTTCAGCAACTTGAAGGATAACCTGAAGGACACCCTGAAGGACACATCTTCCAAGGTCATGCAGTCTGTTGCCAGGTACAGTAGAGCTGAACAGGTCAAGGCCCTGGCTGCAAAGTGCCAGTCCCAGCTGCCAACTGGATGGCCCAGCACAAGTCCCAGTGAACATAAGGAAGGAAGGAGCTGAAAATCCCAAATGGCTCCTTTGATTCTGTCTCATGGTTGGTATTTGACCTCAAGGAAGCAGGAAACCCAAAGAAACACAACCTAAGTTTCACAGAAAGTGAGAATCCCCTGCCCAGTGCAAGTGGAGCACTCAGTCTGCAGTTCCTGGAGGATTCCCTGTGGGGTCCTTCTGCTCAACCCCCACTGGAATATTTTATCACTCATATTGATGCCCTCTCTTGGGGCTCTGCTTGCTGAGGTTCCCATCACTAAACACACCTTTTGAACACTAAAAAGAGCTTTAGGTGACTTTGCTTTGGTGACTCTGCTGGCATTGTCCCCTGTGCCTGGCACTCTGCCCACTCCAAAGGATACAGGGATACAAGAAATTAAAGAAATTTAATGCATGCAAGACCTCAGAGTCCTTGAGGGGTCTGGAAAGTGGCAAAAGAGCAGAGATTTCTCCTGAAAACTGGCACTGAAAATTAATGACAAAAGGGAAAAGGGACCTTTTTTTGCAAGTCCTGCAGCCTGTTAATTGCAGGTGTAGGGAGGAGGGCTGGGTCACTCTCTGCAGGAAGCCATTTGCTCCCTCTTCTTAGGAGTTATTTTAAGGTCATTTTTCTTTGTGTGATAAGCAAACCTTTCTGGGGAAATACTCTTCTGATTCCCCCACAGTGCTGCTTTTGCAATGCCTGTCTCCTGCTTTGTCTTCTTTCAGTTACACCAAGGGGGAGCTGGATATTTCCTACATTACCTCAAGAATCATAGGTAAGTGGTGCCGAGTGATCAAACACAACCTGGAGGATCCCTAATTGCACCAAGGCTCAGCCTGGCCTCTCCTTTCCTTGCCAGTGATGTCTTTTCCGGCGGAAGGCGTGGAGCTGGGATTCAGGAACCACATCGAGGATGTGAGGACCTTTTTGGATTCCAGGCATCCCGACCACTACACTGTCTTCAACTTGTCACCCAAGTACTATCGCAGTGCCAAGTTCCACAACAGGGTGAGTGTCCCTCTGTTGTCCCCCTGAGGCTGAACAGCAGGAAGGGGTGAAACTCCTTTTTTGGAGTTTTCTGGGCATGGCGGAATGTGAGAAGATGATTCAGGAGCTAGAGGTGTTTTTAGGCTGCTGTGGTGGTTTTGGGGGTTTAGTTGATGTCTGGGATCACAGGAATTAAAGAGCTGGAAAGTTCAGGGCATAATTCTCGCGTGCCTTGGAGTGAAAGAGGCACCGAGTGGAGCCTGTGCTGCTCTGAGCTCCTACAGAGCTGGTAGAAGCTGCTGAAGAGAAGTAAAGAATAAAATGAAAGGGCTTTGACAGAAATTACCAGTGTGAGAAGGTAGATTATTTCCACGTTGAACAATCCTGTGCCTTAATCAAGCAGGAGCCCTTAGCAGGCAAAGCACAGGAGTGGAAACTGGTTCTAAGGGGCATTTTGGCTCTTGTGACTTTAAAAACCCACCTCCACTCCGTGCCCCAGTTTCCCTCTCTAAAACCAGAGCAGCATTACGGGGGCATTGCGAGGCTCTGGTTCATTAATGGCTTTTAGAGGAAATCTCTATGAAATGCTGCTGCTGAAATGCAAGATTAGATTTAATCTTTCCAAAAACTTCCTGTTCTTTCCTTCCCCACAAGGGAATGATGTGTTTTGGTTTTTCCTTAATTTCTAACTTTTTGTGGCCTTCAACAAAAAAGGCAAAGTTTCCAGGCTTCACCCTCAGTCAGGGTAAATGAATCTAATCTATAAGCTGAATTCAATTTTAATTTGAGGTATAGATGAATTTACCTTCAGCAATTGCTCTGCAATCACTCACACATCTCAGTGAGCATCAGTAACAAGCCATGACCTCAAACATGAGGAAACGAACAGGAAAGACTAATTAAAAGGTATCAAGGGCTCTGAATCTTCAGCCTCAATTGGTTCTGGTGCATCACTTGCTGTAGGTGGGTGGAGGAAGATACATCTGCTCCTGAAAGCCCAGCTTTACACACCTCTTGTTATATGACCTGGCCACAACTCCTCCATGCCTGTGTTTGCTGTCCCACCCTGCCCAACACCTTAAAAGGTGACTCTGTGCATCCTTTTCAGAGCATGACCTGGTGCTTTGTAACCATTGCCTTGACTCACACAGGAAAAAAAAAGAGGCATCTTTTAATAAAATACTCTACTTTTAGGTTATGGGCTAGGAAGTGCTGATTCCAAGTATTTTTTGGGAAAATGGAGCGTGCACAGCACATGAAACAATTACAGTGTTGAGCTTCATATATATTGGAAAAAATGCTAATGGGCTATCCAGGAGGTGAAATCACCTTCAGAGTGTTTTCTGCTGTGGATGAGGATGTCAGGATGAGCAGCTTTTGAATCCCTATTTTCTTTCAAACTTTTTGGTTCCTAAGATCAAAGTAGGTCGCTTTGTTGCACAGTGGCACAGGAGGGAGGTGAATTAATGTCCTGCTGGGCTGTTTTCCTGCCTGGATGTGGCTGAGTGGGTCACAAAGCCCCAAGTGCCCAGTCTGTGGAGGAGGACACGGGACTATGAGTGGGTGGTGAGACACTGGGAAAGGCTGTCCAGGGAGGCTGTGGCTGCCCCATCCCTGGAAGTGTCCAAGGCCAGGTTGGATGGAGCTTGGAGTAACCTGTGGAAGGTGTCCCTTCCAACCCAACCCATTTTATGACTGAACACTGAGACCTTGCTGTGCATTGTTCTCCTGTCTGTGTCCCCAACAGGAGAGGAGAGCAGAGCTCACATCTGCTGGAGGAAGCATGAGCAGTTTCAAAACATATAACTCAAATATAACACTCAACAAAACCAAACTTCCAAGTCCCTGCTGGGCCACTTCCATGGCAGTTGCTGCCCTACTGCTAAAGTAAAGCAAGCCCTGGCTGCTCATTCCCAGGGCTCGAGAGGAATTCCTGTTACTTCTCCCCAAGGTTGTGTGTCATGAGTGGTGGGGAGGTTATGTTTGGTGTAAACAAAATGCTACATAGACTGCATTTAATTTCCTAATTGCAAACCACCAGGCAGATGTGTAATTATAGGCAATGTAAATATATAATTATGGCCTGTTGGGAAACGTGCATTATTTACCAGACAAGTGAGAATGGCTTTTCCAGATGCTTGACAGTGTGTTGGCCTGAGGTTTGTTCCAAAGATCATCAGTGAAAGGGTCACTGGTCATGTTAATTTGAGCAGGGAAAATCAAGGGTGTGCAACAGCAGCAATGAGACAAACCACAGCTCTGGAGACAGGAGGAGGTGGGGGGTGAAGATAATGCTGCAGAGAGGGTAAACAGGGAATGGTCATCCCTGCCTTCCAAACCCTGAGCATGGTTTGCCTTGTTGGGTGGCCTCTACAGCACAAACCCACACTTGTTCACTCAGGGCACACCTGAACTTTGGGATATTCTGGAGACCGAAAGCTTTCACGAGTCTAAAAAGTGATTAGACAACTATCTAATTAGATGTTAGATGAGACAAAACTCTGCCAAATGACAAGCAGAGCTGTGCCAGCAGGATGGCTGCCTGGGTTAGGCAGTGCTGCCAGCTTGCCCTGTCCCTGCATCCCTGGGAGTCCTTGGAGCTGGCTGTGACACCAAGAAGAGCTCGGTGGCTCCCTGGTTCGACTCAGGATGCCTTGGTCTGCTCCAGGGTGTTGTGCAGGTGGAAGACAGAAACTCCAGGGCAAGTTTTATGAAACCTGGAGCTCTTCCTTCCTCTGAGAGATGAAACAGGCATGGGAATCATGTGGCTAGTTAAGAACATCTGGGCAAATCATCTCTTTCCTTCCCCGTTCTCATTAAGCAGGATCCAAATGTCAGCCGAGAGAGAGAACCAATTCTTTGTCTGAGGACAAGCCTCATGACATTTCTCCCTTAAATTTCTTTTAGCCAAAAATGCCTTTTAAAAAAAGGATATTTCAATTAAAACCAGATGAAAGGGAGATGTCTGTCTAAGGCTATTTGATGTGCTGCTTGAGACTGCAAAGACTGTTCTGGGGATAAGTGTTATGACTCAGAACTAGTACACTGATGAATAGTAACTAGACATACTTTAGGATTTGTGGGTTTTCAGCTCTAAGGGCTCATTCATTTTTCTGGCTCATATATTAACTACACTTACTCAGATGCAATTTTTTTCTTAACAGAAGTTTCCCTTTCATCAGTTTAATATCTGTCACATAAGGCTTGGAAATCTGACACAAAATGGCTGAGAACAACAGATGCTCAGAGCTGTATTTTTTAGGGACCCGTTGTACAAAGCCTTTTGACGTGGCAGAAATCATTGTGAGACTGGAGCGTTATAAAAGGGCCACTCGAGATGATCTGACGTGGCATGTAAATTTTTCAAAGTGTGCACTCGGGGCCAACCCATCAGTATGATGTTGTTTGACTGAAAAGGCTTTTTTGTTTGCCTCCTCATCCTCCATGGAAGTCACAGCGCAGAGTTACACCCGGGGAGAAATGGAGCAGGTTTCAAGCCCGTAGGTGTAGGCTGGAAAAGAGAAGCAGCATTTCTGGGCAGCAGGCACTTGTAAAGAAGGTCTGGCTTCGTGCTGCTCCACAGCTGGTTGTGTTGCTGGTCCCTCCTGCAGGTGTCTGAATGTAGCTGGCCGGTGCGGCAGGCGCCCAGCCTGCACAACCTCTACGCCGTCTGCAAGAACATGCACAACTGGCTGCAGCAGAACCCCAAGAACGTCTGTGTCATCCACTGCATGGTATGTACAGAGGCACCACAGAGGCTCCACGGGACGGGTCTTAAGTCTTGTTGGGTGTCTGGAGTCCGTGTGCAAGGAGGGGATGGCTTCTAAAAGAGAAGGGGATGTCCTAAAACCCACGGAGAGGGAAATCCTTGTCCACGTGCAGCTGCAAAGCTGAGCTGGGAGGGCTGAGACTGAACAAGAAGCAGGAATGCAAAGCCTGAGAGGTCACAGTCGTTCCAGCAGTGACCTGTGACAGGTGATGAGGAGGAAGAAGGTTTGACCCTCTGAGTTGTTGGCCTGCTCTGACATGCCCAGTTGAACAGGGGGCCCAGAGAAGCTGTGGCTTCCCCATCTCTGGAGTGTTAAAGGCAAGGTTGGAGCAACCTGGGTGAGTGGAAAGTATCCCTGCCCATGGCAGGGGGTGGGACAGGATGAGCTTTAAGGTCCCTCCCAACCCAATCCTGTGATTCTCTGACTTTGCAGTTTATTGTAAGTAGTTGGAGGGGAAAGTGCAGCCTCAGGACTGAAGGGTGACGGAAATTGGGCAGAACACACATAGATGGGAATCCTGTCAAACTGTGACTCTGACATGGTTGAAGTCTCTTGCCAGGGGTCCCTGTCAGGCCTGGCTGAAGGAGCCCAGCTGCCTTTTGCTCCTCTTTGTGCAGCACAGCTGAAATGGTAAATCCCCCCCAGGGGTTGTTCAGCACAGGGCAAAGTGTAGATGGGCTGCAGGAGAGTGGTGTATGTAGGACTAAGCTGAAATTTACCCCACACAGCCTTTCTTACTGACAGCAATGCCCAAAAGGAGAGTTCTGTTCTGCTCTTGGAGCCTAAATTAAATCCAGGAGGCTGTCAGGCCTGATCAGCTAAACTGGGAGGAACAGAGGAAATGACTGATCCCAAACTGCACAGAGCTCACATATGAGTCTGGCATTTCTGCCTGGCACAGCACAGCCAGCGCCTACGGGACATAAATTCCCTTCAAACAGAGAGGAAGATGCACTTGATGCCTCCAGTCCTGGAAATCAGCTCAAGAATCAAATTCCTTTTCTGTCCTTTGAGCTTCAAATATCAGGATAATGCTGTAAAGGACAGGGAGTCCTTTTCAACACTCTCTAAGAAGTGTGCAGGAGGCCACTTGGTTTATGTGAACATGAGAGGTCTTGTCAGCAGCAATTGGCAGGGGTTAAACCTTAATAAAGCAAACAGCCCTTGAATGTCAAGCAGGTTACTGGGGTCTGGGTCAGCTCTGGTGTGGCAAATTCTGCAGAAAAGGGCTGGAATGCATAAAAGGTGACTGAAATAAGCAATTGAAGGGAGGCAGGGTGGGCAGGCCTGGCACAGGGTGCCCAGAGACGCTGTGGCTGCCCCTGGATCCCTGGAAGTGTCCAAGGGCAGGTTGGACGGGGCTTGGAGCAACCTGGGCTAGTGGAAGGTGTCCCTGCCCATGGCAGGAGGTGGCACTGGATGGGCTTTGAGGTCCCTCCCAACACAAACCAGTCTGGGATTTTATGATTCTGTAGAACTTCTAACTTGTGTGCCAGACTTTGAAGGTGTTTGAGTGAGGGAGCCTTGGGCTGGATTTTCCTATTTGTGAACTCTTCCAGGATAAAAGTCTCTTAGACAATGTCCTGCACATGTGGGATGGGTGTACACTGATCCCTGTAGTCACTTCCAGGCCTACATTTGGAATAACTAGAATATTACAGTTTGGGATCAGCCATGAAACACCAACATTTGTAGACAAAAGGTACTTCTGGGCTTCCAAAACAAGTCTAGACCATCCCCAGTTTTGGCTGCTCCCTGGATATTATCTTAACTTTGATCAAGGCCAGTGCTGCTCACTGAAGTCCTGGGTATTAAACAAATGACAGTGAACAGAGAATTCCTCATCATTTTGTGGTCTCAGTCTTTCTGCAGAAATGTTTTTTGTGGTTTAAAGGAGGGTGGAGAGCTGAAATGTAAAGGATGCCTCTAATACTGGGACACTTCTCTTCCCCTGCCCCTTTCCCGACAGGACGGCCGTGCAGCCTCAGCAGTTCTGGTCAGTGCCATGTTCTGCTTCTGCCACCTCTTCTCTAGTCCTGGCCCTGCCATACAGCTGCTGAACACCAAGAGACCTGGAATTGTACTGTGGCCATCTCACAGGAGGTACAGGATCCAGACTAACTCTATGAGCTGTATTCCTCAGGCTAAAAACTGCCCAAGTCCCTGCTGGGTGTGTTTTGGCACCGTGTGCCCAGCCCCAGGCTGAGACTGGCATCCAGAGCCCACTGTGCTCCTCAGGAGTAAGGGGCCAAGTGGTGATCAGGTGCTGGAAGAGGTTGTCCAGAGTGGCTGTGGGATCTCTGTCCTTGGAGATCCTTGGCTGGGTGTCACCCCAGCACATAATCCAGTCCTGAGACAGAGCTGGGAAGCTGGTCCTGCCCTGAGCAAAGAGCTGGGGAGAGGAACTTCAGATGTCTCTTCCAACCTGAATTATTCTATTATTTGAGTTGAAGATGTCCCTGCTCGTTGCAGGGGGTTGGACTAGAGGACTGTTAAAGGTCCCTTCCAACTCAAACCATCCTGTGGTGAACAGGGCCAGGGTGAATCCCTCTGCCATGGCAGCTGCACCCTTGCAGAAACACAAGTGCAGATTTTGTGTCAGCTACATGGAGCTGGAGTACCTGGACACTGCAGTCCTGGAAACCATGAAAGAATGGCATTTCCATGGGATTTGAGGGTAGATGTTGAGCATGGAATGAAAATTGGTCACGAGGGATGGAGGTCTCAGCACTTGTTTCCCTGCCTGCAGGTACATAGGATACATTTGTGATCTAATAGCAGACAAGCCCATCATTCCTCACTGCAAACCACTCACTATCAAGTCAGTCACCCTCAGTCCTGTGCCCTGTTTCAACAAGCAACGCAACGGCTGCCGGCCCTTCTGCGACATCCTCAGCGGGGAGACCAGGATCCTCACCACCTCCCAGGAGTACGAGAGGATGAAGTGAGTCCTGAGACCTCCTCCTGCCTCAGCAACCTTGTGCAGGGAGCTTTCCATGTGCTGGAACGTGCCTAATATCTCTGCTGCACCTTACCAGGCTGCCTGATAATAAAGATATTAATTGGAACTAATTGAAAGTTAGTGCCTACTGTTGGAATAAGTGGCCAGAGTGAGCCTGAGGTTGTCATGTGGGGGGATCACTCAGTGCTCTGTTGGTTTCCCCTGGGAAATATTTTTGTTTTAACCAAGCCTAACACCAAGCAGAGCACTGAACGTGCCTTCCCCTTGCTTGCCCTGAAGGAGATGACAGTTTTAGGTTGACCCTGATGATGGGGGGTAATGGCATTGTGGAAAGGAGCGTAACTGTGGATTTCCTCCTCTTCCCCTCAAAGAGAATACCGTGTGCAAGAAGGGAAAGTCCTGATTCCACTGGGAGCCACTGTCCATGGAGATGTTGTTGTTTCTGTCTACCACATGAGGTCCACCATCGGGGGACGCCTTCAAGCCAAAGTAGGAGCTTGCTCAGCTTCTCTGTGGGGAACCAAGAGGTGGCTAAACACGGGATCTTGATAATTTTCCTGATTACATGTTGGAAACCTTAATATTCAAGTAGCAGAGTGAGCAGTGAATGTTTTCCTCTTCCCCATTTGTTACTGGTGCTGGTTGCTGTAGAGATGACACTTTCCTGAAGCCTCTACTGCAAGTGAAGTGGTTTTGTGTTTTCCTGGGGCCCAAACCTGTTGCCCCAAAGCATATTTTAATTTAATTATTTATCTTAATAATAAAGAAAATTAATTTTATTGTATTATTAATAATAACAATAATTAATAATAATGAAATTAATTGCTTAAATGAAACTGTTGGAAGAGTTTCATTTAACTGCCAAACCAATGAGTAGATCCCAGAAATGAAGAGAAGCAGGGACCTGAAGGCTATGAAGGATGTCTGATGTGGGGGCTACAGCAGCAGGATTTAATGCAGATGAAAATATATGGAATATTTGGGAATATTGAGAAGGAAAAGCTCTGCTGCCTGTATGCAGCAGTTAAGATTAGTGTATATATTAGCTGGAAGGAGGGTAGATTTAACTAATTGACTGCATATGAGCAACTAGTTTAATTTCATGACTTTAAGCACTCCTTCAGTCTGATGTTCTATGGTTTTGTTTTTGTTTGTTTGTTTGTTTGTTTTCAGATGACCAACACACAGATATTCCAAATTCAATTTCATACTGGTTTCATAGCCCTGGGAACAACCACTCTAAAATTCACCAAGTGAGTATTTGAAGCTGGACATTAATCAAAACTGACTCATAAAAGCCTTATGAAGGCTGAGGGAGAACAGTCACAGATGAAATATGAGAAGTCTCTGTGCCTGCATATATTGAAAGACTTTATATAGCTTTCCAGAAATATTCCTCCCTTTTAAACTCTCCCACTCTTGTCCCCTTTAGGCCTGAACTGGATGCCTGTGACTCTCCAGACAAATATCCTCAGCTCTTTCATGTTATACTGGACATAGAAATCCAGTCCACAGACAGACAAACTGAACTGACTCCCCCCTGGGAGAACTTCACAACGAAAGACATCAATCCATCCATCCTCTTCTCCTCTCACCAGGAGCATCAGGACACTCTTGCTTTGGCAGGTGAGGGCTGCAGAGATTTATTCCATCTGCACACTCACCTGCACGCTGAGCTTGGCTTAGCTTGATTTTCTGTCTCTGGTGCTCTGTGCTGCAGGTAGAGGTCCCACGGATTCGCCCCAGGATAACATCAGGAATGTTGGGCAGAGTGCATTCTTCTCCTCTCTCAGCTGGCAAGGTACACAGGCTTGATCTTCAAAGCCAAATCTGCTTGGAACAAGATGAACAGCTTTTTTCCCCACTCCCTGGAGCACAGAGTCAGGCTGAAGGATCCCATTGTAGCATGACTTTGCCATTAGATCAGAGTGTTGCTGCTGGGCACACCCTTGTGTTGCAATTGAGTGGGAATTAATTTCCTACAATGTCCTCTTCAAACTTTGCCTGCTTGTTAGGATGATTAATGATAATGATGATTATTGACCAAGTTCTAGTGTGAAGCTTCACCCGAGGCCTCCTTGACGCTAAAAGTTTAAATTAATAAACCTTGATAAAATTTAGGATAATCTTTGCAAAGGGATCATGGAATCATTTCGGTTGGAAAAGACCTTTAAGGTCATCAAGTCCAACTGTCCCCCAGCCCTGCCAAGGCCACCACTTACCCATGTCCCCAGGTACCACACCCACATGGCTTTTAAAGCCCTCCAGGGATGGGGACTCAGCCACTGCCCTGGGCTGCTGTGCCAGGGCTGGGCACCCCTTTTGAGGAAGAAATTTGTCACCTTTTACTTTAAAACGTAGCAAAACGCTGCTGTGATAGTCTCACTAGCTTTCTGTTCTGCTTGTAAGCTGATTTTTCTGGGACCTTTGTGATGACAAAACTAACAGCTACCTAATTTTATTTTTAATCATCATTTAGATCAGAAATCTGACAAAAGTAGCTCTCACCCCACCTCAGAGGATCGAGCAGCGTTGGTGCATGAGGAAAGCGAACAGTCAGATGACGAACTCTTGTCCCTTTCCAGTCAGCACAGTAATGCCAGCGGTGACAAGCCCCACGGGACACCAAAACACAGCAAAAAGCAGCAAGAACCTCCAGCACCACCTCCCCCTGAAGATGTGGACCTGCTGGGCCTGGATGGCAGCCCCATGAGCAAGAGCTTTCCCTCGCAGCCCACGGCTGCCCCCTCTAACTCAGACCTGCTGAATGATTTGTTTGGGGTTGGTGGCCCCAGTGCCCAGAGCCAGAGTGGACAGCCTGCTGCCGAGGAGGTTTTCCACGTGGGGCCACCTGGATCTGTGCAGTCAACTCCTCGGCGCTCCGCGGCCTCGGCGTCCCCGTCGCCGTCCCCAAGGGTAGGAGAAGGTAATGGTGGCTGTGCCGTGGGGGACGTGGGGCTCGGGCTTGGAGAACCCCACTGGGGGAGCCACTCTGGGCTCCTGGATTCCTCCTGGGGGCTCCCCCCAAAATGAAGAGCTGCGGGGGATCCCAAGAGACCAGCCTTGGTTGGTGCAGCTTCACAGTTTGTTCCCTGAAGTCTCCACTGGAGCACACCCAGGTTCTCAGTAGCTCCTTACATGGACAACCACTGGAGATCCTCAGTTTTATGTGTCCAATAATGTATATGAGATTAGTAGTCTAAAAAAAAGAGTCCTCTCAGCTTTTGGGTAGACCTGTAGCACTTTGAATTTAATTTCTCTTTTAACTTAGTGGGTTTGGAGCTGTGATATTGATGCTGGACTAGGAAATATGAAACTTTTGTTTCTTCCAAGGCAGACTGAGACCAGGCTGGCAGAAGGACTGGTTGGACAGATATTAGAGAAAGGGATCTTTGGGAGGGTTAAGTGAAAACAGAATGTAGGATACAAGTTTCAGTCGAAGAAATTGGGTCACTTGCACCTGAAGAAGGTTCACCTTGCTGTGGCTGTTGTACGCTCAGTCTGGGAGGTTTTGTCTCCAAGGGTGGGAAGGTTGTGCAGATGATCTCACAAGGCAGAGATGCAGCAACAGATCAGGAAAAGATTTATGGATATTGTTGTTGTGCTTTGCAGAGTGAGGATCACACAGCTAAACTGTGCCAGGGCAAGAAAGTAAGAATAAGAGTCTGTGAGATGAGCAAAGAGTAGTAATTGATTAAGTAACTTAAGTAATGAGTAGCATCATTAACACAATGGAGCTCACACAATGCAGGGATTGTATCTTTCTTACAGTATTATATATTTCATGTCTGTTCAGGATGCTTTTTACCTACAATGTGGTGACAAGAATCTGAGTGATTTCATAGGAGTTTCTTTTGGTTGGGCTGGTTGGGGTTCTGACATGAAAGAGAGAAGACTAAACAAATTGATCAAAAATGCAGTTTGAGAAGTGGATTTTTGTAACAACTGATGCTCTGCAGGAAAGATCCCCGTTATTTTCTAAAGCACTTCTAAAACCACATTCCTTTTACCCCCAACATGTGTGACCTTTGCCAGCCTGAAATCACCCTGGATTGCAGTCAGCTCTTGAGAGCAAGCAGGAATTGCACCAGGGCACTAACTCCCATCTCCAGGCCGCCCTTCACCATCCGTTTATGTACTGCAGTACATGCAAGTTGAATGGTCTGAGTGCTTAAATACTCCCTTTGCCCACTCCTAAATTCAGTCCCTCTCTGTGGAAGTGAAAGGTGGGCTCAGAGTATTGCCATGAGCAGGTCATGGGGCCCTCTAGTCCCCCCAAACCTGGCTGGGGTATCGATGCCTCCCAGTTGCTCCCCCCAGTCTCACGCTGGCTCCTGTTTGCTCTCTGCAGGTATTAGGTGTTATTCTCCATGCCCCAGTGTCTTTCCCCTGAAGCACATTCATTGTCCAGGTTAATGATTTAGTTTTCTCAAATGTGTTTTTCCAGCCACTGCCTTTGATCCATTTGGAAGCAGCCCCAAGCAAAGCGGTCCCGACCTCCTGGGTTCCTTCCTTGGTTCATCGGCTGGCCCTGGGGATCCTTTCCTTCAAGCCACAAGAAGCCCTTCACCAACAGTGCACAGCGATCCCTTTCACATGGGTAAGAGAGGGAGGCTCTTCTAGGTTTAAATAAATGGGAAATGCTGCTTTTAAATAGCCATGGAGCCATTAAGTACAAACTGGTGCTCACCAGAAAATGACTTGAAACCACAGAAACCCCACTAAGCAGGAAAGAGCTTTTTGTCTCCAGACTTAAAGCATATTCATCATTTGAAGTGTGGTAGGATGAGCCTAGTTTTGCCCAAGCCTTAGACTTAATTAATAAGCTGTTTATATAAATGAAAAAAAGAGACCATGAAGAATGTGTGTCCTCACATTCCTGTGGCTGTGAGGTCTCACTTGAACCAAACTACCATTAATTACACTGAATGGCCTGCTTGAGAAAACATGCATCCTTTGGTGATTTTAGTTACAGGCATCTCCTTTCTTTAGATCCCACAGTAACCCTGACCAAATTCACAGCTGAATTTGACTATTATGTGAAGAGAAAGAATTTGTTTTTCCTTTATTGGCCTTTCCTCTCTTCCTTTGAAACCTTCCCTAGTTGTCCCTTTCCCCCCATGCCAAAATTTAATGTATAACCTTCTCTGAAATGCATTCAGAAATGGATCCTTTTGTGTCTGATCATCTAACACATGTCCCGTGGGTGTACCCACCTCCCTGGAAAGCTGGAATGTCCAAGGAAAAGTAGTGTGCTGCTGGCAGTGCTCACAGCCTTGCTTTGCCCAGCTTGGGTGCTGGATATTCGCTCTGTGAATAAGACATGGGGTCACACTTGGAGCTGGCTGCACTAATGAAAGGAATTTCCATGGCATCCCAGCATGGGGAGGTATTGAATGACAGTGCTGGTATCTGTGGGTAATGAAATGCTGCCAGGGTGAATGCCCTGGACATCCAGGCTTTATGTGATACAGCTTAAGGAGGGGCTCTGTGTGTCCTTTCTGGTTTATGTCTGTGTGGCTGCTCTGCTTTGGTTGTTTTCTCTTGCCCTTCTCATGTAGAAGATTTCCTCCTGTTGAGACGTATTCAGCAACACAACCCCCCATGTCTTATTCTGGCAGGAAAGGTTTTATAAATAAGTCTATAAAGGCTCTGACCAAAGTTAGCAAAAAATGAGCACTGTAAATCTGTGTCCTTCCCCACTTACAATTGTATAATATGAGAATGGGAAAAACCCATTCAAACTGTAATGCCCACCATGCAGAAGAATTTCACAGGGATGGACACAATACTGTGTCTCCTGCTCCTTTCCCCCTGCTCTTGGACTCATGGAATCCTAGAAGGGTTTGGGTGGGAAGGGCCCTTAAAGGTCATCCAGTTCCAACCCTCGTAGACCTCGTGGGTAGAGTTCAAGTGTCTCTTCACAGACACTGGGCTCTGTTGGTTTTACTGTACTCCTTTGAGATATTTACACTAACCATTCCCCTCAGCTTCTAGCACTCCAACGGTCTCCATACAACCAGATGTTTCCAGTGGTTGGGACTGGCCCAACAAAGCAGGTATGTATCATAAAAATTTGGGGTGTTTAACAATAAAAACCCTTAAGGAGCCCTGAGACAGGTGAGGCAGAAGGAAAATGCTGGCAGTGACTGCAGAGAACAAGCTCTCTCCTGCTTAAAACATTGAGAAACACCCCAAAAACTCAGTTAAGATGTCAGTTGTGTCAGCTGAAGTGCAGCAGCTTTGCTGTACCTGTTGTCCTGGTCTCCCTGCCATCCAGGTGAGAATCTGGCTAAAGACTTCCAAACTCCTTCCCTTGAAAAAAATCTGGGTTTGTTTCCTCAAAGCCAGACAGGTGCTTGGTGAGAGGGTACAGAGGTGTGTTCCATTCCAGTGCAGAGCCACCAGAAGGACCTGGGTGGGAAGTGCTGTGCATTCCTGGCGTGCCACTAAATGATTGCATGATCGTTCTCATCTTAGGAGAGTATGTATGTCCTACCAAAGTTGCTTCCTGAAGGCTCCTAGTTCTGAAAATATATCTTTTTGTCAGAATTGCTCTGTCACTGCAGACAGTCTTGGGACCATTCCTGTGCTGAGCCTAATTGTGAGTGGGTGTGCAACTAGTCTGGGCCAACGCTGAGCTGAGACTGCTGAGGAACCTGCCAGCAGCACACTCAGTTTTAATAGCAGTCTTGTAGCAGCACCTGACTGAGCCCTGGGGAAGAGCTGCACTCATGTCAAACAGGGATAAGAAAGGACTTGGTTTTTTATTTTATACATATATAAATACCTGTGGTTTTCCCTCTAAGGTGGCCTAGGAATGGGAAGTAAGTCTGCTGCCACCAGTCCTACAGGATCCCTCCACAGCACTCCCACTCATCAGCCTAAACCCCAAACACTGGATCCCTTTGCTGACCTTGGGACTCTTGGAGCGAGTTTAGCAGGTTTGCATCTCTTATTAAGTAAATAAAATAATAAATTACTCGCATTCTTTTAGAGAAAAAGGCTAACCAGCCTGGTACATGAGGGTTCTTTCAACCTACCTGCACACCAGTGCTGCTGCCAAGCTTTCCCTTCTGCTTGATCCTCTGTAAGCTCTCACAAATCTGTGCTTTTCCTCATCCTTTGTCAAAAAATCTGCTGGTAACGTGCTGGGACCTCAGCTGGGACCTGCATGGATTGCAAAGCATAACCTCTGATAAGTCAAAACACACCCTGGCCAAGGATGCTCTGTGTTCAGCTGTGGCTGGAGAATTGCTGCTAACAGGCCTGGGAGGAGCTTTTGGCTCTTCAAAGCTACTGGGGTTCTTAAGGAATTGTTTCTTTCTAGACTCGACTCATTTCTGTGCTTTGTGAGGGAACCTGTGGAACCTCATTAATCTGCCTCTAATTTGCAGTATTTTGTGAAGGTGAAGTACTTGCACTCGGCTACAAAGGGCTGTTTGCTTGATTGCTCAGACAAGCCTTTCCCCCTTGTTTTATCACATAAAACAATCAGCAAACCCTCAACTCCAGTGCTAAGAAGGCAGCTCTGAGAAATTATTGAAGTTTTCCTTAAGCCCCAGCATGTTGGCTTCTCTGACGCTGGGAAATAGATTTTTGCTCCCTTTGTCACTGCCCTCAGCTCTTCGGAGCCGCTGTGGTTTTGCCTGATGTTTGTTTTCCCCTTTGCGTCAGTACCAGCATGGTTCTGGAATTAGGTTTCCCAGTTCCCTCTGCTGGATCACGAGCTGCTCTGCAGGAGCAAAATAAAAAGTCTGCCAGGACCCACGTCGGAGCCATCGAGGTGCTTTTAAGGCATGTATTCTGTAGGAACGTGTGGGGTTTAAAAACAGACAGCTTGGCATCCCCAGGCCATTTAACCACGCTTTTGCTGTTCCTGACTAAGTCTAAAGCACTTCATGCAGTTTCTGTGACACGTTTCAGAGCTCAGAGTTGAGTGTGGATGTCAGTCTCAAAAAATAAAACATTAACCCTGGGTACTTCCCATCCCAAACAGAGCCAGAGGAGCATCCCCTAAAGCAAGACACACGGCTCTGTGGGATGGTGTTCTGTCAGCACAGCATGAGGAGATGCAATTGCAACACACATCAGCTTGATGTTGGCTCTGGCACAGGCTGCCCAGAGAAGCTGTGGCTGCCCCATCCCTGGAGATGTTAAAGGCTGGGTTGGATGGGGCTCTGAGCAACCTGCTGTGGTAGAAGGTGTCCCTGCCCATGGCAGGGGGGGTGGAATGAGAAGATCTTTGAGGGCGCTTCCAACACAAACCATTCTGTGATCTGTGTTGCCAGCACACACAAGAACTGGCACTCCTCATTAACTGCATGCAGCCTTCCCTGGGTTTCCCCCACTACCCACTCCTCCAGTCCCTGCACAGCCCTCAAAGGCAGGTGCCGTCCTTTACCCAAAGCCGAAGGGCTTTGCTCGACGTTGCAAACCCAAGTTTGTGGCAGGGCTGAAAACAGACACTTGGGTGATCTTGCTTAGATTCCCTTCTTGGGGATGCAAGCCAATACCCTGTTGGTAACCTCCACCATGACTCCCTTCCCTGTGCCCTGCAGGTGGCCCTTCCTTCGCCAGCAAGCCGACCACGCCGACGGGCATGGGCGGGGGGTTCCCTCCGTCGCCGCAGAAGCCGTCGCCGCAGCCCATGGGAGGGGGCGGCTGGCAGCAGGGCACGGGGTACGGCTGGCAGCAGGCCCAGCCCAAGGGGCAGCCCAGCGTGCCCCACGCCTCCCCGCAGAACAAACCCAACTACAACGTCAGCTTCTCCGCCATGCCAGGAGCACAGAGCGAGCGTGGCAAAGGATCCGCCAGTGCCGGTAAGGGCCACGGAGTTCCACCCGACACGGGGTTGTTTCCAGGCTCAAACACCTTTAGAGGTTACTTAAGCAACTAACTCATGTTGGTCACTGGATGATATATCCTGTCCTAGACTCTAAAGCGTGCTGGTGTTTAGGAAATCTTGTATTCCAAATGGCCCTCAATAATAACGCTGGAAGTGTCCAAGGCAAGGCTGGATGGGGCTTGGAGCAACCTGAGCCACAGGAAAATGTCCCTGCCCATGGTAGGGGCTGGACTAGATGAGCTTTAAGTCTCCTTCCAACCCAAACTGTTCTGGGATTCTGTTATTCTATAATAATAACTGAAAAGTAAAATCAGCCTGAAGGTCTTTTATGAGAACCCACGTGCTCAGTAGCACTGGGAGATTGCTGATGTGATTAGGTGAGGCAGGTAGTTCGGGTAGAAAACCAGCATTAAATATGCCCATATTGTGATAACAACTTCAAATCTTCTTGTTTTTCAAGATTCAAAGCCAAAAGTGTCTGCAGATTTCGAAGATCTATTATCTGGTCAAGGCTTTAATGCTCACAAGGACAAGAAGGGCCCCAAAACAATAGCTGAGATGAGAAAAGAAGAAATGGCAAAGGAGATGGACCCTGAAAAATTAAAAGTAAGTAAAGTTCCTGGTGATGCTCCTACAGTAATTCCATGTGTTTGTCCTCAATAGATTTCAAACTCCAGGGTTACATTTCTGTCCTCAACCAGACCATATCAGTGCCTTGCTCAGTGTTATTGTCTGGGCTGCTGGATTTCCACATCACTCCAGCCCTGATTAGCAGGCATAGCTAATTGAACTAATCCTCTGCCTCATTAATCTTGCCTGCTTTGGAATTTTCTCGTCTCTCCTCAATAAATTGCCAAACTGCAGATCTAGTAAGAAGGGAAGGAAATTCAGTCTGTCCTGCTCTAGGAAATACAAACCATGACTTCTGACTGTTCCATGTAAAGACTGAAGTGTTACCAAGTCAGTACTTTTAGCAAGGATGTTGCTCAAGGTGCGTCTTAACTTTCAAGCAGTGACATGAAAATTAATGATCAATTAGAGACAGACAAATGTCTTCCAAAGGTTGTCTAAAGCATGGAAAGAAATGTAAGCTGCTCCTTGAAGTTATTGCCATTCAAATGAAGAAACTCTGTCCTAGTGGAATATCTAATGTGAGGCATAAATTGAGACTCACATTCCTTTCTCCAGGTTCTGGAATGGATTGAAGGGAAGGAGAGGAATATAAGAGCCCTGCTGTCCACAATGCACACGGTGCTGTGGGCAGGGGAGACCAAGTGGAAGCCTGTGAGTATGGCAGACCTTGTCACACCAGAGCAGGTGAAGAAGGTGTATCGACGGGCAGTGCTCGTCGTCCACCCCGACAAGGTAAGGCTCTCCCACCTCCCCTCCTTCACACACTGGCATTGTTAATGATAAAGTGTAGGGGGTGACTGCCTAATGCAGTGGTGCAAACAGCTTTGTAGAAAGTAGTAGCTCAGGATTTTGGGTGATTTCTGAAGGTTGAGGACTCTCCCCTCATCCCTGGCAGTGTCCAAGGCAGGGTTGGATATGGCCCTGAGCAACCTGGTCCAGCAGAAAGTGTCCCTGCCAGTGGCAGGTGTTGCACTAGATGAGCTTTAAGGTCCTTTCCAACCCAAAGCAGTCTGTGATCCTGTAACCACTCCCAGCCGTGAGACTGTGCTTGGTCCCTGCTGCTCCAAGCAGCACAGATTCAGATCTGCAGCTTTTGCCACCTCTCAGCCATTCTGCTGGTGGACAGCAGCCCACAGTCCTGTGCCTGCTAAAGGAGATTCAACTCAAACCCCTAAAATGGAGCGAGCAGGTTATCTGATCACCCAGCTTGTGGTCTCGCTGCTGACACTTGCTGACCCGAGTGCAATGACTCCATCTGGGACACCCAAAGGAAAGGGAGGCCCTGAGAGTCTCAGGGCAGTGGGAAAGGCTTGGGAAGATGCAGGAATACTGATTTTATCGAGGAGTTGTATCAGGTGGCAGCTCTTCACCCCGAGTGCAGGTAAAACGCCTCTTGCAACACCTAAATTGCATTTATTCTGCCCTTGGGACAGTGCTTTGTCACACCTGGGGAGCTGTGAGCTCTGAGCAGGAGAGCCAAGATATTCTTCAGATGTAAACAACATAAACAGCTCTCCAGAGCAGCTTATTTTGGTCAAGGAATAAATGTAAATTCCTGGAAAGGGAACAGCAGCTGCTTGGGAATCTCCCTGCTCATGTGTCAGCTACGTGTGGTTGGGTTTGGTAGCTGTGACATCCCTCTCTCTGTTTCCATTCCAGGCTACTGGGCAGCCATATGAACAATATGCAAAGATGATATTTATGGAGCTAAATGATGCGTGGTCAGAATTTGAAAACCAAGGACAAAAACCCTTGTATTAGGTACTTTCTCAGTCTCCACTACAGACCCGTGCTAGTGCTTATATAGTCTCTTGTCACAAATGTCACAGATCAACCAAACTCTGGCTGGAAATTCAGAAGTCTCAGAAAACTAAGAGCCTAATACTTATCATGAAGAAGAAGAGAAAGGTTTCCTAACACTTGTCTCAAGAATCCTGAGCTCAGAGGAACTCTGGCCACCTGGCTCGCCCTACGAGAGCCTTGGGGTTACAGTTTCTTGTAACTTTTGTATTTTGTTTTGGATTCCAGTGGGATGAGAGAGAACACATACTGGGAAAAGGTGGAATTGTTCTGTCTCTGACACACAGTGTAGCTGGTGAATTTCCTACTTTTTCTTTTTTTTTTTTTTGTGATATGTGATATGGCAACACTTCAGTTGCGTTCAGCAACTGGCGGTGGAGCCCAAACTTCGATGTACGATTTTTTTTCTTGGGTTTGGATCAAACTTTATGAAATTTAAGTGCTCAGATGTGGTTTAGACACACTTCTAACAGTCACCATTTGCTGCTTAATTGCTCATATAGCGTAGTCTGCCTGAATAGAGCCAAAGCTGAATCCTGGGTTAGGTGAGTGTGGCAGCTGCCCGCTGCTTTACGCATTAATCCTGTACTCCACCTCACAGTCCAGCAGTGAAATGTGCAGAAGAAATTCCTCAGCAGAGTGTCTTTTTGAGCAAGCAACAAGTCATTGATGTTAAACAGCACCTGGCTGGTTTGTTAAACAGCAGTTTTGGGGGGAAGGCTGAATCCACGTTTGTAAAAGTGAGGAATGGGCATGTACTGCATTTCCCATTGAATTCTCATCATCAGCTTGAAACCATCAAACAAAAGAAACAGCAACAAATTAAAACTCTGCTCAAAGCTGTAGAAGCTCCCCAGTCTGTAGGTACCACTTCCCCCTCCTGAGGATTCAGAAGGGTTTTTCCAGCCCTCTTGTATCACCTTTTTGCCTTTATCAGCTCCAGAGCACTTGGCCAAGGCTCTTGGCAGGCTGCCACCTGTGGCAACTTCACTTTTCAGATCGTGGTGACCAGGTCTGATTTTTGAGGTAAATACAGTGCAAATTCATTATCTTAAAAGTTTGTATTGGACCAAAGCAATAACATCACAAGGAAATATCTCTGATGCTAAAGCTGAAGCAGCTTTCCTAGATTAAAAAAAAAGCAAGTTTAAATTCAAACTTCACCCCAAATTCTGGCGTTCTTTTGTAGAGCAACTAAAGGTAGCAGTTGATTTCCCAACATGTTGGGTCTGCATCTGAAGGATATTCAGCAGAGGAGCAGGAAATTGTATTTACTGCCTCAGGAACAGGTTGCCATCTGATGTGAGTCTTTAAAGCTGGTGGTTTTTCAAGACAATCCACTACTTGTCGCACTTACATTTTCGAGTGGCAAAGCTATTACTGCAAAGACAGTGTGTCAAAGTACATTGCTTTCTGTATAAAACTCCTCCTTTTGTTGTATTGGTCCATTATTTACTACCATTAACTGAAAATGTGAAACCAACACATAGGTCTCCTTTTATATAAAAGACCTTAAGATAATAGTAACAAACTGGATGTTATTTATTAATGTTTTGATCCAGTATGTGCTTGTCTTATTTAAAGAGATAACTGGAATGTGAATCATGTTCCTGTGATTTGTTGGTTTATTGTTTCTCATTCACATTTGTAGATATTGTGACCTATGCCTATATAATAAAAAGGATCTCATTACTATAACGTACTTTTTTTAATGATGAAAACGTTAGCTTTGTATGGAGTTTGTCATGGCACATAACTCTGGATATTCATCCCTTCACAAAATCCAAACACATCATTAAACTTTATCTACCAAAAAAAACCCCCCTCCGCCACTTCAGCTTTGATTACTTCCATCCCTAATGTTTTTATGGATGCATGAAAGTATTAGGACGTCTGTATATCAAAATAGTTACCTACAAACCCAATCCTTGTCATATCTGGTAGTGACAGAGGTTATCAATGTTCAGGTTTCCTGTTGGACTCAGCTACTGTAATTTTTGTAAATACGGTATATACTCGACGAAATTGTGACTGGTCTAAAACATTTGTACATACATTAAAAAGCTCCAATTAACATATCCAGGTATGTTTTGTGCTTGTGACCAGACCACGGAGTCAAAGCCCCACACCAGCTGTGCTCACTGTGCTTACCCACACTGGCTTGGCATTCCAGGGGCTTTTCCCAAAATGGGATGTTTTGGGAGCAACTTGTCCTTGCCCTCCTTAGGATGCTGTGCTTCAGCAGCCAAGCAACCCCCACATCCTCGCTTGAAGCTTTCAGCTGCTTCAGCCCCTTTTCATCAGCCTGCTTGGCCCGAAATTACTGAAAATTGATAATGAAAAATGGGGGAAAAATCTGGATCAGGGGAGGTATGAAATGAGAAGAAACGAGAGGAAGGGAGGGGAGGTGTCTGAAGGAAAGTCTCCCTCGAAAGGACCATTCTTGGGGCAAAAAGGCCATTCTTGGGGCTGAAAATTTGATCTTAGGGCAAAAAGGCCGTTCTTGGGACAAAAAGGCTGGTTTTGGGTCAAAAAGACCGTTTTGGGGGCAAAAAGGTCATTCTTGAGGGAAAAAGGTTGTCCTTGGGGCAAAAAGGCCATTCCTGGGTCAAAAAGGCTGTTCTTGGAGCAAAAAGGCTGTTCTTGGGGCCAAAAGACTGCTCTTGGGTCAAAAAGGCTGGTTTGGGGTTAAAAAGACCATTTTGGGGGTAAAAAGGCTGGTTTTGGGTCAAAAAGGCCATTATTGGAGCAAAAAGTCTGGGTTTTGGTCAAAAAGGCTGTTTTGGGGACAAAAAGGTCATTCTCGGGGCAAAAAAGCCATTCTTGGGACAAAAACGGTGTTCCTGGAGCAAAAAGGCTGTTTTTGGAGTAAAAAATTTGTTCTTGAGTCAAAAAGGCCGTTCTTGGGACAAAAAGGTTGTCCTCGGGGCAAAAAGGCTATTCTTGGGACAAAAAGGTCACCCTTGGGTCAAAAAAAGCCATTCTTGGGGCAAAAAAGCAATTCTTGGGGTAAAAAAAGTTGGGTCAAAAATGACATCTCAAAAATCTGAGGCTTGAAAAACACCGCTTATAAAAACCCCCGTTCCCAGTGTGGATCGGCAGAAGGGATGACGCAGCCCCCGAGGTGGCACCGCATGAGGCGAACGGGCGCCCGGAGCCACTTTTTTGGGGCGAAAACAGGGGTTTTCGGGAGCGTCCTGCGGGACGGCGCCCACTGAGGCTCCGGGGGCGGTGAAACGGCGTTTGTGCGTTGCGAGGGGGGCAGTGCCCACACGCACACACATATACACTCACAACCAGCAGGTATATTGCTGTGTTGACACCCTCCCGAGGCCGCGCCCCCTCAGCAGGCCCCGCTCCCTCAGGGGGCGGGCGGGAAAAGGAGGCCCCGCCCTCCGCCCGCACCCTTTTATAGCACGCGGTCACGTGACGCGGCGCGCAGGGGGGCGTGGCCAGAAGGCGGAAGTCGCCACAGGAGCCCGGACATGGCGGGCGTCAAAGGTACCGAGCGCTCCTTCCATCCATCCCTCTCTCCCTCCTTCCATCCCTCCCTCCTGGCCGGGGCTCCCCGCCGGGACATCGCCCCAGCGCCGGGCCGGCCGGCCGGGAGGGAGGGACGGCGGGGAGGCGGTGCCCCGTGTAGCGGTGCCCGCCTCACGGCCCGCCCTGTGCCTTTGCAGCTCTCGTGGCCCTGTCGTTCAGCGGAGCCATCGGGCTGACGTTCCTCATGCTGGGCTGCGCCCTGGAGTACTACGGGTGAGCGGGCCGGCTGCCTCGCCGAGGCTTCTGCTGCTTAAAATCCCCGGAGTGAGGTGTCGCTGTCGCTCGGGGGAGCCGTGTGGCCCTCCCAGAGCCCCCCCCGCTGCCTGGCGCTTGACACGTGGCGGTGTAATTGTGATTAAATGCCACCGCCTTGGCCGCTGTTTGCGTTTCTGTAAAAAAAATAAAAATAAAGACTGCAAACAGCTCGGCGCTGTCTCAGGAGAAGCGGTGCCAGCTTGCGAAACAGTCGGTTTTAATCTGAATTTCCTGCTGCTCTAAACAACCCTCCCAACAAGGTTCCAGTGGGGATGGCCCCGCCCAGGGCAGGGGTTGGAACCGGCTGAGCTTTGGGGTCTTTTCCGACCCGAACTGGCTTAAAACCCTGTGTTTCCGTGACACTTAAAAATTCCGAGGAGCTCTGACACGGAGCTGAGAGTGCAAGGGTGTGCCCTCGGCCAGCCGGGCTATCCCTCTAATTTGGGAAAGCTGCTCCCATCCCGCTCCTGTTGAATCAGCAAAGTGATGTAAACGTGAAATAATTTAACACTTGGGCGTTTGAGAGGGGTGGCTCCAGCTCTATGAGTGCCTGTGCCAGGGAAAACGAGGTGGGATCGCCCTGTTTGGGGGGAAATCTTGTGGTTAATCCCCCTTTCACAGCAAAAAGGAGCACTGGAGCTGTTGCAATATTTTTTTTTCTGAGGAAAGCATCCATTCAGGTGCTGATGTGTTTCATTCTCCCCCTCCCCAGTGTGTACTGGCCTCTCTTCGTGCTGATATTTTACTTCATCTGCCCCATTCCCCACTTCATTGCCAGAAGAGTCAGTGATGACAGTGATGCTGCCAGCAGTGCCTGCAGGGAACTGGCCTATTTCTTCACCACAGGGATTGTTGTCTCAGCCTTTGGGTTCCCAATAATCCTTGCACGGGTGGAAGCAGTAAGTTCTTGCTCTTTTTTCCCCTCAAGACACCAGTTGCTGAGAATAATGTTTTGAGTGCACTGTTGCTGCCTGTAAATCCTGTGTTTAGTTTCATGACTGTGATGTCTGTAGATGAAAATAGTCTCGTTATTGTGATGTCTGGAGATGAAAACAATCTGCTGAGGTTTTGTCAGTGCTGCTTTTTGACCTGAGCAAAGGATTTACGTGACTGAAAAGGTTTTAGTTGGGTTTTTGCCCCCCCCAGATTTGTTTTGGTCCAACACAAGATAATATCTCCTCCTTCTCCATCTCATGCCTCTGTGTCTCATAATCCTTTGCATCCCTTCTTGCCCCAGCTTCCTTATTTTTGTCTTGGAATGTCTGCTTTCTCCATGGAGGATGCTGAAACCTTGGTGACTGGAGTCCCTTACCAGTTAACAGACGAAAGGCCAGAGTGCCAGAGCTGCCCTTGTGGTTTTCAGAGCATTTCCAGGTTCCTGCTTTGTCCCCTCAGAGTCTGAGGGAATTAACTCCTTTTCTCTTTGCTTTCTGAGCTGCTCTTCACTGGTGAGATTTTGGTCACATTGGCCTCCCTTGCCCTGTCTCCCAAACTGCCCAGTGACATTTTTGTGTTGGGTTGCTTTTCCCCTTGGCTCTTTCAGTTTTTCTTGAGACTTGTGTGCTGAGCTCGAGTTTGTTTTCAATGCCCAATGACCCTGACACTTTGATTTTGGGGATCTGGCAGCAGGAGAAGCAGAATGACCACGAGAGGGAACTCTAACTCACAGCTCTAACTTTTCCTCTTAAATGTTGCTTGTTTCAGTAAAATTAGTTGGACAAACCATTAAAAAAATATATTTACCTTTAAGACCACATTTTTCGTGCTTGTTGAAAGGAGATGTTTCATTTTGTTGCATGGCAATTAAAGGAGAGCACTAATTTCACCACATTTCTCCCCGATTTAGGTATGTTTTAATGATTTCTATGGCAAGTAATTATTTTGTTCTACATCATAGCATTAGCCTGTTAAAGTGTTGTGGTAGCAATATGAGTGGCTGCTAATTGAATAATTAGTCCCATAAATGGAATTATTTATTGCTTGTCTCCTTCTTTATGCTTTTAGCATCCTCCTGTAGTACTTGTAGTTTATCTAATGCATAGAAATATATTCTCTGAGTGTCCCTGAACTGCTTTGACTGTTCCATTTCCTTGCATTTCAGATCAAATGGGGAGCCTGTGGCCTGGTGCTGGCTGGCAATGCAGTCATTTTCCTTACTATTTTAGGCTTTTTCCTGGTGTTTGGGAGAGGAGATGACTTTAGCTGGGAGCAGTGGTAGGACATCGCCCTGGTGCTGGTAATATTGGTTATTGACAGCCTTTCTCACCATCCTCTGTGTGTATGTGTAGAGATCATAACGTTTGTGGGGCATAAACATGTAGCTTTACATTCTCAGTCCATAACGTGCTTTTTTATGCTGCACTTCAGCCAAAGGGACAGTGGTGACAGTTGGCTTAAAGCAGCCAGTCAAATCTGGACTTACTGGTGCAAATTGGTCCTCTGAGTTTACAAAACAAGGAGTTTTACCCGTTTTTTCCCACTGTAAATGCCTTATCTTTTGGTTTCCTTGAAGTATCGTTGATACATGTGACATTGGGCAACATTCCTGTTGGGTTTTGGGCCATGTAATCAAAGTAGAACAGTGTAAAGATGATCCTCATTGATACTGGTCAGCTTGATCAATCTTTCTGCTTTGATTAGGCATGAGTTAATGTTTAATTTCATCTGTTTTTCCTTGATGACATAAAGCCAACCATGGGTTATGCCTACCTTCTGAGAAAAGAAAGCAAAAGAAAATAACCCTGGTTAAAAGTCCTTCTTTCCACTTCTGTTGATTTAAAAGATATTTTTCTCCCACAGAGATACTTTGTGTCCCTATTCAGCTTAACAACTGGGGATATATTTTGGGAATAATACATTTTAGTGCTCAGAGCTGACAGTACTTCTCTTATGGAGGTTCACAAAAGAGGAACTACACTCAGAACACTTGAAATCACAATCCAGTGTTCAACTCTGTATTTTTATGTGTGAAATGACTGAATTAAACAGAATTGAGTGTTCTGGGTAGGACTTCTCGTTGCTTTTAAACCAGACTTATTCAGCTCCTATTTTAGTGTCTGTAAGGAAAGATTGTTACATTAAAACACTCTATTTTTAAGTAGCATTATGCTGGTAAACATTCACATAGTCACACTTAGAAAAGCAAGTTTTATTCCTGCAGTTTTGTAAGAAGAGATTCTGATAGAACCCAGAGCAAAGGTTCACAGTGGATGGGTTTGACATGAGCACTCACACATTGGGTACAGAAATCATTCTGTACCTCGAGTAGGAGTGGAAAATCAGGTTTCAGGAGGGTTAATTCCATATTTTATACTGAAATTCCAGCTGTGTGTGAGAGGAACAGTTCAGTGCTGTGTTTTATGCTCAGGGGTGTCCAGGCTGTTGTTCTGGTGAAAGAAGAATTAACATTAAAGGAGATCTTTCCCTGGATGTTAATGCTACATCAAAGACATGGCAGAATATACCTGTGAAGGTGTATCTTGGTGTCTCCTTCCTGCTGGTTCCTACTCCTGGGGGAGTTATTTGTCCTAATTACAGGCCAAGTTCTTTAGAGTAAACATCATTTCCATGCTTTGATTTTTGAGGCAGTTCCCATTTTTGCCTTTACAGTGGCATTTTTCACTCAAATTAATGAAGTGAAACAGCAACAATAACACCCAGTTTTAAGTGCCTGATCCTATCAATGCCTCATGCCACTGCTAACAGTTCTGTTTCACTCCTCTTGGGTTTTGGAGTGGTTTTACTCCTTAGCATTTACCAACCAAAGGCCGCAAAACTACTCAGTTACTGAGTTTTGCTTCCAAAGTGGAGGAAAAACCAGCTGAGTTGAGTTTTCCTTTAAATTAGAGAGTGATTGTGTTGGAGATGTGTTAGTTCTCAGTGTGCTGGTGGCACAGTGGACAATCTTCAGTGAGAAGGAGGACTGAAAGTGCAGCCTTTTGGCCAAATTCTTCTGTTGTGCTGCATTCCCTTTGGCTGGCTGTGCTTGGTGGGGACCTCCTGAAACAGCAGGTGAAGGGAGAAGGGCAATGCTTTTTATTTTCATTCTTTTGAAACAGTTACATGCACTAACCCTTAATGTGAACTTCATGCAGTTTTCACATGGACTTCTGACATTTAACTCTTAAAGTTGTGTTTATCAGTGTTTAAATCATGAAGAGCTTCCTTGGCCTCTGTAAGAGCAAATTTGCTTGAATCAAAGAGGGTAAAAATAAATATTCCACTGCTTGTTTTTCCATCCAGAACTTCAGTCAGTCCCACAAACCTGGTGCTCTGCTGGTGTGTACTGGGCATACACTGTCACCATCCTCCAGTAGCAATTTACTGTGGTTTCTCTGAAATTGTTTTCCTATATGGAAGTGAATACTATGTATCCAAAGTGCCTTAATTTCCACACTGTGCTGATTTTTGTGAATGCATATACATGGCAATATCACTGTGTTTCATAATCAGCTGAAAAATCTGTGGCTGCATTTTCTAAAGCTCCTTGTCCACTAATCCTGCAGCTTTTGTAACTTTTGTAAACACTGGTTTTATCTTCTGTGATTGCCACGCTCCTGAGATCATGAAGTATTAAAACATGGACCTTAAAGTGTATTCGACTTTTCTTTTCAAGTTGTCTAATAAAACTGACCTTTTGAGTTGTGTAATAAACATATCTGATGCTTAAGTATTTGTCTGTCTTAAAATGTAAGAGGTGACAAGACTCGTGTGAAAAGAAAGACAAAACAGGTCCAGTGGTGCTTTCTTGAAGGCATAAATGACACATTTCAGAAGCCATGAAAGTGGAATTACTGTGGGTTGTGTTCTAGAGGCTGTGTTCAAACATGCAGGCAAATTATCACTTCTCTCTTATGTACAGGGTAAATCTGTGGGCTTTTTGAAAGCATTCCATAAAAAATGGGATGTAAGGTAGCACTTGACCTCTTCAAGGGGGCAGGTGGAGCACTGGTGGGCAGGGCTGCAGAGGGCATCAGAGCTGTCTTTCTTTTCCAGGCCAGCTCTCCTGTAATTGAGGTGGTAAATATATTAAATTGGGTGATTTGGGTCTCACCAGAGCTCGTGGAAGTGCATCCTGCTCAGTTGTTTCCTGAGATCCCCAGCACCAGGAGAAGGCTGCAGGGTCTGCTCTCAGCAGCCAGGCTTTGGAGGAGGTGAGTGTGTCTCTTTGGATCACTTTGCTGCTGGGTTGGCAAAGGAATCCTTGGGAATGCTCATGTTTGGCACAGCCCCCTCGGGCTCTCAGCTTGGTTCCTGAGCTCCCTTGTTTCACCTGCTGCTGCCTCGCTGAGCGTTATCTATGGGGGGAGTGTAACTTCTATTTCCCATCCCTCCCACCCTGGTGTTTGTTTTCAGCAGAGACGTTTCCTGACAACACTTTCACCCCATAAAATAAATGTAAGCTCCCTAATGCCCGGGAGTTACCCAAACAAAGTGTCCTGGTAAACAACACGTCAAGTTGTGTCGTTAAACTGCAAATGATGTAAAGCTCTAAAGTGATCTGTGCAGCCCTGATCTCCGTCCTCAGCACAGCAGGACTCTGAAGATGCTGCATCTTGCTCTCTGCAGGGATTGTTTCTGGTCTCTGGTAATGGCTGAACGGGCTATTTCATTAAGCCGGATGCACACTAGGTGCTAATGAGCCACTGATTTGTTTAAGTGGCCCCTGCAAATACATGACCAGTGGGTACTGGAGGGCTTTGCAGGGAGGTGTCTCCTGATAAAATAGGTGAGGAAGCACTGCCTGGGCAATTGTGATTAAATTTTAAAGATCAGCTGGACACTCCTGGAGGAATTTTCTCCAGTGGTCTGTTCCTGTATATATCTTGTTTTATTGTTTTGCTCTTGTCCTTTATGCTGAGGTTTGTTTTCAGCTGTCTCTGGGTTGTATTAAAGAAAGGGTCGCAGTTTATTCCCCTCCAGCAGTACTGCAGCAGGAGGTATTTCACTCTTTTTGGGTATTATTATTTCTTGTGGACTAGTTCTAGGGTGGAACAAATATTCAGGATACTCCTGTGGAATATTTAGAACAGGGCTGTCTATAAAAATGGGAAATTTCAAATCTGTCCTTCCAGCAGTGCTCCCAAGGTGTTGTGATCTGGAACCCTGAGAATTTCTTAGCTGCTTGCTGACAGCCAAACAAATACATTGTATTTTTAAAATGCTGATAAAATTAACTACTCCCTTTTGTGGAGTTAAAAAACCCCCCAGCAAACCACATGCCCTAACCCCCAGAAATCACAGTCTGGCTCAGATTTTATGGAGTTAATTTGAAGACTTTAAATGGAGTGCTGAGACACGAGCAGGGATGTTGGTATGTGGTAGGTCCAGGAGTTCAGCTGAGGCTCTCAAACTTTGATTTCATCACCTGCTTGGGGCTTCACTTCCCAATATACTGGCTGGTGCTTTCATTTTCTTGGTCAATATGAATAAATGACAGATGCTGCTTGGATGTTTTTGTTTGCTTGAGGATCTGGGAACAAGTTAAACTTGTATTCATTGTGCCTTACAGAGCGTATGCTTGGAACTAGAGGATTGATGGTGACATTTGTTGGGACTGTTTGATCTGGCCTTGGGATTTTATCCCTCGTTTCGTTGTGCCCAAGTCTGGTATTTCCCAGTATAACAGGAGCCTTTGTTACCAGTTTTCCATCTTTAAAGAGATAAAAAGCCTTTACACCACACAGAAACAAAAGCTGCCATGGTTGTCTCTTTCTGGCTGCTGCTCAAGTTTGGAAGTTGGTGGGAATTTGGGATGCCTAGGGTGGGGAAGGAGGGAGGAAAGGCCTAATCCAGTTGGGTGCTGAGCCCTTTGATGTGTGAGGACAATCTGGGTGTGCTCATGAGCCGCTGTGGGACACACTGTCCCTCTTGGCTGGAGGCTGTGACTCCTGGCTGTGTCTCACAGGATAGGGAATGGCGGATCCACAAATCCCTGTCTTTCAGATCCAGGAGAGGGTCTGCCAGCTTGGCCTTGTTTCTAGTGCCACAGCTCAGTGTCACCCTGTGTGGCCAGTTTTCTTATCCCTCAACAATGATTGCAGTGAGACATTAAGATGTTTTAAACAACTCCACCATGATAAAACCATTTCCCATGGAAAAAGTCTCAAGAGAGAGCTCTGCTGTTAGTTTAATTTTCAAGTCTTAAGAAATGCAGAGTATTTCTCATTCATACAGAAAGTAAATTTGACCTTTTAAGTCAGGTGATACAAACCCTAGCCAGTCCAGAACACGCTGGCTTTTCTCCCCATCCCTTCAGAGAAGATTGCATTCCTAACAAACATATTGCTGTTCAATTAAAATCTATGGCAGAAAATACATTTGTTTTCAAGGATCTCTTAATAGCTGGACAGATTGTCATTAGAAACCTTTCCAAAATGCAGCTCTGCCCTGACTCCAGCCCTCACCTGAACTCTTTGGATTGCCTTTGGAGCCCTGACAAACCTCAGCAGGGTCTAAGGGTGCCCTCCCTGCTCCTCTTTTAGCTACTTCCATCAAAAACCAACCCAAAGCAACTGGTTGGCACTTCCAAGGGTCAGGAGAAGCTGAGCCAAGAGCCAGCCCTGCCCGGAGACCTCACTGACTCTGGATGGCATTAATGGGACAAGGAGGGGCAGGGAATTGGCAAGTTTGAAAGATCAATGTCATAAAACACTCACTGCTTCTGGATGGGAATTGATGACTCTGACTTCCAGTTTCTGATTACTTCAAAGTGGTGTTTAACAGAAAGAGGCTAAAAATACCCAGTGTTGTTCCTCTGTAAGGACTGACTGACTCGGCTGCACCACAAAACCCCTCTGAGAAGGCAGTTTCCCTAAGCAGAGAGAGTTTGGCAATTCCACTTTCTCCTTTGGAGTGCTCTTGTCTCCAGGGTCCTCACCCTCATTTGCCTTTTGGTGTCTTTGCTGTTAAAATCAGGGGGTTTTGTATCACAGAATCCAGGACTGGTTTAGGTTGGGAGGGAACTTAATGCCCATCTCATTCCATGGGCAGGGACACCTTCCACTGTCCCAGGGTGCTCCAGCCTGGCCTTGGACACTTCCAGGGATCCAGGGGCAGCCACAACCTATAGCAACATAGAAATAAGTGATTCTTTTACGTATTTGGAGGGGTTTTTTTACACAATCTGGTTTAAGGGTAAATTTGAGTTTTGCACCTTGTGACCACAGCACTGCCTAACTTTTAAAACATGTCCTCTCCTCCAAAGGGGATGCTTGACCTTGAGTTTGGGTTTGTCTTGAGGGGCTGGATGCAAATTGGTGGTTTCTGTGGTCACTTTTCTGTCAAAGGCACGAGTGAGCAGAGGGCTCAGCTGGAAGGACAAATCCATTCCACCTTGGGATGTCAAGAGGATTATCCAGAGCCTCCAGACTGAGGAGAACAGACATATGGGCACCCTTGACACTGAGTCCTTATTTTCAGAGCAATTGGCACAAGCTCTTGAGGAATGTGCCTTTTGATATCATGTATTAATGCAGGGTATAAATCCAGCATTACTAGATAAGGCCAGTAATCACATACCAGGATGCATCTCATTCACCTCCCAGTACAACTGGCACAGCAGAAGCATCTGGATTATATCCCTGATTTGCCCCTGTGCAGAGAGAAATGTTAAAAATTCACCATTTATATTCACTTAAAAGCTTAGCCCCAGATCCCCTAAAAATCAGCCAAAAACCTCCTGGTGGTTTCAGTGAATTGTGCCTGAGATCCTGCTCAGATGTGAAGAGGGAACAAAATATCTGACTACAAATAAAATCATAGTGTCTGCATTAAAAACAGAAAAACCTCATTTACTGCAATAAGTCACCTGAAAGACTAAAAAAAGGGACTATTTCACAGAAGGGCTTTGCTCTTGGAAATCAGTTGGTTGGGGGTTGAATTGGACTAACTGATGGTGGTGGGTTGATCATTGATTAGTGAGAGGACTCCAGAATCAATAAATCAGTCAATCCTGAGCTGCACAGGGAGTTCCTTGTGCTAAATCTTGAAGGCTCTATTAATCTGTCAGAGTTTTAAAAGCTGAATTTTCTCTCTAATTTAAATTTAACATATTTAGATGGTTTTTTAATTTTCTCTTTTAAATATAAACTCTTGTGTCTCAAGCTCTGTAAGGCATAGACCAGTTGTTCTTAAATATAAAACCCTAATGTCTGCTTGGTCATTCTTGAAAGTGGGAGCTCTGGCAGTGTTTGTTCAAAAAGGGTTTCTCAAAATTTGTGTACCTCTGATTTGGTACAAAAATGGCCCAATTCATTCAATTTTAGTTTCATGTTGTGCTTATGCAATGATTGTGACAAGGGCTGGAGGTCAGAGCTGATGAGAGCATCGATGCCTCTGCCTCCTCCTCTGTGACAAGAACAATGCCACCTGGAACAGAAATGAAGTCACTTTGGGGGGGTCACTGACAATCCTGAACTTTGTTTATTCTTGGCAAAAGGCTCCGTGTGAGGAAATCAAAGGTAACACCTTCATTCTTCCACCTGTTTGTGTGGTGCTGCAGTGCCTGCTTTTATTGCACCCACCTCTCAGCTTTGGGTGAGGTGGCACAAGTTGCTGGGGATAATTGCATTTCTCTGGGCTGCACCGGGCAGGTAATGAGGAGTTTTGTGGATAAACTGGTTAGGAGGGTCAGTCAATACCTGTTTTCCTGGAGCACTTCCAGTAATCACATCAAGTTGATAGCAGTTAACCTTTAAATTGCAGTAATAGCTCATTCCTTACGGCTGTGTTTTCATTTGGAGCAGGATTTAGGCTCTCTTGTTCCCACTTAAACACCTAAACTTCTCACCCAAAATGAAACCTTTTGGAGTTACTTCTGTGAATCACCTTCAAAAGTCAATTTTATCTCCTTTAAGCCACGTACAAAGAACCTGGAGTGGTGGGAGTGAAAAAGCTGCTGCTTAGCTGGGTTTTTCATGGGTGCCATATCCTCAGGAGCCACTCAAACATTCTCCACCCACATCCAGGAGGGAATAACCTGTCTCCAATATGACCTTTCTGCAAGGAAAACCAGTCTGAATGGAATAATCAGATTACATTTGTGTTGGACACCCTGCAAGTGGAGACCTTTTGGCTCAAATACCTCGTCAATAAGGGAGACTCTTGATGTTTGGAGATGGAGAATATCTGTAAATGTGCAGAGCTGTGACATTTTTAAGGGGGTGCAAGGCACAGACAGGAGTGAAAGACCTGGCTGCAGGGTGTTTGAGTGGCTACTGAGAAGATGGCACATCCCCTCCCCGGGTTCTTCACCCCTTTTGGGGGGACTCTGTGTCCCTTTTGGCCCTTTCCCTCCTGTCAGAATCCCAGCATCATCCTTTTGGTCACACCTCCTCAGTGCCAGCACTATCTGGACTCATCCCTTCCACCCTGCCAGGGTCCATCTGTTTGTTTTTCTTGCCTTTTCCCATATCTGGCCCTTCCTGGCCCATTTTTTCCTGTTTTCCCACCACACACTCTATACCCTTGTATTTTCCCCCCCATGCTGTTCCTTCTCACCCATTGCTGCTTGTCCAGCAAATAAGTCATGCAGAATGTCAACATCTCACCATATGGATCCAGCCATTCCCCACTTTTATTCCCCACTCTATTTTTCTGATTTCCTTCCAAAACAAAGGGCCACTTATGTTGGAATAAATCCCTGATGTTTTGAAACTGTGGGATCTGGCTCTGAGAAGTGAAACAGAAATGTCTTTGCTGCTGCCCATGATGTCTCAGCACCCCATGTGCCTTCTAAAAGGTCTTGATCACAGTGCATCATATTAGGGATGAATTGCTGCCAAGATTTTGGAGACTGAGACCCAGATCATCCAGAGTCAGTGCAGAATTACCCTAAAATCAGTGCCTAAATTGGGCACCCCATGGTAGGACTTTGCTTGATATTTAGGTAAAATAATCTGATTTTGGAGAAGAACAATGTGTCTGAAAAGACCCATGAAAGGTGTGGGATGTTCTCTCTTATTTAGGATTTTTTTCCCTTTTGGGGTGATGGGACAAGGTGGATGAGGATCCTTTTCCTCACTGTAGAACTTCTCCAGCTTCCATGAAACAGTGGTGGCTTTTCTTTCATCAGCTGGATGATCTCTACAGTCCCTTCCACCTCTAACCTTTCCATGGTTTCCATTTATTGGGGACATGAAGTAGCTGAAGTTTCTATGTTGTGTTGGCTGAGACACATCACTGATACATAAACCTTGAATTAAAATCCCCTTCCCACAGCCAGGAGCACAAAAGTGGCCTCAGTTTGAATTACACCACCATTTTATTGGGTATTTTTTTCTCTAAGTGCATGAATGTCACAAGCTGAACTTCTGCCAGGTTTAGAAACATCTTAAGTTGCTAAAAGGCCTAGATTTTTTTTTTCCACGAAGCATTTATTCAAAATACCTTCTCAATTTCCCCACCATTTATCTCTCCTGCCAGCTCTGTTCTGTGAATTTACGTCCTCTGGGTTTGATGGCACACTTGAGAAGCTCAGGTTGGTGCCAGGTTTTAGAAAGTGCTTCTGGAAATAGATTTCCACCACCCCCCCTTGGGGCAAAGGTAGTGGTGGTTGCTTTCTTCTCACTAAAATGTGGTTGAGTGGCTCTCATCCCAGCAGGGATTGTGGGGGTAACAGACTAAACAATGCTTTTCTTTGGAATTAGAAGCAAATCCTGGTTTTTTCAGGGTTATGACATCAGCAAAGAGTAGCTTTACCTGACCAGATGTTTGGGCTGTGCCACGGTCCCATCCATGCGAGTTTTCACTCCAATCTGAATAGAGAAGGAAAAAGCAAGTCAAGCCACTGAAGTGGTGTCTGAGTTCCCTCCACTCCTCCTGTTACCCTCTGCTCTGTATTTTCCAGCTGTAATTCCTGCTAGGCCCATCCATGATCTCAGTTTAGTGGAACTGAGAGCCCTGTGTGGTCTCATTTCCTCACCTGCCCAGGAGGGTCATGTTTTGCTGGGTAAATGGGTTGTTTCTGGAGAGGGAGGACAGAGCTGGACCCTGAAAGGCTCCTGGAGAGCCTGATGGCTCTTCCAGCACCAAGGCAGGACTCTGCAAGCTTAGGAGCAGTAGGAACCCTGTCTTATTTACTCTCTGAAGTGTTCATAAAGTAAACCAAGAGCAGGGGTGGAAATGAAGTAGAGCTACAGGAGCACTTGATAACAAATAGCTGAGAAGAGCCTGGAAAAATAGTGGAAAGGGCAGCAGAGGAGAGCTCAGAATGGGCCATGATGCTTTGCCATTCAAATAGGCTAAAATAAAAGCTATTAGGGACTATTTGTCCAAGGAAATAATAATAATAACAATAATCTGTCATTTTACCATGATTCCTCCAAGAGAAAACTAAACTACAGCAGGACTAGAGAAGCAAAATTTGTCTTATTGCAGAGACTCACAGAATTGCTTGGGTTGGAAGGGACCTTAAAGCCCATTTTGCTCCATCCCCTGTCACAGGCAGGGACACCTTCCACTATTCCAGGTTGCTCCAAGCCCCATCCAACGTGGCCTTGGACACTCCCAGGGATGGGGGGCATTTTCCCCATACTGCAGTTTCCCTTTGCATCCACTCCCCTTGTTCTCCCTGCAACCAGGAGTCATGTTCCCACACACAGTCATTTGAAAGAAAAACCAGCTCAAATGTATTTTAATTTAGAAGCTGAGAAGGAAAATACTTAGAAAAAAACCCAGAAACTTTATTGGAGAAGAGGTTTGTCATTTAAAACATTGCAGGAGAGAAGCACAAAGGTGAGCAGAGCAGATTGGTGTTCTGTACCTCAGGAGCAGCAGAAGTGCCACCTCTGATGTAACTGTTACTATAGTAACTGGTGCTTTTATTTTTTTATTTCAGTAAACACACAGGCCAGAATGGGAGTTAAACTGCAGAGCCTGGGAGCTGAAGGACCACTTTCTTTGCCAAACTTGTCTTTTTGCTGCAATTTCCCCCTTGAGTGCACTCAGTGTCTTCTTCTTGCCAAATGACACTTGGGCATTTGGGAAAGAAGCCTCGTTAATGGTGAGAGCACTAATTACCTGGGACCTCTCCTGCAGCCAGGAGGAGGCTTAAAAAGGGAGGAGAATCCCTTCTAGTGACTTTTCTGGAGTTCATTCCCCTCTGCCTCCCTCAAAAGCTTATTCCTAACCACTAAAAGAATTAAGAATATGTTATGAAATATTTTGTTGGTGGTCATCAAATGGTTCAGGAAAGCGTGGACCACATACATGTGATTTGTTTTTATAGAGAATATCAGTATTTGATGTTTTCTGGAGCAGTTCCACAGTGAGGCTCTTTCACCTGTGTAAATATGAACTGGTTGAGCTGGTGTGAATCAAGTTGGGTGGATTAGAAGGGAATAAACCCCAATAAACATGTTGGAACCCATGCTCAAAACCCAGAAGGAGCTCAGAACTGACCAATTTAACCTGGTAGAATTGAAGCTGCATTTCTAGCATGTTTTTTAGCTCTTTCAGATGCACAATTGCTTGGTTTGCACCCAGGAGCAACAGGATTTCTGCGTCTCTTTTTTCAGAACTGGAAACCTCAAGCAGTACTTCTGTTTAGACTTGTGTTGTCACTGACACGTCACTGTTGGGGCAGATGGCTGGAGTGTTTTTTCTCACTACAGGAGGAAAATAACTTGTTTTTCAGGCTTTTTTTTGCTCTTGAGCAAGAAGTATGTAGCTGTTTCTACAAGCCTAGAAGGGACTTGGTTGCAGTGGCAGCAAGATTGTCTATCTCAACAGATAATAAATAACATACATGGGTGTAAACCTGTGCAAGAGATTATAGTAATTTTGATTTCTAAGAGTTCAGGGTATTATTTTCTGCCAACACAGTGGCTCAGTGAATATATCCAGCATAACTGATGGAAGCGAAGGAATTGTTTTAATGTCACATTTTCAAAACAAATAAACCTTCAAGGGTAAAGTTTTGTTCTGTCAGAGAAGCTCCATGTGCAGTTCTGTGTTTCCTGCTCACCCTCAGCTTCAAAATAGGCATGCAGGTCACTGAAATCTTCTCAGGTGCTCTGTAAAACATTTGGAACTCACTATTTTATGGTATTTTTGTTGTTCTTCAACATGTAACTTGTTGAAAGGCTTCTGGACCTTTGTTATTTTTAGAATGCTTGGAGGGAGAAAGTCTGAGGTGAAATGTGGAGGCTGAGAGAAAACAGATTTTCTTGGTCTTTGTATTTCTATATATAAAAAATATCTCTCCAGCAGTTGTTCTAATTCCACAGAGGGCGAGGCCCTGGGCAGAGGGGATGCTGGAAAACACCCTGGATCAGCCTGGATGAAAATCTTGGATGATAAAGATAACTGGCAAAATAGAAACTCTGTGAGGTAATTCAGACATGAAAGGAGACCACAGAGCACAGGGGGAAATATTTGAGCAAGAAGATGTCAGTAAACTCAGTTCTAGAATCACACAATCACATAATCATGAGACAACAACATGGGCTTCTGAAGGGAGGAAATACCTGTCTTCTGCCTTTCTCAAGTGTATGAAAGAAGACTAAACTTCAGGAAGATTTAGTTTACATGTTAAGGGAGGAAAAACCCCTTTAAAAACAAATAAATACACATTAGTGGAGGCTGCATAAAGGATTTGTTTTGTGGTTCACTGAACACCAGTGGTTCATGGGGAAGGGAAAGAAAACTTGCTCTGTGAAATGTGTGTCTCCAGATGTTCTAACCTGAATAAAAAGGGATTTTCTAGTGGTGGTTTTTGACACGTTTTTCTTATGCTGTGAAAGTGTGGGACACAAAAACATTCTAACCTGGGACACAAATGCTCTGCAGTCAGATTTCCCAAACTGGTGCATCAGAACACATGTTTTAAAAATAGAATGTATCAATTAAGAGATGGTGGTTACTTTAATAAGGAGCGAAACTGGCTGATGTTGCTTTGAGGAGATGGATCACGGATTACAGAAAGTCAATAAATAAATGAACGCAATCAGTGAAGAACTGTTTACAATAGTTCCAGTCTGCTTACTTGAGAAGAGCTCGCTGTAGGTAAATATAAATATTTTCCTTCACACCTCCTGAAGCAGAGATACTGGCTTTGTGTTTATTTAAAAATAATATCGCTGAAAAGAAAAAAAAACATTGTAAAAATCCCCTCAGTTGCACCTATTTGAGGTCTGGTTTGTTGGCTCTAAAGTCTTGCTGCCTTTTCCAAAAGGATGAGCACAAGGAAGATTAAAGTTGCATAAAGTCAATAAAGCTGGGAAATACCTCCGAGATCATTGAGTCCACCTGTTCTAGCCCTACCTCAACTTTAAGCTCCTTGATACAATTTCTGGGTGTTGATTTTTTAATTGCAAGTTCCTGTTAAATACGTGCTATTGCTTCCCGTGTGCCCTCCCTGTTCAGCAGCACAAGCACAGAATGCACATCCCACCTCACCACTTCTTACCGCTCTTTGGAGGCTGAAACTTTTATTTCTTCGGGGCTGTTTGAGAGAAATTAAAGTGCACACTGGAAACACCGTCCTGTCCCCGCGCTCTGAAGGGGACAACGTGCTCAGGGCATCACAGGAGGGTTTGCACTGGAAAAGTGCTCCACGACCACCGAGTCCAGCCATCCCCCAGCACTGCCAAGGCCACCACTGCTCGTGTCCCCAAGTGCCACATCCACAGGGCTTTGCAGTCCCTCCAGGGATGGGCACTCCAACACCTGACCACCCTTTCCAGCGAGAAATTCCTCCTGCTGTCCCACCTGAACCTCCCTCTGCTCCTGTCCCTGTTCCCTGGGAGCAGAGCCCGACCCTCCCCGGCTCCCCTGTCCTGGCAGGGACTTGCAGAGCCAGAAGGTCCCCCCTGAGCCTCCTTTTCTCCAGGCTGAGCCCCCCCAGCTCCCTCAGCCCCTCCTGCTGCCCCAGCCCCTTCCCCAGCCCCGGAGCAGTGTGTGTGTGTGTCTGTCTGTCTGTCTGTGTGTGAGGAGTGGGGCGTTCGGGGAGAAGCTGAGGGAGCCGGGGAGAAGCTAAGGGGTCAGGGGAGAAGCTGAGGGGCCGGGGGATGCTGAGGGGGTCGAGGGATGCTGAGGGGGCCGGGGGATGTTGAAGGGATCCGGGAGATGCTGAGGGAAAAGGAGGATGCTGAAAGATCGGGGGATGCTGAGAGGGCCGGGGGATGTTGAAGGGATCCGGGGGATGCTGAGGGATCCGGGGGATGCTGGGGGGGCCGGGGGATGCTGAGGGAGCCGGGGGATGCTGAGGGGGCCGGGGGATGCTGAGGGGGATGCTGAGGGGCCCGGGGGATGCTGAAAGGTCGAGGCTGAGGGGTCGGGGCTCGGCAGCGGGTGACGGCGTCCCTTCGGTCGGTCGGGACTCCGGCAACGAAAAGCAGCAGGTCGGTGAATTCCCTTTTCTTCCTGTTTTTTCTTTTCCCCTCCCTCTCGTTTCCCGGCACGTCCCCCTAAGAACAGCCTCGGTGGGCAGCGTCGCCCTCCCCTCGCAGGGTGCGGGGGGGATTTAGAGGCGGGTCATCCCTTTCCCTCCGTGTGTTCCAGGGGTTTAATTCTGAAGGGAAAGAACAATAAATGCCAGCGAGGGCGGGCTGTGATGCTGCGGGAGCCGTGACAGCCCGCTCTGACGGAAGAGCGCTTCGGAAAGCCAATTAGCGGCGCAGCGTTTATAAAGGGAGTTTAAAATGAACAGGCGGAGAGCCCCGAACTCCCGGGCGCGGCTCTACCCAGGTGAGCAGCGGAGCTCGGGGGGCAGGTACGGGCTCCTCGCTGAAAACCCCGGGTTTTCAGCAAAGGTTTTGCTGAAAATGCTTTTCTCCGTGGCTGGCTTAAAACCAGGAACTGAAGTCTCTTGAATCGCGTGTCGTGCCCGTGACAAACTTCAGCGCAGTGGAGATGCGGGAGAAGGTGGTGCTGCATCCCCGGCTGGCGATGGGAACCTGCTTGTGAGCAGCTGGATGGCCGTGGGTGAGGGGTAATTTCTGTGCAAACAAGAGGAATTGTATGATCTGGAGAAACTCTGTAGAGTTTGGGACGTTTTGCTGCTGAGTCTCAGGGGAGAAAAGCTCCACAAGCCGGGTTTTGGAGCTGTGCTTGTGCCCAGCTTGGGTTAAAGCTTTAGTATTAGTAAGCAAATTATTCAGTGCAACTCCTGCTCGTTGCTATGTTGTATGGCCCACTTACTCCCAACTCTATTAGTAATGGTAACTAATATATTCCATGGCAAACAAATGCAATGAAATTCCATGTCAGGAGGGTCTTGCCCAAATCAAGAGGACTGGGACACCCTCGACACCCTTAAAGAGCAGGTCAGAAGCTGCTGTGCATAGACATTATTGCTATAATATCTTTATGCTTTATAGAGATTTTTAAATATTTAAAAACAGCTGTAGTGCAGTGCTTGCCAAAGTCAGGGACGGTTTGTATGGCTGCAGTATTATGTTCCTGTTTCCCATTAACTGCCAGCTGTTGGGTTTTGGGAGGGTGGGAATGAGAAAAAGAGAATTCCAGACCCTGCATATGTGTTATATCAGCTGGGGAAAAATAGGAGATCGTGGCAACTGAGTTTCTATACCTTTCTGTGGGCTTTGAAATTCATCACTGGCTCATTGCAACACTTCTCATGCGGTCTCTGTGTCCCTGTAGAAGCCAGAGAGGATTTTACAGCCGAGTTTGGGGGTGTTTGGGGTTGTGCTGCTCTGCTGTGCCCGGGATGGGCCGTAGGGATGCACCAGTGCCACCCTCTGTCCACTGATGGCCAGCCTGGACAGGTGGACCTGCCTTGCCCTGCAATCCCCCCTCACCTCAGCCCTCTTCCCGAGGCTCAGAAAAGAGACACACAGAAATGTGAGTTGATGAGACAAGGAACTGAAGAAAAAAAGCAGCTCCAGAACGGAAAGGAAAACTTTCATTATGTTTTCTGTGCCCAGTGCAGGTGTTTGTGGGTCCTACTTGGTTCAAACTGTGCTGAAAATGTTTCCCGTGCTGAAATGCCAGTGGGTTCTGTGACTTCTCACTTGCCCTGTAAAGAAAAATGATCTTATTTCATTGCTGTCCTCCTTCCCTGTGGCATCTGCTGTGTTTTGCTTTTAATCCAGTGTTTTGGTTGAGGCAGGGACTCGACTGCTGAAGTGTTTTACACAGTGGTTGGCATGGAGAGGAATTTACTATTTACCTAAGAAACTGGGAAATTTCTTATACACAGCAGCAGTGTCAGTGGTTTCAGAACACAATATTTTAAGATATATATGTTAAAATGGACCCTGATTCCTTCCTTTTTATGGGCACTTTCCCAGCTGTGCATAAAATGGTTTGTCCTTGCTGTGTTAACTTACTCTCTTGGGGATAAAGCTATAGTTAGAAGTTTTAATAATTCTTCTTGTTTAGCTTCCTGTTCCCTGTAACTGTTCCTGTAAAACTTGTATTCTTTGTTAGGAATTCTGGCAAGTTCACTCTTCTCACTGGAAAAGATTTTGGGAAGCCCTCTGCAGTCCAGTAGTGCATTCACCCTGCCCTGGGATTTGTCTGTAGATATCTCTTTTTACCCAATTCCCCTGTAAAGTTTACATAAGGAAGACTGAACTTTGAACAGAAAAATGCTGCTTTTTGATCATGTACAGTACTGGTTCATGAATGTTGTTGGAGCCAGGATTGGAAAATACTCCTTTGTAAAAAACAATGTGACTGAAAGGGAAAGAGAAGATGTCCAAGCTGCTCTGAACATTATTTTTGCCTCCTGGTTCCAGTATTATTAATTATGGTTAAATTAGTGCTGACAGAATCTCCTTGACTGCTTTCTCTGGTCATTTTTATGTCAGAATCTCAGAATCCCTGAGGCTGGCAAAGCCCTCCCAGCCCAGGGAGCCCACCCTGTGCCCAATGCCCACCTTATCACCCTGAGTGCCACGGCCAGTCCTGCCTTGGGCACCTCCAGGGCTGGGCACTCCAACCCTCCCTGGGCAGCCCCTCCCAAGGCCTGACCACCCTTTCCATGAGGAAATTCTTCCTGCATTTTTTTTCACTTCCAGCAGTGAAAAAGCCTTTATCTTCAGTGGACTACATATAATTTTCCCTCTTTAAGGTGTATGTTGTTCTTGTAAGCAGGTATTGCATGGAGGAAACTATAACATCCATGGCCTCAGGATAACTTTATAAGCTTTTGAAATGCATGTCCAGTGTTCTTGTACAAACATATGGAAGGGATCTCTGCCAGTTTCCTGCTGAGAAGTGGCTGAGCTACAAACAGGGAATTTTTGCTGCACCTGTAAAAGAGGAACACAGGCTGTTTCTCATTAAACCATTTAATAGTATGAATAATATACATTTAAGTCAAGTAAACTATTTTAAAAGGGTTTTTTTGCTGGGAGGAAAGATCTAAATAACTTCAATTATAGGCTTTTGGAAATAGTCCCTGCCTGTGTCTTTGTGAAATGACAGATCTGATAGCAGGTTGTAGCCAGATAATTCCTCTGGCCTTCATGGCTCTCCTGTTAGGAACAGACTAATGGAAGAGGTACAGGTCCACCTAACAGCTGTGCTGAGAGGCAAATTGTCCTCTGAAGCAGGGGTTGTGAAAATTTGAGCTTTCCTCTTTAATTGCTGAAATTGTGGCTTGAAGTGTACCCTGATTATAACCTGGTGAGTGGGAAGAAAAGTGGATGGCACTGAGTCATCTCACAGACCACAGTGCAGATGGTCTGTGCTGGAGCAATGGCTCAGCTCTGGCTCCAGCTAAATTTGGAAGGGTTCTCCTTGTGGGAGAGCTTGTGGGGAGACAAGAATCCTGGAATATTGTCCCTTCACTGGGCTGCTCCTTCAGGTAGGTATGGAATCACATCTGCTATGAGCCGTGGTCAAGGCTCTGTGTATCGAACAGTGCATGTGTATATATATATATATATATTAATTACAGTACATGCAGCCCCAAACTGGAAGGCCAGTGGATTACATAACCTTGGCACTGACTCTTTTGGCTACACTGATGTTCTCAAGGAAACTGCTCTCAGAAATATTTGAGAAATGGAATACTTTGGAGGGATTCCATAAATCTTATTTCTTGCCCCGGCGTTTGCTGTCTGACTTGAGCTGTAACTTTTGCTCATCACTCAGTTCTGGTGAAGCACAACAGCAGCCAAAATCTGTGTGTTTGCTTTGAACAGAGTTTATATAACTATTGGATTAAAATGAAACAGAACAAAGTATCTGAAGTGAAAGAACAATATTGAAACATTACTGTAAAGCTCAGTGAAGTCTTCACTGTTGAAATGGGTGCCCGAGTGCTTTGGTTTGTGCTGCCCTTGGAAAATTGGGTATCCCTTGGGCATTTTGGCTATTTGGGTTTGTAGTGCCTTTCAGAGCAAAGCCAGAAGGGGAACAGTGATCAGCAACAGCCTGGAGGAGTGAGGGGCTCTATAGCACCAATGGTGAAAGAGCTGCATTGGTATTTAACCGGTATTCTAAGCAAAATTTTTTGAACTCAAATGACATTCTGATTTTGATCTTCCTTTCTGGCCTGTTCTTGCTTTCCCTGGTCTAGTGGAAGGTGTCCCTGCCCGTGGCAGGGGTGGAACAAGATGATCTTCAAGGTCCCTTCCAAGACAAACCATTCTGGGATTCTGTGATTCTGCTTACAAAGGTGTGAGTATCAAATTAGTAGAAGTGCACCAAAATGAAAACCTAATGAAACAATACACTGATAATTATAAGTTCTGTATGTTTTTCAGATCAGTTCTACAAAACAGGATGTATTGGCAGATCATTCTCACCGTGTTTGTGCTGCTGGGTAAGTTGCTGAAGAAATAACTCTGTTGAAAGTTGTGCAGAGTGAAGAGGAGCCACATTTCTGTTTTACAGTGGTGTTCCAAGTCATGCTGCTGGATTAGCATCTTACCACAACATTCCACTAGAATGTACAAAAAACCTGATGCTGTCACTGTGTGGAGTTGAAATGTTGTGCCTGTGTCCCTTACCCCACAAAGCTGACTTTTAAACTCAGGAAACATCAGTAGAAAGTATGTGGTGAGTTAAGACACATGCAAATAAATGCCCCAGTCAGCTTTTGATGAGATAGAAATTTGTGGGCCATTTATTTTGTTACCCTGATAGGTCCTAAAGCATAAGGAAAAATCCCTTTTCCCCCAGAAGTGTGTTTAGCTCAGTGTAGCCAAGGTGTCACTGCTGCTCCCATGGGCACAGGGCTGTTAAAGGGTGCTCAACTAACTGCAAATGTGGGATTTAATAAACTGCTTTCCTGACTGGGAAATGCCTGTAACAATATTGGCGGGTTCTGTTCAGGAACAGCTGGTATTTGCCTTTCATTTTTTTTTTATTAAAATAAGAACTATTTAAAGACTTTTGATGATGATGCTTAGGGAGAAAGCAGACTAATTCAGGGAAATTGGTCTCAAAATTTGTGTCATCCTGTATCTTTACAAAAGATGAATAAATCATTAGGTTTCTGTATCTGTTCTATATACAAATACATCTTTTTTATCTTGCTATGTGTGTGCTTTTATCCACTCAGTATCAAATATTGTATTGTTGGCATTCTTTCAAATACCTTACATGATCTAAACACAGTGTGCCTTTAATTGGCAAACTTGGGTGCCTCAGGGAGTTTTCAAGAGGCTTTAGAGCAGTTTGTCACTGTAGTGACTGAGAATCTGTGTGTCCATGGGTTGGCCATCAGCAGATAACCATGGCTGGCACTTTTGTAGCCCTCTTAACCCAGACATGCTGCTGTTCTGGGGACAGAACTGCAAGTCATGCCTTCCTCTGGGTCATTTTAACATTTCTGGAGGAGTGGGAAGGAGCTGCACACACTTTGGCTTAGTAAGATTTAATTAATCCCTTGTGGTGTGATGTGTGAGGGGGAAGTTGTTCCTCAGGGCAGGACATGGAGGGCTGTGGGTTGGGTGGGATGTTTGGTGTCTGTCCCACTTTGTGCCACTTGATTGTCCTTTTTTTAATCATGTATTATGGACTGAGAGCGTGTTTGCTCAACTGCAGCCTCCCCATGCAGACAAGAGGCCTCCTGAACCTGGTATTTACAGAGGCACCAGCTCTGTTAACCTGGGGAGAAGCAAAGAGCAGAATCCTCCAGGAGTGTGGCAGCATGAAATCTGAGTGGGGACAAAACTGAACACCTTAACACTCTGCATAATAACACACTGCACCTACTATTTTTAAAGACTTTTTTATTTTCATATTGTTTAGCTCATGTTTCTGTGCTATTAATCAAACAGTGCAAGGGAAATTCTGGGTTTTTTTCTTATTTTGGCTATTGCAAGTCATAGAGCATCAATTAATTTCTATCTAATGAACTGCTTAAAATATTCATGCCCTGACTGAGCAAGCAGCTAAATGCAAAGTGCACAAATGACCCACAAATGCCTTTCTGTAACTAGAGTTTAATCTCTGAAATCACCCAGTGTTTTACAGTAAGCTGTTCCCCAAACCCACACTCTCATCATTCCCCAAATCCCTGGGAGTGGAATTCAAGTTATGACTTACCAATGAGAGCTACAAACGTGGTCAGAGTGATTCATGTGGAAGTCTAATGGAGACAGTTGTTCTTTTCCTGCATCTCATTTCCCAGATAATGCACCCATTCTTGGAACATTATCCTTTGGGAGTCAGCAGTTCCAGTGTGATTATGTCTTTTATTTACAACAGCACTGTTTTCTCTAGGGAAGTGGAGCTGTGCTGGAAGAGCTGGATTGGAGTCCCAGCACTGCAGGGGCAGATGGAACTCACCCCTGTGTGGTGTGGGGACTTAGGCTTAGGATTCACTGTGTTTTGGATTAATATGAGCCAATTTACCCCAAAGAGGTGCTTCCCCTACACTCTTGGCTGCATTTTAAGAGGCTGAGGAAACCAAAGGTCAGGTGCAGTGAGTCTGGGAGGGAAGGCTGACATCTGTCAGCTGTGACACCCATTCAGAGGGGATGTTTTTAGGCATTTTATCTGCAATTCATAGAACAGCCTAGTTCTTACATAATGGATGTGTTTCTGTGAAACATCAGCCTCTCCCTTTTCACTGACAAGTAAGATGAACTTTTTTCTTTTATTTCCAATATCTTTGCCTTTATATTTGCAGACTTTCTCCAGATGGCAGATGCCCATTGCATGGTCCATCCAGTTCCTCCCAGGAACTTTACATTGCCTTGTGTGCTGCTGAATGAGACACTTTTGAGCCCTTTCTCTGCTGGAGTTGAGAGCTGGTCTGGTTTGAGGAGGGACCATCGTGGCCCATCTGAAATCAAGCCTCTAATGACTGAAGAAAGTTTTCTGTGTTGCCTTTGGAGTGACAAGAACATTGATTGTTCTTTGTATGGAGCAAGCCTGCAGGCAAGGAAGTTTATTCCTTCAGAAATAAATATTTCTTCTTCTCAGGAAATAGGTGGGTTGAGCATTCAAGGGCATAAGAAGTTAATTCTTCAAAAAAATGATTGGGTTTTTATGTTGTTTGGGAGGAGAGGGGTGGGTTGTATTAATGGGGATTCACTTTTATCCTGGGCAGACAACAGTGTGGTAAAATCCTCCCTCATAGAGGTCTGTAGTGGAAGATGAAGGGAATTGTACAGCACTGTTTCAAAAGGGGGAAAAAAGGTTGGCTGTCTTTCTAGGGGAGTTCTGAATAAAATATGTAGCACTGCATATGAGGATGTAAGCCCAGATCTTCAAAGGAGTTCAGACACTGCAAGAAATATTTTATATATTTTTTATGGATATGGATTTTAAACTGCTTTGGGAGGCAGAGGAGATGGAGAGCAAACGGCATCATTTCTACATGAATTCTGGTGCTTTAATGAATATCTGTACATGGATTAGAATTATTTTTTCCCAAGGCTGTTTTCCTCCTCCTGCAAACCCCAGCCTCAGAGGAACACAGTGGCCTGCAGGAATCTCATTGCCCTCAGCAGAGTAGGGTTTCATTTTCCAGGAACTTCCCCATGGCACAAAGCACTCCCTGTCCGTCTGCCCCACGTGTTGCAGTGGTGGGTGCACAAACCCACAGCACAGCCACAGAGGGCTGTACCCCTTCACAGCAGCAGCAGCAGCCTCACTTTTCTTCACCCTGCAGCCTTGTCCATAAAGCCAGGTAAAAAATATTCCTTCTTTAACAGTGCCAGTGCAGCAGGACCACAGATTGGGAGCCTTGCAGGTGTTTAGGGACATTGGGGCCAGTTCAGCACAGGTTACTCCTAAACATCTGCACACTCGTGGAGCAGCCTCACCTTTGTGAGTGCCTGTTACTTGTCCTCTCTCTGTGAGTGAATTTTATCCTGCCACTCCTGTTGTGGTTTTGCTTTATTGTACCATAGGTCAGAGATGTGTAATCCCTTTCTTTTGTTCAGACTCAAACTGGACCGTGGAATGTTGGATTCAAGGCAAGCTGGACCTGTTGGTTTGTAAGCTGTGGGTTTGGAAGTTGGACGTGAGAGAGGACTTGAAGGTTAATCTTTTATATGCTGTGTAAGTACAGACTCTGTTAAATTTGGCACTGTTGGCATTGGAAATGTGAAAGCATTTTCTAAAACATCAGCATTGCAGGTTGCAGCACAGTGGCAGCTTGAGCTCAGCAACCAGGTGTTATGTCATGTACCTTTGTCTTGCCTAAAAGTGATCTTGGGCAACATGGACAATTTGGGTTTCTTCAAATGACAAATGGTTGGAATGATGAGTCTCCCTCCTCTGTGTTTTCCATGTTTCTTAAAATGCTTTAATGAAATCAGTGTTGACTTGTTAAAGTCTCTTTGCTGCTAGAATTGCTCAGTTTTAAGGCTGCCCTCTTGGTTCTGCCTGTCATTTTGACCATAACATTGTCTCTCTTGAAATAATTATCATGTTTAACATGTAATACAATGGGAAAATGCTGCTTTAATCACAGCAAGGCCTCTGAGAGACACTCGGCTCTGCAGTTGTCACTGTGGTAAATATTCCCTGGAATGCTGGTAGATGGAATTGTCCTGGCTCTGGGGTGGGTGTGCATGACCTGCCTGATTTGGTTAGAAAAAGCTCTGTTTGATTGCATGAAACCACACTGTTTTTCTGAATTACTGATGGGTTGGAAGGAATGGCATAAACACACACTGAATTATTTTAGGAAATGGGATAAACTGGAATAGTTGATCTACTTGAATTTACAGGTGATGTCTTTTACTTAACAAATATGTCTTGCCACAAATCATCCCTGTAGTCAGGGTAGGAAGCAAATGTATTAACTGGGAATAAATGTGGCTGGTTAGCTGGCAGAATGCTTTAAAGCTGAAAGCAGGTTTTAAGTGGGTTCCTCCTGACTTTGTTTTCTGAAATGCCATCACAGGGGTGTTTGTGGGAGAAGCAGATCTGGCTCTGCCTCTGTTCCATGCAGTCTCAGCTGCAACAGGATAACCTTTGCCAGTGTTCCCAGTGCAGTAATCTCTGCATTGAGTTTTTGTGGTATGCCTGACATCCCTGGAACCAGAGATTGGAGTCCCAGCTGGGCTGAAGAGGCTCTTTGTGCTATGGAGGGAATTCAGTAAGTGCCATGTAATTTAGGAGAGCAGGTCCTAAGGACTCAGCAGAGCCCTCCTGGCTTTTCTGTGTTTGAGTCCTCTGTGCTGCAGAGGTGACACACAGAGCAGGCCCTGACATTGGAGAACTTGTTTTATTCCCCACATTCTGTGTTCATATTTTGCTCTCAGGGTCCCTGTGTGCTGGGGCAACAGCTAGTCAGGCATTTCAGATCTTGGTGAGGTGACAGCTTTCCCTGTTGGCTTGCTGATACCTTAACATTTTATTCACACGAGCCAAAATGCCTTGAAAACATGCCCAGTTTTTAAAATATGCATTTCTGGCATGTGTTTCTCCCTGGGAGTCAGGAGATCAAGCCAGAATTCTCACATGCAGGACAGGCAGTGCACAAAAATAATGACCTAGAAGAATCCACAACAAAAAAGCTTGGGTCCCCCACAGCTTTTATCTTTTTCAGCATTAAAGAAATATCCTCTTATTTTGCACATCGAGTTTTCCTGCTTGTCAGTGGCATCACTGGACTAGAAATGTTTTGCTCTGCCCATGCAGTGCCATGACTGTGTTCTGTGAGAGGCTCAAGCAAAGGTCATGATGGGGCTTTGCCTTCCCTACCAGCACGGTTTTGGGAGAGGAAAGGTTATTCCAAAGCTTAATTACACAATTTAGGTTAATTGTCTATCAAAAGTGATGGGTCTTTCCAGGAATGCTGTCAACCCCAGTGGTGAATTCCATGAGCTGAAACGCCTTGGCCTTAGGGATGCCTTTGGAGGGACACAGAGGAGTGTCCCCAGCCTCACTGGGCACACTGATTGTCACCTCTCCTTTCAGCAGGTGGTGATGTGCAGAGCACACTCACATTTCTGACTTATTTGAAGTCCCTGTGGGGCTCTCCTGTAGTTCTGGGCCTAGGCTGCTGTGTTTTTTAAGGATAAACCATCCAGTTTGTCCCAGAACTGGTGGCTTAGTTGAGTGTCCCAGTGAAACACTGAGCCTTCTTCAGCCAGGGGTACCAACCTTGCACTGGGGGTTTATCCTCCCATGAGCTCAGCAGCCACCAGGGGCAGCTTGCTCAAATAAGGGTTTTTCTAGAGCTGTGATGTGTCAAATACATTGGAATATTATTATGGGAAATCATTGAACCCCAATTTGCTCTGTTGATCCCTAATAGAGGTGGTGCTTGCACAAACACAGTATATGGAAACCCTGAAAGCAGAGTTACAATGGTGACCCCATTTCAGAGCCACCTGCAAGGGAGGTACCTTTCCTAAAAGTGGAGGAACTGCAGAAGTTCATGTATTTCTTCCTCAAATAATTTGGGCCTTTTATTTTCAGTTCAGTTTTCCAATTGCAAGGCTATGAATGAAATCCAGTCAAGACATTTAAAATCTAAAAGTTCACCAGGGGGCCCCAGATTAATGTAGCGTCACTAACACCCCCTTCTAAAGCAGGGGTGGATATTTAAGGGGTGTTAGGGTGGGCACTCAAACTGTGACAGTTTTTGGAGAGGAGGAGAAGAGCCAGCCTTGGGCAGTGTTCATTATTTCTGTGGTTCAGGGCATGCAGTGTTTAATTTTTCCCCTTCTTCTTATGCCTTAGTCCCGTGTTCCCAGCTGAAAGTCACACTGCCTTTGATTTGTGTGAAGTTTACCCCAAATTTCTCCTCTCATTCTGCTGAGTGAGGGCACTGACCTCTCCTGAACTTGTGAGTCAGGAACACTGACACTGGCACAACATTTTCCTCCCTGCACACTGTTTTTTTTTTTGGGGTGCAAATAAGTTCATTTTGATGGTTAAAAATTGAAATAACGATTAGGAAAGATTAGAGGGTGGGGTGGTGGTATCCACTTTCCAGATAGATCAGATCAAAGACACGGTTTGATGAAAAGACTGCATCCTTATGGATTAATTGTGGCTTTTTTGACACTAATACAATCTGTGTGCAACAGTAGAAAGCAGGGGAACTTAAAAGAAAATTCTGTGAAGCCTTTGAAAGGGAATTCAGGCGAAAGAAGCGGAGCCACAACTATAAAAACAACATCATTCCAAGTAATTTAGAAGCTCCGTGTCTGCCAGATACATCAGCATAATTCTTGTGTCCCAAAGTCTGTGAGTCCTGGTGGAAATGATTTCAGGAATGTCAGTGTTGGCTGGCTGGAGCCTCAATAAGTGCAAACTGCATCTTCACAGGGCCTTTTCCTGCAGGGCACAGGGCTGTGAGGGCAGAGAGGTGCTGCAAACCCTCGTGGGTCCAGCCTCAGGAGATGCACAGGGTGGGAAGGGAGGGGGATGAGACCCTGCTCAAGGTGATCCATGAGGGATCCTCGTGGGTTCCTGCAGTCCCAGCCTGGGGTTTGCACGTGCTCTTCCCAGAATCCAGAATTCTCCTCAGTTTGTGACCTTTTCCTCTGTATGGTAAGAGCAGCAGTGATTCATGCCCAGCTCCCCTGTGCTCCACACTCAGACAAATGTACTAGAGAGCAGATTGACTAAAACCAAAAAAAGCACAGAGAATCTTGTCCTTTCTTTTAGTTCCCTGCCCTCCCTGGATTTAAGTGTTCCACTGAGTCATGCCAGCCATGAAACTATTTAAAAAATGCACAGAAAGGTTCTTTTCTCTAAACTTCAATGTCTTTCTCTGAATTAGTAAAACAAAACCCTTACTGTATAGAAATGATTCCAAAATTACTTTGGAACAATTCAAAACAGAAGCTTTCTTTTTTTATTTTTTTTCTTATGTAAGGATGAAAAGTCACAAGCAGGAAAGAATCCAAGGTGGTTTAACTGTCAGGGTTTGTCTTGGCTTTGCTGCTGTGAGAAGTTTGGCCACAAAGGATTCACACTGTTAAATTCCTTATCTCAGGGAGGGATCTGTGTCCCTGAATACCTGCAGGGCTCCACAAATGTGGGTCTGTGTTTGGAAGAGCCTGAAGAATATGGGTTAGAAATGAGAATAATGAAAACTTTGGGAACTCCTGGTTCCAAGGAGAGTAGGTTTAGATGGATACTGGGAAGGGATCATTCCCTGTGAGGGTGGGGACGCCCTGGAATGGATTTCCCAGAGAAGCTGTGGCTGCCCCTGGATCCCTGGAAGTGTCCAAGGCCAGGTTGGACAGGGCTTGGAGCAACTTGGGACAGTGGAAGTTGTCCCTGGCCATGGCAGGGGGTGAAATGAGATCAGTTTTAAGGTCCCTCCCAACCCAAACCATTCCATGATTATAACATCACTTGTAATGCTTAACTGTAGCAGAAGTGGGAGGGAATATGAAATTGTTTGGGTATTATTTCAGTGCCCCATGAACAGGAATTAGAGCATAATCTCTGGGGGGTGCCAGGGAGCTGCCAATTAGTCCACTGGAAGCTTAACTAACTTTGTGTGCCTAAGGAGGATCGAGGAGTTTTAACCTTCAGGAATCAGGAACCAGCCTGACTAAACTCCAGGTGTCATCTAGTGCTGTAACACATTTGTTTGAAAGCCAAACCTTAGGAAACACTTCTAATGAAATTGTGTTACCTGCTTTGCTTGGAGACCATTGAAAAAGGGAGAAGCAGCAGAGTTAAAGCCATTAGTTACAATTACTGCCTTTTTTACTTTTTTTATTAATTAATTTTTATCTTTTATTCATAAACCATGTCCAGATGGACAAACCTAGTGTGATACAGACCTATATTGAGATACAGACCTATATTGAGACACAGAAAGAAATACTGGTTTGATTTGGTTTCTGCTTTACTTTTCCCTTTGTAGCTCGGAGCTGTCCCTGGGAGAAGCATCTACGAGCTCCCTGCAAGGCACTGTGAGGGCTGCTCAGTGTCACTGCACTGAGGGTGACAAATGTGAGTGCCTTGTGCCCTCCCTGGGGCTCAACCACACCTACATCATGTGGCTGAAGATGGTGGCTGGTGTGACACCTCTGTGGTCCCCTCTGATGTCAGTCAAGCCCATTGACATAGGTAAGTATGACCTGTATTTTATTTTCCTGGATGGGGAGCAGCAGCAGGAGGTCTCTCCTGGAGGAGGAGGGCACAGTCAGCACAGGGAAAGCAGTCCTGGGGTTTCTCAGCTTGTCCTGGGCTCCAGGACAGACCAGAGTGAGCAGTCAAGGTGCTTGTCATTTGTAATTCTTCCCTTTCTATCAGTTCCTCTCTGTGCCTAACTGTGGGGTTGTGATAGAGCTGATATGTCCATGGAGCTGAGGATTCAAATTAAAAACTGAGGGGAGAAAAGAGCTGCTCCAAAAGTTCCTTAGCAAAGAAACTCACCTCTTTGCCTCTGTTGTGCTGCTGCTTTCCTTCCTTATTCATTCAACACCAGCGTTTTCCAAGGTGGAAAACACTGCTCTGGGTTTGATCAGGTTCAAACTGTTCTGACATGGTGAATTTGATACTTGTTGCTCTCCAATATGCCCAGTTATTGCAGATTTGGGCAAGTTCCATAAAGGCAAGGACTCTGTCAGCTGTGAGGGGGAAAAAATTAAAGTTTTAGAAACTTCTTATTAACCTAAAACCTTCTAGTTTTATAAACTTCTTCCTCACTGATGCGCTTTGCAGACAGAAGCAGTTAAAAGTCTCTGGGTAAGCGAGTTTTGAAGAGGAGAGGTTGCATTTTTCATCCTGCTGCTTTTAAATTATGCTGCAGGAAAAAATTAAAAATTCCAACTCGAGCCTGCCAGTATTTAAAATGACATAATTAGTTAGTTCTGCTTAGTGAAGTATGTTTTAAAAATGCATAATATTAGTATATGTTCTGCCAAGATTTAGCTCAATTAAAATTATTTTGAATGTAAAACTATGAATACTTGTGTAATGTGGATTTTATTTGCTTCTAGTAGAGCAATGTAAAACTATGAATACTTGTGTAATGTGGATTTTATTTGCTTCTAGTAGAGCAGGTGGCATCAGCAGAACAGACATCATTATGTGTGTTCAGAAAGTGTGATCTGATTCAGGAAACTGTGATGTAAAAGCCACTGACTTTTGTTTTCAAAGCTCTGCCTCCTCCCAAATGGTTCCCTGCTGGGCTTCATGAAGTTAATTGCTTTGAGATGGTATATAATAATGAAATAAGGGCTTTGAGATGGTATATAATAATGAAATAAGGTCTGACTTAGTGTAGTGAATTTATAGTGAAAACAACAACAGGTTTTTGGTATAATTGAGTGAGATTCCAGAGACAGCTTGGAGGGCTGGGCACCCAGTGCAGGTGGAAGTGGAAGGGAACACATCCCCACTGCCCAAGGGGAATGCTCTGGGAAGGTTTGCTCATCACTTTTGCACGTGCTGTGCTGTTTGGAACAGCATTTTCCTCTTGCATGGGAGAAGCTGTGAATGAGGACAAGGCCAGCCAAAAGGCTGGTGGTTTCTAAGGCTGAAAAACAGGTAGAAATAAAGTCTGGAGTCCTTGCCTCTGTCCAGGGAAGTGTGATTGTAGTCCTAATGCTCACTCTTGATTGCCCATCCATTCCCCTCTCCAGAGAGCTCTCTTCATCCTTGTGGGAAATTCCTGAAACCTCCATTTTTGCTTTGCCCCATTGTAGGAGGATGAAGATATTTAGAAAATCCTTGTGTGCAGTATGAGGACACAATGTCCTGTCTCCTAAGGAGCAAACTGATTTGCTCAGCATCCCCATCCCTCTCTTACCCATCCCCTCTTCTCAGAAAGACAAGTAGGTCAGTCTTGGTTACTGGGAAGGGTCATGGCCCAAGGCAAGGAATCCACGTGGGAAAGGGCATTTCTTGATAAGCAACTATAAACCAATGCCAGGGTGCACTTCTCCAGTGGTGTTGCACCACATCACTGTCACACAGCACCTGTGGGGCAGCTCTTATAAACTGAGCCTAAAGAGAGGGTGTGGACAGAGCCGTGGCTCAGTAAAGCCCAGCAGGGAGGTCAGAGCTGAACTTCCCAATGGTTTGTCTGCAGTAAAGCCTGAACCTCCTCAGAACCTGCACCTGGAGGTGACCGAGGGGGGTCAGGTGAAGGTGTGCTGGACCAACCCTGTGCTGCTGCCTTACCCTCTGCAGTACCAAGTGAGGATCTCTGCAAGCCTGGGGCACCCTGACTGGCAGGTGAGGCAGCTCTTGGATTTCCCTGCTTTTCCCCATGGTTTTCCCATGGTTTTCCCAGGGAGCAGCCCGTGATTTCTCACCACCCTCCTTGTCCTGAGCCAGTGGCTCTGATGGGGTGAGGAATGTGGCATGGCATGCTGGTGTTTCCCAAGTTGGGAAGGCTGGAAAGCTCAACTTTACACCTGTAAAGAGCCACTACACAGTCAGGAAAGACCCATCTCCTGCTGGGTCTTGCAATAAAACTCCATCTTTCTCCTTGGATAAAATCCTGGAATCTGCTCAGTCCAAAGGCAAAGCCTTTGTTGTTCAGCAAACCCCAAATTCTGTGATACATCCGTGTATGTTTAACATGCACAGGTTTTATTAGTGAGTGGCTTTTTCTCTTTACACCACACAGCTGGCTCTGGAATAAAAAGCAGCTGTTAATTAGCAATCCATAATGAAATGACGTGTTTTCCACAAAGTTATGCAACTTCTACCATAATCAAATTCACAGTAAATTTAAAGAAGAAAGTTTTTTACCCAACTTGCTACCTAAAAACTACCCTCTAGACTAATTATTTTGGTTCCCTCTGTGTCCTTCTCTTTTCCTGTTTCATGATACAACACTGATGCCTTGTGATAATCCACCAGATGGTTCAAACTGCTCTGGAAGCCTCAGTGGCCATTGACAGTGCCCTGCTGGATTCTTCCCTCTGGGTCCAAGTGAGGTGCAGGATCCACCACGGCCTGGGGTTCTGGAGTGACTGGAGCACACCCCGTGATCTCAGTTTGGGAGGTAGGGCACGTGCAGTGAGGGGGCTTTTGGAACAGATGTCCCACTTTGGTTTGCTTTGTGGAATGAGTATTTGGGAGCATGTCATGGGCTGAAAACTCCTTCCCCCTGTGCTCCTCTTTGTGCCTGGCTCTGGTTCTTCCCTGAGCCAGACTTGCACCCCGAGTCGTGGTTAAGGCACACACACTGCTTGGCAGCTCGTGACACCCCCATGTCTGGGGCTGGCTCACCCAGCACCTGCTCACCCCCAGGAAAAGCTCTTTTTCGGAGGGTTTTTCCATTTCAAAAGGCACTTGGCAGCCTCGAACCTCTGCTCAGTACAAGATGTTTCTCCTAATGCTTTCTCTCACTTTGCAGCTGTACCAAACACCCAGAACACAGTTGGATGTACATTTAATAACCCCTCTAGGTGTGTAATGCTACAGAGCTCTGTGCAGGAACTGAATTCCTGGTTTTTTTTGGTTGGATCTTTCCATGCTCAGCTCATGATTAACTGGAGATGTTTTGGTCTGTGCTTTACCTGAGCCCTTCCATGGTCACCTGTTGCTGCAGCTAAACAGTGCCATGTGTGTGCTTAAACCAAGGGAAGAACCAGACTTTGGGAAAGGAGCTCTTTTTTCCAAGAAAAATGAAAATACACAGACCCTCATGGCAAATAAACATGAAACACAGGAGGCCTGATTAGAAGTCTGGCCCTTAATGTTTTGGATTCGTATCTATATGGATATATAAATTTAAAAACCTGTAACTGGCCCTTAATATGTTGGAGTTATATCCATATAGATACATAAATAAAAAGAATGTGTGTGTATATATATGTAATTATATAGCGTTGAGAATTTTTGGGTGGTGAATACACATTTTCTCTCTCACATGTGTATACTGATATTTTCAGAGAGGTTTTATGAGTGCATTGAGGAATACGGATTTAAAAGAGGTGCAGTAGTTACTGTTAGATTATTTTTAATTAATCCCATTTATGGGAGATATAATTGCATTAAACACACATCTCATCAGCTAGATAATCCCAGTGTGCCAGACCTGATGGCAGCAGAGAGGGGCTCATTTCTTCATGCAGGGAGTTCTATTTTTGTACAGCTGACCAGCCTCGTGTTGTGAGTTACACCGAGCATAAAAACCCTTGGCAATGACAATACCCTAAGCCTGCTCTGCAATCTGAGCAGGCCTGTCTTTTGGGGAAACCCTACAAATCTCTGCAGTGGTTCCTCAGCTGTGGAAAGCAAACCTGACCTTTGAAGGATGTGGGATGATCTTTGGCAAACTGCTCCGTTCCTGCAGGTGTTTAACCCCTGCCCCTTCCCTGAGTGAGTCCCTGCCGTGCTGGAGGCTCAGCTTGTGCATCTTTCCATCCTCGGGAGGTTCAGTGTCTTTATGCCTGGGTCAATTGCTGTGCCACTGCCACAGTTTGGTGTTAATTACGCTGCTGACATCCTAAAACAAGTTTTTGAGACTTTAATCTGCTGACTTCAGCTGGAGCAGGAACAGCAGCTCCTGGAAAGATTGATTAATTTGATTAATTTTCCCTCGTGCTGCTGTGTGTTGCTTTCACTGCACCCTCCAGTGATTTTCTGCTCGTTTCATTCATGATTGTTTGGGGATATTGAGGTTTATTTTTTTCACAATTTGAAAACATCAGTTGTGGAGGGAGACAGGCCAAGGGCAATTTCCCTGTAGTTTTTCTGCCCTGTAGCTGTTAATAATGGTTAAGAAGCAGGAAAGTTAGAAATACAACTGGATAATGATAATAATAATAATGATGATGATGATAATTGTAATGATTATTTTCTATGCTTTTATGGTTTTTTTTGTTCAGTTTCTAATCTCATTGCCTTTTTCTCCCCTTTCTCCCCCTTTTGTGCAGCTGAAGTCCTGTACTTCCCTGCTGAGGTTCTGACCAGTGCTGGCTCTAACGTTTCATTTCACTGCATCTATAAACACAAAGGCAAGCTTGTAGAGCCCCAGGAGGTGGTTTGGTGGCTGAATTTAGCCGAAGAAATCCCAGCCAGCCATTATACCCTTGCGAGCGATCGCGTAAGCACAGTTACTCTTTTCAACTTGAAAGCAACCAAACCTAGAGGAAGTTTCTTCTATAACGCATTGTACTGTTGTCACCAAAGTAGGGAATGCCATCCTAGATACGCTGAATTATATGTAGTAGGTAAGACTCCAGATGCATTTTAAATTCTCCTTTCGGTGCGTTTTAATAGTAAGGTCAGAATATTTCCATTTAAGCTCCGTTAGCTTTTACTGAGGGGTTGTGAGTTGGGGTTTGTGTAAGCCATTTTATCTTGATTAATGAGCTCTCAATGTGCTTTGATTAGATATGAATATTAATATCACCTGTGAAACGGATGGATACTTGACTAGAATGACTTGCAGATGGTCTGCAAAGCCACACATGTTGCTGCCAGGGAGTTCCCTGCAGCTGAGATACTACAGGTATGTTGAGCTTTGAATTCACTCCAAATGCTATCCTAAAAAAGGAATTCTGAATAAATGCAATTAGAAAAGTCCAGTTTCTCGAAGCTGGGTTTATTCCCAGTTGGAACTCCAAAGATATAACTGTGTGTGCAGGAAGGGGAGCATATATACCTGATATACATGCTATTTACAGTGTTTTCCAGCATTTTTGAAGCTCCAGGTGCACTTTGGGAGCCAGTTGTCTTCAGGGAGTTCACTTGGATCAGTTAAAAAAATTATTCTAGTTGCTGATATCTACAAATTGTAGGGAAATAAGGAAAAAGGCCCTTCACAGGGTGCCTGAGCCTGGGGCAGTGGCCTGGGGGCTGTAGAATGTCTGTCCCTGGGGAATCTCAGATCCCAACTGGGTGGGACCCTGAGCAAGTCCATGTATCTCTGAATTTAACCCTGCTCTGAGGTGGGTGTAGGACTTGAGACCTCTTGAGGGCTCCACTCCATCTTTGATTTCTCTGTAATTCTGTTCTCTTTTTTCTACATACACGTAAAAATATAGAGTGAAATAAATTCTTTCCAGATGGAAAAAGTTTTGCTTAGAGAATCAAATCTCAGTTCATGAAGGGGGTTTTGCATCTTTGAGTACAGCAATTCATAGAATCCTTGGTTTGGTTTGGAAATGACTCCAAGCTCACCTCTTTCTAATTTTGTCAGTCTTTTGGACAGAGCAAGAGAACTGGGATGTGGAACAAACACATTATTCCTTGCAAAATACAAACCTGATTATGAAATCAGTGGTTCCATCATCCTTATCTTCATTCATCGGCACAAATACTGCCTGTGGTAGGATTGTTTTACCATGAAACTAAAGGATCCCTTTGAGTTACTGATCTTTTGAGCTTGAGAGTTTCCTAGAACCACTTCCCTCTTTATATAAACCAGACAGACAGACAGACAACCCTTCCTGAGGGGAAAAAAAATCTCTAGTCTTGCTGCTCAGCTGGACTGGGCATGCAGAAATTTTGGCAAACAGCTGAGGGCCTAATCCTTTGGAAAGCCAGAGTGTCTTCTCTGTTGGAGGTGGACTGAAGTTTTTGAAGTATCCTGTACCCAGGTGAATATTTCTCAGGGCTTTCTGCACTGATGGAATAACTGCAATGCTCAGAATTTCAAGTGGAGGCTTTTCAGGCAGGATTAGTGACTGGCTGACTGCTAAGGTGGGTTTTGTTTCAACTGTCTTCACAAATATGAATATAATGAGTGTACTGCTGGGCAGGGAGCTTGAAATAAAACCCATGCTGCTCTTGCCATGTGTTTCATTCCCACCTTTTCACTGTTCGGGTTTAGCTAAAGAAGTTCTTTTCTAGTAGGAGGTGATAATCTGTACATTTGTTAGTGTTCCTGCTAGATCAAAGAGTGACTCTAACACTGCCTGCAAATCCTTCCCAGATGCTGGTGCTTTTTGTGATCCTTCTTTTTCTTTTTTTTTTTGGTTGTTTGCTCATAGGAAGATCTGAAAGAGGAAAAATGAAAAGGTTCTTCCAAGCTATTGCCGCTGTTACATTTTGCAGCTGAAATCCAGCCCCGCAGTGCTGTGTGTGATAGTTTGGCTGCTGGGGTTTTGTTTTGCTTGGGTTGTTACTACATCCTCCTCTCCAGCCAGTGCTGCCAACAGCAACAGCTCTGGGAGGATCATCCTGAGAGAGCAGGGAATGCCAAGCTAAACCTCCAAAGCACAAGGCACTGCTTTAATCAGAGTTAAACTGGACAGGAAGAGCAGAGATCCAACTCAGGGTAACCATTGTGGTTCGGCTGAGTAACTAATACTTTCTCTGGCCCCTTTCACTACAAGTCTGAGCTGAAATTTGAAAGCTTTCCATCTCCAACAACTTATCCAGGGCCATTTTATCCTGAAGCCGGGGCTCCTCTCCTCTGTTGCCAGGTGTGATAAGTGGGATTTTAAGAGCACCCTCTAGGACTGGTATTTGATGGGGTTTCCATCTCCTGGAGACCTCGCTGTACTTGTCTGATTGGTCTGTGTGGCAGCTCCCCCCCTGATTTCCAGCTGGTATTTTGGAAGTCATTCCTGACTGGAGCAAATTCTTGGCAGGAGCTCTGCCTTGCTGTGTTTATTGCTCACACCTCAAACCACAGGATTGACGGGTTTATGGAGCTGCTTTTGCTGTACCTGTTTCCTCTTGTCATTAGTGCCTCCTATCAAAACATTTCGCACTGGGGAGAGCCTTTGTGTCCTGCTTTTTCCAGGCTGAGAGCCAGAGCTTTGAGGGGTGACATGCAGTGCTGTTTAGCCATTCATTGTTGTCTCAAGCTCAAGACCTGCCCAAATAACCATCAAACCCACCAGGATGGTTCCAGTGGCACCGTTTGTTTTAATTACCTCCAGACTGCTGTTCTATTGTTGCCATGAGCAGCTTAGAGTTGCAATGCATCAACTGAATGCTTTTTTTCCCCCCCCTCTCTTTCAAGGAGCCAAATTTATTGCTCTGACTTTCCAAGCCCACCTCCAGAGTCAGAGGTGAAAGAATGCCATTTGCAGAAGAACCATTCCTACGAGTGCACATTTCAGCCTATTTTCCTTCTGTCTGGATATACCCTGTGGATAGAGTTCCAGCACCTCCTAGGAAAGCTGGAATCCCCCCCAACCTGTGTCATCCCAGCAGATGTGGGTACGTTGAGGTTCACGCACATCTCTCTTCACCTATGGCTTCTGATTTCAGCCCTTAGGTGGTGTAGTTAGAGCACTTTCCCACAACATTTTAAATAGCTCAAAGCACACAAACCCCTCGATATTGTCTTCTGGAAGACACTGGGTTACATGTTATTTCCATACATTTCGCTTGGCACAGGAGCAGGTTGTAACTGCAGCTGACCCCTGTAAAATTAAACATCCCCTTTTGCATGTTTATTTTCTCCACAGAGAATACAAGTGTTGTATTGAAAAGGGCAGCTTGGTTTTTAATTAGATAATTTTTGGTTATCTAATTTTTCATGCTTAACACGCCTTCAATTAGTTTATCTTGTGATGCATTAGAGCACTATACGTATTATTTACACAGTTATTTAGTAATTTAAAATCATGGAGGCTGCTCATGCTCTTTCATGCTTGTGCAGAGTTTCTTTTGTGACACACACAGCACTTAAATTTGTCTAAAACCAAGAGGCAGGGCAGTGTTTGAATGTCTTCAAAGCCTGAAAAATGTGCAATTGACATCTTATTTGTTCTGTGACTTGAAGTGTTCACTGGGTATGTTTTGGACACAAGTGTGAGCACCTTCAGCTGTTTGTCCCAGGGCAGGTCCCAGGTGCCAGCACCAAAATAACCTGTTCTGCCTTAAATTAAAGTGAAATATATTGAAACGTGGCCATGGATTCCATGCTTGCATCACAGTCCTGCTTTCCCTGGAGCAGGAGAGGCCACAGCCTGTTACCTGCCACTCCCAGGACAAGGGAGAAGTGATCCAGGATGATTTGCTTTAATGAGAAATGTCAGTGCAGACATTCCAGCTGTTTTTTTCTCTTCCAATTTTCCAGTGAAGCCGCTTCCCCCCTCCAATGTCAGGGCAGAACTCACCAGGACTGTGGGGCTGCTGAATGTGAGCTGGACAAACCCTGTCTTTGCAAGCAGAGGGCTGAAATTCCAGATTCGCTATGCTGTGAACAGGGAGGAGGTTCCATGGCAGGTACTGTCCTTTTCCACCTGTGTTGGAGCAGCAATCACTGCACTGTTGCCATTTAGTGTGTGGCTGGGTTTGTGGAGTTTATGGCATGGAATAAATCCCAGGTTAAGCACTGGCAGTATCTAACAAGGGGACTTTATCAGTTATCCCGCTTTCTCCTTGGATTGATTTTCAGGAGTTCTGGCTCTGAGAGCTGCCCAAACATCCTTGTGTTCTCACTGTACACTTTTTGGCCTCTGTCACAGCTTTGTGAGGTCCCCAGCAGCCCGAGCAGCTCTGCTGTGATCCCAGTGGAGCAGCTCTGTGTGCAGTACATCGTCCAGGTCCGCTGCAGGGAGCTCGATGGATCCGGCTACTGGAGCGACTGGAGCACATCAGCCCAAACCCTTGTACAGGACATCAGAGGTCTGTGTCCTTTCAGGGCCACTTTGGGGGCTGGCCTGGGCTTTTCCAGACTGAGGTGTGTCACTGCTCTCCCAAAACTGTCCTTTTGCAGCTCCCCTGCAAGGCCCCGAATTTTGGAGAATTGTTGCAGGAGATCCAGCATGGAGACCAAGGAATGTCACGCTCGTGTGGAAGGTGAGAGCAGCCACATTTGAGACTTTATTTTGAGCCAAAACCCAGGGAGAAATGCCAGAAAGGGAGTCTGCCAAGCACATGCTTCCCTGTGAGGCAAACTCGGGCAGTCACTGCCTATGAGACTTGGCATCTCCCTCTTGCTTGGCTCATCCCAGAGACAGGTGGAGGCCACTGGAGAACACTGGTTGTAATACTGGGATGCAGCAGGAGGTGGTTTTTCCTTCTTTGCATTTAAATGTTCTTGCAGGACAGAGGAAAAAGTCCCTCAGTGCCTGCCCACTCCTGTTTGCCCATGCTCTGGCATGGCTGGCTGCTCTGGGTTTGGAACCCAGGAAAGTGTGTGAAACAATGAATTATTGCAGGAGTCTAAAAGTCTGTCTTTCCTTGCTCTTCCACCTTCCCTTTGCTGGGAAGAGAGTGACAGAGAGAGGGACTGAAGGAAGTGAGCCCTTACATGGCTAAAAGGCCAGGAGCCAGGCTACAGGATGTCTTTATTGGGTCATGATTTCTTAAAATTGGAGCTGCCAAAAAACATTTGCTTTGGAAATCAAAGCCCTGGGAGTGAATGAATGTCCATGTTTGCCACAGCCCCTGCTGAGGAACCAGTCACTGTGCAGTGTGAGCAGATACATCGTGAAGCACCAGATCCCAGGGAACACCTCCTGGCTGGAATATGTGGATCATGGCACCACCTGGTCCTTTCCATGGGCTGAGCACACCCACACCGTCACGGTCTTAGCCATGAATTCACTCGGAGTCTCTTCAGTTAATTTCAATTTAACTCTCTCACAGCAAATGAGCACAGGTAAGAATGGCAATGAGCAACCATCTGGGGGTGTGGGCAACGCCAGGAATCCTTGTGATGCTCTTTCTTTGGAGTACAATTCCCTGTGTTAGGACAAAAAGTGTTTTGTGGTGACACATTCAGCACTATCTGAAAACTGAAATTTCCATGGCATGAAAATCCTAATGGTTTTTGGGTTGGGAAGAGAGTTGTCTGTCACTGGGCTGACTTCCCTGCTAGCAGAATGTTAAGTAATTAATGAAGGAAAAATAAAATCCTACTGTAGAACTGACCCTTCGTCTTTGTCTTGGGAACACCCAACATTCCTGCTGGGGAATGTTTTGTTGTTTCCAAAATGAAATGTGGTTGTGTTTCTCCCTGCCATGGTAGAGCTCTCAGAGGTTTCCTTGACTTTCTGAGCAGCAATTCATGGATTTGGCTGGACTCTGCTGTGTCTATTCCTGACAGAACAGTATTTGCTGATAATTTTCTGGTTAAGGACAATTAAGGAGGTGCATGTGAGAATTGGGATATTTGATGTCTGTAAAAAGGTTCATCTATTTAGTGTTTGGCGCTGGTTGGTGTAAACCAGGCTGGCTTAAAGGGAAACATCTCTGCTGCTGTGAGCTAAAGGTCAGGCTTTATTAGGCAGGAGATAATTAAGCACGTGCTGAGTGCTGTCCCCCAGGCTGGTGTGGGTTATGGGGTGTCAGCAGGGCTGTTTGTGTTCCCCCAGTGGGCGCCGTGCGGTCGCTGAGCGCGTACCCCGTGAACAGCACCTGTGTCCTCCTGGTGTGGGCTCTGTGCCCCCAAACCCAGCTGGTGACAGCCCTGGTTATCGAGTGGAAGAACCTGAACAGAGAGGAGGAGGTGAAGTGGGTGAGAGTGCCTCCAAATACCAGTAAATATTATATTTATGGTGAGTGTGCACTTGAAAATACGGCACATAATGCCGTGGAACAGAAAATGTTGGGTTGCTGAGCCTTTGGAGTCCTTTCCCCTCCACCCCCCTTTCTATTTCTAATGTCCTCCATGGTAAGGACCAACAGAGCAAGTTTTGATGATCATTAGAAGATTGACTGGCTTAATAATCAGGCTAACAGAGTTCATTTTGTGAAAACGCAATAAAATTAGTTCTGGAATACCGAGCACAGCAACTAATTGAGTTAATGTGTGCTTTTCATTTGCATTCTGACTCTAACCTCAGAAAATTTTACAGTAGGAAGGTGTTAATTCCATGACAGAATAATGCTGGATTATCCAGGATGGATTAACAGTTTTAATCTTGTGATATTAAAGTGGGCATCTCTAAAAGATGGATCCATTATTGCCCTCTCTGGGCTGATCTCAACTCTGATCTGTGACCAGAATTGTCTAAAAGCTGGATAATGGTTTGGATTCAAAAGGCTGGTTTCCCTTTCCAGATTACTTTATTCTGATTGAGAAGTACCAGTTCAGCCTGTACCCTGTGTTTGCTGGAGGAGTTGGCAAAGCCAGAACAACGGATCAGTTTAGCAAAGGTGACTGACAGGATCTTCCTCCGTGTCTTTCCTGAAATAGGAGCTTGTAAAAGTGACCTTTAAATGCAAAAGTCTCTGCCTTCTCAGAACAAAATCTCAGTAGCAAAGGAATTGTCACTACAAGCAGTGATCAAGATTTCAGTAGCTTTCATTTGAAAACTCTCTGTGGGATGAGTTGAGGGAGGGACTGAATTCCTATTTAAAGTAATTCCTGCATTTTTATCTATTTATTTTCAAGGGGAAGGCTTGTGGATTTGCAATAAAACTGTTTATGAAGGTTTTTTTTCATTTAAGCTGTTGTTTCTACTGTGTGTTATTTCCCCATTGCAAACTATTTGTGCACAGACAAATGATTTCCCTGCATTAATATCTGAACTCCTTTATTTCCAGGTGGATTTGAAGATGAGAATAATGGCAGCCTTTATGTGGTTGTGCCAGTAGTTATTTCAGCCTCAGTTTTGTTGCTGGGAGCGTTGCTGGTTTCACACCAAAGGTACATTATTGGTTGGCATCTAAAAGTCCCAGCTGGTGCAGCTTAGCTGGTCCCAGTCTGCTGAACTGGTTTCACAGAATCCCAGACTGGTTTGGGCTGGGAGGGACCTCAAAGCCCATCCAGTGCCACCTCCTTCCATGGACAGGGACACCTTCAACTGGCCCAGGGTGCTCCAAGCCCCGTCCAACCTGGCCTTGGACACTCCCAGGGATCCAGGGGCAGCCACAGCTTCT
>JAWWEW010000006.1:1368987-1389404 GCA_035583185.1 Anabacerthia variegaticeps | reverse complement strand
TGGATGATGCTCTGGGGCACAGGGGGTGACTCTTGGGGATGGGCCTGGGCAGGGCTGAGGGTTGGACTGGATGGTCCCTGTGGATCCTTTCCCCCTCAGCATATCCTGGGATTCTGGGATGTGAGGAGCAGAGCCCCGGTGGTGGCTGTAAATGCAGGTGACTCAGGGAGATGAGGTGTTTAGTCACAGGCACGTTCCTGGCAGAGCAGGTGCTCCTGCTGCTCATCACAGCCTCAGAACGGAGTGAAAGGAATAAATAACACACCAACAAGTCAAACAACAGCCTGGGGAGAGCTGAGCAGCCTGTCCAGGCCAATATATTTTTTAGAGATTCCTCATAGCCCGTCTCTGTAGGAACATAAAGCCTTTTCTCATCAGGATGGGTGAAATTTTAACACTTTTTCCCGTTGGCTTCTCTTCCCTCTGGAGTCACCCCAGAGGTCTCAGCCTGTGAAGAATAAATTGGCTGATTGAATTAATTTGTAAACTATTAATCTATAGCTGAGAAATGAGGAAATAATCACAAGCAATGCAGATTGGTCTGACATATGTGATTACTCACTACAGATAATATAGAAGGCATTTAAATGTTCTCTGAGAATAAATCAAGCACAGTCAAAGTTGCTAAGCAAATTCTCATCTTACATCATGCCTCGTTGGCTTATATAATGTTATCATAAAGATAAAAATTATATAAAAGTATAAAGGTATCTAAATAATGGAAATATAAATTTAAATATAAAATATAAGTATATTTTCTCAGGTGTATCTACCAGGAGGAGAGATGTCAAGGTGTCTTTCCTGGAGGTGGAGTTCATTTTTTGTGACTAATCTTTAAAGTATTCTGGAGTTTCTAGACCTTGCTAGAGGTAGTGGATGTTTTAAAGGGCTGGAAACTTAGTGAATCATCCACAGAGGCTGCAAATGCTGGTTGTTAAACAGAAATTAATATCCAAGCTGCTTTTTGAATGAGGACTAGTCTGTTTGAGGGCAACTGGATGGTGTGGAATGGGAAGAGCTCACAGAGGGGGGTGTTTTCACAGAATCCCACAGTGGGTTGTGTTGTGTTGGGAGGGACACCTCCCACTGTCCCAGGTGGCTCCAACTTGGCCTTGGACACTTCCAGGGATCCAGGGGCAGCCACAGCTTCTCTGCCCAACCTGTGCCAGGGCCTGCCCACCCTCCCAGCCAGCAATTCCTTCCCAATATCCCACCTATCCCTGCCCTCTGGCAATGGGAAGCCATTCCCCTTGTCCTGTCCCTCCAGGCTCTTGGAAACAGTCTCTCTCCATCTTTCTTGTAGGTTCTCCTGAGACACTGAAAGGCCACAATGAGGTCACCCAAAGCTTCCCTTCTCCAGGCTGAACAATCCCAGCTCTCCCAGCAGAGCTGCTCCATCCCTCTGACCATCCTGGTGCCTCCTCTGGATTCTTTCCAGCAGCTCCATGTCCCTCCTGTGCAGTTTCTCTGTCTTGGCTCCCTAGAATGAATAAGAATGGACTTCTCCAGTAGTTTCTTTCCAGTTGCAGTTGGCTCAGCTCTTGCCCTGCACACCAGTGGCTTGCTGGGTGCTGTGGGTTTGTGTCCTGTGGCCATTTATAGCTCTCCAAAACGTGGCTTCAAAGGCCCAGGCAAGAATTAGTAGCGTCTGCCTTTCCAAAAATTTCTGAGGCCCCTCAGTGGGTGGGACTGGAGATACAAACTGTATAATTTCCAATTATTAAATATAGCAAACCCTTATCTCCCAATGGCAGTATAAATAACAGGGATTTGTTATTAAATTTTTTTGCCTCTTAAAAGTGGGAAATTTGTCATCCAAACCAGTAATTAGTGATGTATTTCTGCTTCTCATTCAGCAGGAAACCTTCAGGGAAGTATAAGGGAAATCATCAAACATGTCATTTCAAGTTTTGTGTCTTTGAGAAGCCTGGCCTGTGAGACAGCAGATATTGCATTGAGCAAAGGCAGGCACTTTGTTTTATTCCTTTGCTTAAAAATGAACAAACAACATCATGAAACCACATTCTTTTGAGCTGAAAAGACTTCCCTTTCCTGGGCTTTGCTCAGCCCTCTGCTAAAGAACATGTTATTAAGGGAGGGTTGAAGACATTTGCTACATAGAATTACGGAATGGTTTGGGTTGGGAGGGACCTTAAAACTCATCCCATCTCTCCCCCAGCCATGGGCAGGGACACCTTTCACTAGCCCAGGGTGCTCCAAGCCCTGTCCAACCTGGCCTTGGACACTTCCAGGGATCCAGGGGCAGCCACAGCTTCTCTGGGCAACAACCTCAGCATCTCTTCACAGCTCCAGATAATGTTTCTTGGCTGTTCCATTTAAGCCCTGGCTTTGTTTTGTGTGTTTTGGAAGGCTGATCTCTGTGTTGTGCTGTGGCTTTCCCTTCCTGCCTTATAGAAAGATGTGGCTGATCAAATACATCTCAGATTACAGTGGTGACTTCTTGTTATTCAGGTTAAATTGCTATTTTAAGGCCTCCCAGTTGGTGTGGTGGTTTAAAAGGCCAGTCCTAGGTCTGCGTTTGAGTCGAGGCTATCAACAGGTTTGCTGCTACTTTGAGGGAGCTAAAAGTGAAAAGGGGACTAGGATGGGGTAGAATTAACTAATCCTGACTCTGTCCTTCATGGAATGAGTAGCACTCACTGGTGGGAGGGACAGAATGTGTCCCTTGGTCATGATGGAATGGAAATAAGGAAGGCATGAAGTCCATTTGTATCATTTCCTCTCGCCTCAGTCTCTTCAGCTCATGCTCCTCACCCTTCTTCTCCCTTTTGCTCCAGTTGTGTTGTGTCTAGAAAGACGTTCCATCCCTGCAGAGACTGAAGTCCTCTGCCACAAACACCTCCTTGTGTACAGCTGCTTTGTGTTTCCTTGGAATCTCCTCCAGGTTTCAGCAGTTCTGCCTCCAGCTCTCCTTCCCACAGTGCTGTTTCCCATCATCTCCTCAGCTCTTCCTTACCAGCCACTGCTCTCACTTAAAGGCCCTGGCTGTCATTGCCTATCCTTACATTTTAATCCACAGTGACTTCTATTTTCACATTAAAGCACCATTCCTTGGCATCTGTTTTCCTGGCTGCTTCCCTTTCTGCAGCTTCCAGTTCACTGATGTTTTTTTTTGTCTTGCTCCAGACATTTCTGTGTTGTTTGATTCCCTGCTCCCCCCTCATGTCTTTGCCTGTCTCCCTTTGCCTGCCTTGCTCTTATTTATTCCCAGTGCTGGCTCATCTTGGCAATTACATCTCCTGCCTTAGGCACTGAACCAGAGATCACATCCATGTCAGTCCTGTGACATTTCCACTGCAAATTTATTCCCTCCTCTACTGCTGTCTTTGTAACTCAGTTCTTTTCCAGTACAAATGACTGTTCCCATATTCTTGACTCTCTCCTCTGCCTTCTCATTTCCTCTGCTTTCTCAGCTCATGTTGGGTTAGTCCCAGAGAAAACTGTCAATTCACAGCTTTTCCCCCTCTCCTTTTATTTGGTTTACTTTTCCCCTTTTCCTCAGAATCCTGTTCTTCTGCCCTTTCACAGAACCAGACATTCCTCAGCCCCTCTGTTGCTCTCAGCTCATGCCTTGCTTCAGTGACCCAATTCCAGGTTCTGGTCTCTCTTTTATGTCCTGATGGTGACCCACAGGAGGGGACAGTGATTTCATTGCCTCCTCTTAAGGATCACACTCATCTCTCTCTGAGCTAATCAGCTAATTGGCTTCTAGAGCTTCTCTCCTGAGTGTCCATCGTAGATCCTTTCCCAGCCCATCTTCTGCCTGGTACATTTGGCAGAAATCCCTGTTAAGAAGGAACGCTTCTGTGAAATTCCATAACGTTGCAGGCCTAATAGTGGGTTTTGTTCACATCAAATGTGTTTAAATTATAGCCTAAAAGAAAAATATTGGCTTCTAAGAGATGGAATCCTTCCCTTGTGCATCCTCAACTATTAATAAAGACATCCATCTCTCCCAAGTGACCTTTACAATCCTGTGCCTGGTTTAAGCCAAGCAAACACTGACACAGATGAGAGACCATCAAAGTCCTTCCAGGGCTAACAGGTCCAAAGGAACAGACCCTGTTTCTGCAGCACCACTTGTTACATGACAGCAACAATTAAAAATACACAGAGGGGATCTAGGTGCTATGTTTTATAATGGTTGGCAGTGTAATACTCTTTAATTTTCAAACTGTTTGAAAGTTTGATAAAGATCTTTATTTTTTGCTTTTAAAGGGGAAAGACTGCAAGCCAGGATTCCTGAAAAGGAGACTCTGTACTTGATTAAAAACCATGTTTCCCCTGGCTTTCCCTCCTTGGAAAAACAAGCTCAAGTAGCACCAGCACATGGCAATGCCCTGAAATAATTTTGCTAATTAATTGGCTGTCACTTTGGCCTTATCTTTTTGGGATGCCTTGCTAATGTGGATGGATGGGACAATTGCCTAAATAACAGAGGGGAGCTCCCTGGTTTTATGTGACTGTGCTTCCAGAGAGTGTGCTGTGAGGAACAATTGTCCAGTTACTCTGCCACTGACTGAAAGTGCTGTGACAAGTCAGCCGAGAGCTTTTCCTTTCCTACTGAACCATGTAGGACACTCACAGAGTTCCCTCTTCCCTGGCATTTGGTTTTCTCCTGGCTCTCAGCACTCAGACACAGGTAAATGATGGTGCTGCTGTAAAGAAAAGGTATGGATTCTTGTTGCTTAGCAATAGCTCCTGACATGCTGAGGATGGGCTTTTGATGAGGAGTCACATGCTTGAAAATGTTGGTTTACTGCCTCTCTTAGTTATTTGAATCAAATGTATTAGAGCCTTCTGCAGTGCTGGACACTTCAGGGAGGTGGAAAGTGTGTGTGAAACCTCACCCAAGGAAACCTCAACTTTTGAAAGTTGCCTGAATTGTCCTTGTTCTTCCAAGTGGTCCCATTTGCCTGCCAGTGCTGGCAGGCACTTCCTTTTCATCACCTTTTCCTCCTTCTCAGCTTTTCCTTCACGTTACTGGTCCCTTTTCTGATGTGCTGAAGGTGTTACTCTTGAACTGGGCATCCATTGCAGACAATGATCTGTATTGATAGACAAATCATTGCCTCACAGTGCCTTACTGGGGAGTTACTATTTCCAAGGGCCTGGAGGGACAGGAGAGACAGGACAAGAGGGAATGGCTTCCCACTGCCAGGGGGGTATTGGGAAGGAATCCTTCCCTGGGAGGGTGGGCAGGCCCTGGCATGGGTTGCCCAGAGCAGCTGTGGCTGCCCCTGGATCCCTGGAAGTGTCCAAGGCCAGGTTGGACAGGGCTTGGAGCAACCTGGGCTGGTGGGAGGTGTCCCTGCCCATGGATGATGTTTAAGATCCCTTCCAACTCAAACCTTTCAGGGATTCTGTGAACCTTCCCAGGGCTCTGATGCCCTGTGTGCTCTGTCTGCTGTTGATCCTATTGCTGAGCAAATCCAGCAAAAGTCACTTCTCAGATTTATTGCCAGGTTGTTTCAGACACCAAGCTTTCATACCAGTTAGATAAGTCACTTGAGATGTTCTTGTTCTTGGTATATCCTGGAGTGAAGCAGAATTCCTGTACTTCAGGGTGCTCTGTGTGTAACACCACGAGTGGGCAGCGTGAAGGGTGGTGGTAGGAACACCAAGAGAGCTGCTCCACAGCCTTTGTCAGGTCACTCCTGTTGCCACCAAGCTCTGGAAGGTATTTGAGCAGAAGAAATGCCCTGTGCTCACGGGGAGCCTTCAGAGTGCTCTGAGGTTGTGCACCAGGCAGCTGGTGCCCCACACCTCAGCAGTGGGTGGCACTTTGTGTTCTCATCCCTGCTGCTTTCCCATGGGAATGGAGCTTTGCTTCCCCCCACCTTCCCCTTCCCATTAGCTTAGTCCTGCATTCCTTTGCCCCGGTTAGCCCAGGACCACGCTCAGGCTGTGGGGCTGAGAGCTCATTGCTAATTTATGGATGCCCAAGTGATGGGAAGCACTCCCTTAATGTACACTGTTGTGCACCGTCTCTGAATTCAGGGAAGGACAGCACACACTCAGCACGAGCAGCATGCCCTTGTACAGCATCTTTTATTGCTTTTAAAAGCACATTTCCCTCTCTTCTCCCTGCCCTTTGAATAGCTTTAGGAAAAGGCATGGCAACACTGGTTCTCTAATATCAGATGTACGCTCACAAAACCCCTCCAATATCCCATTTGCTTCCTGGTGAGTTAGGAAATTCAGGTTTTTTTCCGTTTCAGATTCCAGATTGGAAGCGTTTGTGTGGATTTCACTTCCCATTCAGCAAAGCTCTCAAGCCTCCCTTTGTCTCCCGCTGCCTGTCAGTGCAGCCGAGTAACAGCTCACAGTGTAACACGTCATAATTCCTAAAGCATTCAATATTCCCCTTGTGCTCCTGCCTGAACCTCTCCGTATTAAATCACACTGCGTTTCCAGCGTGCTCAGGTTGGGCTCAGCCTCTTTGTTTGCCTGTTTGATTTCGGTGTTCAGTAAATGTGAATGGTGAAGAGCACAGGGCAGGTTCAGGAGGATGCCTGGGAACTCCCCTCCAGGCTCTGCTACAGGGAAGCTCTCTCTGACAAGCCTGTGAAGCTGAGGCAGGCGTGCTGATGTTTTTGTAGTGTTTGGGGATTTTGGGGTGAAAACACACCGGAATGGGCAAGGACTGGTGGGGATTTGTTGTGTAATTGATGCCTGTACTGTGCCATCAGCCTCTTGCATGCAGATCTTTTGGCCACAGGCCAGCTGGGCTTGCTCTTCCCTGTCTCCTCCTTTAAAAACATATAAGGTCACCTACCTCTGACCAGTTAAAAAGATGCTCCTTCTAGTATTTATTATGCTCTTCTTATCAGCATCAAATCTTTAACTTCCTTACCTTGATGTTGCTTTTCTCAGCCTTGCGAGTACAGAAATTGCTTTCATGGTGTTAAGAGCCAGAAGAAATTTATTTATTTTTTTCAAATACATAGAAATCAGTTTGAATGAACTCCCCTTGTCTTTGCAGGGCGGTGCCAGCTCTGCCATCCTTGGGGCTTGTGGCAGGGATGCTGCCCTTTGCCTGTGTGCAGCTCCCAGGGCAGCGCAGCAGCTTTCAAGGAGCAGGCATTCTCGCCTGCTTTGTTCCCCCAGAACATCATTCCTCGCCTTTTTGTCCCTCCTGGACCTTTTTCCTTTAGCGCTGCTCACACCCCTGCCAGGTGTCACCTCGGGGGTCCCTCTGGGCGATGCCCACGACCGATTGCAGGGGGCTTCGAATTTCCCGAGCATCCCCCACGCTCCTGGCAGGGCAGAGCCCGGGCCACTCGGCAAAACAAATCCCGAGCCAATAAGCACGTCCTGGGTGGAGCTCCTGCGGCTCGGGGGGGAAACTCATTTCCAGCGCAGACCTTTCATTAAACCCTCGCGGGCCGGGGCGATTCCTTCATTGGAGCCGTGGCCGCGGGATAAATAAGGCGCCGGTTTTCCGTGGGGTAGGTGAAGGCGGAATGCTGGAGGGAAGGGACTGACCGGGAGATGCTGCCGGGGATGAATTTTTCATGAGCTGCTGCGCGGGGCTCGATGGCTCCGGCGCGGCGGTGGCGAGTGCGGGGCTGACACACCGACACCCCTCGCTTTCAGGGGCAGAGCCAGGGCTCGGAAAAGGCTTTGCTGCTGCCAGCCCCGGCTCGCCATCCCTCCCTTCGTGCTGCCGTAGCCCCAGGCAGCCCCTTCCACGGGGAGCGCAGCGTTGTGAATGAGCGCGGGGTGAGAGCGCTCCAAGCCCGCCGCGCCCGGGCTCGCGTTCCGTGAGCGGTGTTGGAGAGCTGGCCCCTACCCTGAGCTATGACAGCGAAAGAGCCTTCCAGGGAGCTCGCCACTCCCGACTCCGAGCTTTACATCAGGACTTTCAAGGAGCAAATGCATCTGGAGCTCGAGCTGCCCAAGCTGCCCGGGAATAGACCCACGTCGCCAAAGATTTCTCCCCGCAGCTCTCCCAGGAACTCGCCGTGCTTCTTCCGAAAGTTGCTGGTGAATAAAAGCATCCGCCAGCGCCGGCGCTTCACGGTGGCACACACATGGTAAGAGCTGGATGTCGAGAAGGGTTTGGACAGGGCTCTGGGCAGGGTCATTCTCTGCTGTCCCCGCCGGTGTCAAAGGAATGGGGCGGGAGGCAGCCAGAGGATGCCTGGACCATTGTTGAGCATCCCTCGGCCGGGATGAATCCACTGTATTATTCGCGTGTGCCGGGTGAATCCCTGGGAACAAAGGCAGCAGCCTTTGGTAACTTTCCCAGCCGCGGTGCTGTTGTGGGCGAACACACGGATTCCTTTCAGAACCTTCAGGATGGTTCTGCTGTGCCCCTCTCAGCTCGGTGCCACAGCACGGCACATCCCGGGGTTTCACACGGGGCACCCCTGGAGGGGAAAGCTGAAAAGGGCTCTAACTCCGCTCTGAAGGGCTTTTAAGTAGTTTTTCCTGGCTTCAGGAATCCCTCCTTGCAGCCATTTTTTGCAAGGAAACTCTGTCTGAGAGTCTTCTTTTCCCTCCCTACGAGTTGCTAACCCCAAGGAGTGTATTTGTGTGCTGGTACAGTGGGTTGGAGCTGCCTCTGGCTGTCAGCTGCCTGGTTAATCCATGCCATAAACAGGACTCAAAATATATAATTCAGGAAACCCCTGGGAATCTCACTTTTTAAATCTACTCCGTGTGTGTCTTGCAAGGTGCGCCTTTGGAATTCCAGGAGTCTCCATAAACACTCAGTAGTTGGCTGTGGGAATTAAAGCAGGAAAGTTTCAGCAGTGTGGATCTTTTGAAACCCTGCTCTCACAGAGCCCTGTCCATTACTTTGCCATCCCATAGATTCAGTCAGGGCAGAGAGGATGAAACGGTCCTGTTGGAATCTGCATGGACTGCTTGTTTTGGGGTATCTGAAACCCCCATCCTTGTGTGCTACTTTTTAACCTCGTGTTCAAACGGTGTATTTGAGTAATGCTGGAATATTTCAAAGCTGTGTTTTTCCTCCTGAAGTGAATTACTAATTGCTGAGAGTGGATTTGTAGCTCTTACAGTTGTTCTGGGCTGTTAAACAGTAAGAAAAACACGAGGGGAAACCACAAACTTGGAATTGTACTGAGTGGAACTGAGATAAGTGACTTTCCAATGTTGCTTTGAACATACATTTGGGGTGTAGCAGCATTCAGGCCAAATTAGAAGTCTAGAGTCACTCAGCCTTCCTGCTTCTTTTTCTCTTTCTTTTAATCTAGGCAGTAATAACAACCTCAAACTGGTTATGAGCTCTACAGGCTTCAATATGTTCTCCAGTGTTTTAATTGCTTGTAGTCACTTGTGTTTAGGTTTATACCCATTAATTCCCTTGAACATCTGTCTTATCTCCCAGCACTGAAATGACAGGATGCTGCTTGTCTAGTCTGTTTGGAGAAAAGGGTCCTGTGGAAAGGTGGTCCTGCTGGGAATTAGGGGAGCAGAATGTGGCCAGGCTCAGCACAGGGGACCTGGATTGCTTGAGGGAAAACCATAAAAATTTGGTATTTATAGATATAACCAATATTCTCTTTATGAATCAACTCATAAGGGAGGTGGGATCCCTCAAGGTTCATTTTTTAATGGAAAGGGGGAAGGTTCTCAACTCAACTTTCAAAAGTTCTTCATGTCAGGTGATTTTGAACTGCACATCAATGTTATAACCTGGTCTAAGAAGGAGACCATTGTAGGAGTGAAGAAAATCTCCCTTAGAAAGAAAGGTTTCAAGAATGTTTGTGTGTGAGCCCAAGCTTAACATGTCAAACCATATACCACATGCAGACATCTTTTCATGTGGAAAACTTGCTAAAACGTGATTTAAATGATTTAAACGTGATACAACATTCCAGTAGAATGTCTGGGGAGCTGTTCATGTGTGTTGTAGGCAGGTTGTGCCACCTGTGTGCCTGAATTTCCTGCTCAGCTGAGACTTTGTTGTGCAGTGCACGGAAACAGCCTCACCTGTGTAAGCAAAATGCCACTTACATAAGGTGCTCTTTTGTGTGGAGCTGGGTGGAAAATTACCTCGGGAGGAAATGGCCAAGAAATACCAACTGCACAGCAACAGCGGCAAGGAAAGTAAGTCATGGTATAGAATCTATAACTTTATAGCCTCGTGAACAGGGAATTTCCTCCCTTTGGGGTTCGTGGTGTGGTAAATCATCTTTCACCACCTCTGTCATTTCTTATGTCATTACTTGGTGAATCTTCTGTGCCTTCTTCTACGCCCCGAATTTTCAGTTTTCTGGCTTCCCTCGCTCTCCTTTCCTTTGGCACCGGTTGCCTTTCCCAGGCATTTCCCTTCTTTTGTGGCTCAATGCACTGCAACTTCTTTCCCCTGATTATGCTGATCAAGTCCGTGTCGTCACCGGGCTGCTCCCATATCCACTCAGCAGATCTCACCCAGAAAGAAAAAGGAGAGATTTAAAAAATAAGAAAGAAGGCCACGACTCAAATGCTTCTGTGCTGCAACTTGTGCTTTTCCTCAGGGTTGAGTTCTCACTGGAGGTGGCCAAAATGTCACCAGAGTCCCCTCCAAGCACCTGCCAGTCTGATCCCTGCCTGCTCCCAACCCCTAGGGCAGTTTCCCACAGCTTCTGTCTCTGGGTCCAGTCTTCAAAGTGCCTCGTTCATGTGAAATAACAGCCCCAAACCTCGACAGCCTTCAGGTTTTTTCCTCCACCACCACCCACAGGTCTGGCTCTTGTCCTGCAGCAGTGATTTTTGCCTCAAGGGTCCTGCAAGCCCACGTGCTGCTGCATCCCTTCTGGATGCTCCCCTGAGGTCTCGTGCATTTTTTGGGGGTTTTTTTGGGGAGCAGAGCAGGCAGGAGACGACATGAGTCGATATCTCTTAATAGCCATTGGAATTTTGGACAGACACTGCTCCCCAGGGTGCAAAGTTTCCCTTGGAGACCCTGGAGAGAGGAAAACATCTCTTGAAGATGGTCCTCAGCACTTTCTCTACTGAGAAAACAGCGCGTTCCCTCCCCATGGTCCACAGTGTGTTCTGCCTCACCCCACCCTTACCTTGTTTTAAAATAGTTTTTTAAAATAGCCTTTATTTTCTGCTGCTCTGCCAGCTTATTTTTGTCAAGTAATAACTCTTGGTATCATCAGGATTACACCCATAGCAAGGTCCTTCTCAGCAATGGAAGATCCCAAATGTTTTCCCAAAGAGAGCCAATACTTTATAAATTACCTCTGCTGCTTGTAACACAGTTTTCTTTGTCTTGCAATATTTACCCTCAAGGTTATAAAGAGTTCTTCAAGGCCAGGTTGGACAGGGTTTGGAGCAACCTGGTCTGGTGGAAGATGTCCCTGCCCATGGCATGAGATGAGCTTTAAGGTCCTTTGCAGCCCAAAGCACGGGATTCTATGAATATTTACACAACTCAGATCACTTATTCAGTTCCTTAACACACAGGCAGCCAGTGGCTGTGCTGTGTGAGGAGCACGAGCTTTTTAATGAAGGGATTTCTAGAGCAGGATGTTTATTGTCTTTCCTTAATGAAGGTTTTCATGGGTTTGTTTCCGAATTAATTCACATTTAGCTTTCATCATTTTAGTGTTTACTTGTTACCTCGTTTATGAAGAAAATGCCGAACAGAACAGAAGTGAAATACTGGGAAATTCTTCTCTGGATTATCTCTTGGTTATCCCTCAGTGCAGCTGAGAGAGAGACATGCCTTTGCTTTTTGAAATATACTGTAGAATGTAAATCATATGCTCGCCTTAATTTCTCTGCAAACATGCTCTGTTTTCATTACACAACGATCTTCCGTGGTGGAATTGAGGAAGTTAAATAAGATGGCACAATCCAGTCACGGGGGGAGGGTTTGAGTGTTTTCCAGTGCTGGTGAAGAACAACTGCTCTGTTTAATTACTTGGGGCTGGAAATGCACGATAGGAAATGGAAATTATCAAAAGATGTCAGGTTTGGGTTTGCTTTGGTTTTGGAACCAGATAAGAAAGACTTAGACAGCAGCTCCCATCTGGAGGGGTACTTCAGAAAGGTTTGGGGGACTGTGGACTTGAACTTGCTGAGGAGAATAAGAATGTATAAGATCCCTAAATTTCTCCAGGGAGAATGTATAAGATCCCTATATTTCCCCTAAATTTCTCCATGGTGGAGGAACCCAGGTGGTGGAGTGGAGCTCCTGGTGGGACATGTCCCTCTTGGGGTCCCTTTCCTGCCCTGTGCTGGCATCCCATGGCCCAAGGTCCCAGCTCTGAGCTCTCCTGCCACCTTCCCCCAGTCCTCGGGCTGGGGGGACTGACCTCTGCTTTTGGGACAGCACTGGTGTCTGTCCCCTGAACGTGCTGTCAGGTGGTGACCCCACGGTCTTGGAGGTCCTTTCCAACCTAAATTATTTTTTATGGTGTGCTCTTGGACCTGGTTCTGCTCTGCTCTGTATACAGGAGGATGCTTTGCCACAGCTCCACCACTGAAAACACCTTGGCTTTACTGTGATGAGCTGACCTGTTTGTGCTTCTCACCGACTCTTGGTGTGATTTCAAACTCCTTGTTCCATTTGGGAGGAACAGGAGGATCCTCCTGCTTTCTGCAGCTTCTTCTTTCAAACCAGGGCTGGTATTGGACATGCTGTGTTGCTCAGTTCCCTCCTGAACGTCCTAGGAGAAACAAACTGAAGTGAGGAGGGGAAAGGATGGGGAGAACCAGAAGGTTCCTCTCTTTTTCTCCGCTGAGTATGTTCTCCCATCTGTCTCCATCTCCCAAGGAGAATTCCTGAGCACTTGCAGCTAGTGGCAGGAAGGATTGAAGAGGGTGTGGAGGTGAGGAGGAAACAGAAACAAGCCCCCACACAACAAACCCAGACCCAGCTGTGTCTCCTTCCCTCTCTTCTGTCCATATATTGCCTCCAAACCCTGTCTACGGCCATGGAAAACAGAAAGGAGCAGCTTTTTTCATCCCCCGGGCACATATGTGGGAAAAGATGGTGTTCAGATACTCACCAGCTGTTAAAGACTCCACTGAAGTACAACAGATCATTAAATTAATGGTAATTTGGTTTTGAGGGGTTCAGCCGTTTCTCTGAGAGGGGGAGGGAGAACCTGAGCGATCCTGTGAAAGACAGTGGGTTCCTTCCCAGGGAAACAAGCTATTTCTGGAGTTTTAAATACCTTTAAATATGTTTTTTGATGTTCAGATTGTGCTGATCTGTGAGGAACAGAGATCCCCAGAGGTGTCATGACCTGCTGTGGGGGCTGAGACCTGCCTAAAGGATCCCTGACCTCCCGCCCTCCTCCCCAGGCTTAAGCATTCAGTTCAATTTTCTGTGCCAGAGTGGTTTCTGGAGGAAGCCTTCCTGTTGAATTCAGCTTTGTTGAGAGCTCTGTTGGTGTGTGTTAAGCTTGCCATTGTGATAGCATCTACAAATTTGTGTTTCCAGGAGGTGCAGTTGGCTTCTTACGGGCTCGAGTTGGTTGCCAGGACAGACTGTGGCAGACACATTTGTGGTTTACCCTAATTTATGCAGCGTAGCTTGGCTCCACTGCACATCTATACATTCTCTGCTCCATCCTTGGGGTTTTTTTTATCCTTTTTCAGCTTTTTTGTTCCTGAGGAACAACACCATTTTACTTGCATTGCCTGTTGTTACCTTATGAGAACATCACGTGGGTTCTCAGTGATCACAGGATTGTAGAATCATGGAATGGTTTGGGTTGGGAGGGACCTTAAAGTTCATCAGCCACAGGCAGGGACACCTTCCACTGTTCCAGGTGGCTCCAACCTGGCCTTGGACACTTCCAGGGATCCAGGGGCAGCCACAGCTTCTCTGGGTACCCTGTGCCAGGGCCTGCCCACCCTCCCAGGGAAGAAAAAGCCCCCTGAGATGATGGAATGCAACCTCTGGACACACCTCTTGGTGTGTGTTGGTGTCTTAGAATGTGCAGAATGTAGTTGGTAAATGAGCAGTTCCTTGCTGCTTTTCCAACATGTAAAGAACCATTTAAAGAGCTGCTTGAAGACTAAAACCATTTTGTGCTGCTGCTTCATTCCCAGAAGCTCTAATGACCCCTGCTGGCACCGTGCATGTGCAGGTAGGAACTGCAGGGTGATGGACAGCTTCATTAGGGGAGAGGCAAAGTTTTCTTTCCTAGCAATAATGCAAAATTAGCGTTGCCATTTTATTGGTTTCGTTATTACTGAGCTAATTGGAGGACCCGTACTGAGCCCGGTGCTTTGTGGAGCTCATTCCACAGAAATGAGGTCTAAGGGAACTCAGAAGACATCCAGTTCTTGTAGGTCTGAGGGTATTTTCAGGTCTCTGTTCCTTAAAACACTGTAGTAAGTCTAATTGTGTATTATTTTTAGAGTTACAGTTAATGCACCAAGGCCCAGGAACACGGACAATGTTCCCAGGCATGGGGAGGATTCTGGGCCAGGAGCTGACCTCGATCCTTGTGGGCCCCTTCCAGCTCAGGATATTCTATTATCCCCTCTTGCTTAGATAAACAACCCTCTTCCTTATCTATGGATTATTTTATTTTGGGCTTTTTCCGAGGGTGATGGGGAAAGAATAAAAAAGTACCAAATATGTGGGAACTCAAGAAGGGGCTGACAAGGACCACAGAGCCCAGGCAAAGAGAGAAAGGGAGAAGAGAGGATGGCCAGGGGGAGTTGGAGGAGGTGAGGTGCTGAGATGAGGAACCTCCACACCCGGTGCCCAGCTTTCAAATCCTCATAAAACCATCCCTAGGAGAATTAAGTGTGTCTTTCCCAAACTTGGAAACATCTCTGCAGACATCACTGTTCAAATGTTGCAGAAAGCAACGTGGGGACTCATTTACCTGGCTGGGGAAGCCAAGGCAAGTAAATCCAGGTGCTGATGCTGTTCATGCATCATAAAACTCGTGGGAAAATAAGCAAAGTGCACAGCACGAGACACTTGTGTTCCTGGTCCTGGCTTAGCTTGCAAAACTGGCATTTTATCCTGGAAAGGGCTTGTGGATATTGGAGTAAGTGGGCAGCACTCTGTGTGTGAGTGGTTCTGTATTTTTAGTGGTTGACTGAAGGAGGAGAGTTTCCAAAGCAGTAATTACACACGTCTCTCTTAGCTGTGATCACTGTAAATCAACGATGGCAAACCACAACCTCTGCACGCTTTTGTGATCTGACTCCCAGTCTGTTTTCCAAAGCTTTCTCTTCCTCCTTAGGGAATGTGTCCTGTTACATTTGGGCAAGGTCTGCCTGGCCAGACTGGCTGCCCTTAAACTCTTCTGTTGAGCTGCTGGAGGTCAGGGCTGGGACGGGAGAACAAATGGCTCTCGTTGTCCCCCGGTGTTTATGGATTTGGCCGCCTCCAGCGGGTGCTGGAATTGCTGCTTTGCCTTCCCAACAGTTTGCTGATAGATTAAACCAGTGTATCCATTCAGTAAACACCCCCAGTGAGAGGTCACAGTGTAGTCATGAACTGTGGCCAGGCAGCCCTTTTTGTTTGATGCCATTTGATATCAATTTCATCTGGAGCTCTTTCAGTTCCAGATGAAACTGATGGAAGCTGCAAATGGATTTCTGAGTCAGAGCCAGAGACATCATTTATTTATTTGGTTTTGCTCTCAAAGACAGCTGGTAACATGTGATAAACAATGTCCTTACCACAAAACCACCCACACCCCAACCCCTCCCCAAAATCCTGGACAGCTCCCTTGTCAGGTGACTGGTGTTGGCAAGACAAATTTCCTTAAATGTTGGGAAGAATGTACCCTACTGTCTCAGGAGATCTCTTCCCCATCATGTTGGTGCTGAGATGAAGGTGCTTGTGTTGGTGTAATGGCAGAGAAGGAACAGGGGAGAGAAGATGGGCCAGGATGGAGAAGGTAACCCTGGAAGATGCACTTGGAAAGAGGAGGTGTGATGAGAAGCCCCCACTTTCATACAAATGGGATGTGAAATGGGCTGCTCTGGAGTACAATCACTTGGCAGTCTCCGGACATCTCACTCCATACTGAGCTGCTGCCTTTTCTTCTCCCCTCTCAAGTGTGAATGTGCATCATCCCCACAGACAGAAGGTTGTCTTCTCCCACTCTGCCTACAACAAAACACCTTCCTGAATCACCACGACCTGAGGCTTTACTCTGTTTCCAAGAAGAGCCTGATGACAATCTTCACTCCTGTGCTTGCAACCTGCCTCCAGAAGGAAGAAGAACAGTCTTTAAATGTCAGGCTTTGCTATTTTTGCAGCCCATCCCAGCAAGCATCTCCTGCCTCGCCGTCTGCAGCCGCGGGTACGACACACGGCCAGTTATTGCTGTTTGTCTTGGACCTGTCAGCTCTCAGTTTACCGGGAAAAAACCTCTCCCAGCACATTGAAAATGCTTCCAGTTGGGCAGCCCCTTGTGAACTGAATGTGGATCTTCTTCAGCCCTGCTTGGAGAGGTCTGAGGGGTTTGAGAACAGCCTTTGTACTTTGGGTTGGAATTTCTTATATTTGAATTGTGCGACTCATGGAGTGGGTTGGGTCGGAAGGGATCTTAAAACTCATCTCATTCCAACCCCTTTCCATGGGCAGGGACACCTTCTACTATCCCAGGTGGCTCCAAGCCCTGTCCAACCTGGCCTTGGACACTTCGAGGGGTGGGGTGTCCCCAATGTCTAGGACTCCTCTAGGACTCTGCTCCACCACAACGAGACCTCCACAGAAAACTAAGTGAAAAAACATCAGGGCTCTGCTCTGTAGGACAGAAATGTCTTCTGGTGGTTGTTTTAGTGTGTTCAGAACATATTTGTATTGCTGAGGATTCACAGAGCATTCCCCACTAACAACATCTGACAGTGTGCTGGGAAGAGCCTCAAGGTGGGCTTGGGAAATGGGTTTGGTTTTAATGGTGGGTTAAAAGAATTTAGAGTTCATTAAAAGGACTTAAACTGATGTTGCTTCACAAGGTGAAATTTGAAAGATACTCTGAATTAAGATCATAGATCTGTTCTCTAATAATAGATGTGGGAGAAATTAGAAATTCTCCCTGAGGCCTGAGATGACGATTGGATTTGTCAGAGTATTCCTGTCCATCCTGATCTGGATCACTGACTCACCACCACCTCTGTCACTGGACATCATTCAGCCTCAGACATCATTCAGCCTCAGACATCAAGACCTGCCTTTTTACTCAGTCTTGCTGTTAGTTGGTTTCTTCTCACTTGTTATTTAAATATTGAGAACCATAAAATGAGGAGCTGTGATCCTGCTTCAGTGCTGAAGGGATGGGAGGAGAGCAGGTCATGGTGGGGCTTGATGATCTTTACCATTCCAGGGTTTTAAGGAGCAAGAGAGCATGGCAGGGGATAGGCAAGCACAGTCTTGAAAGCTGTGTCATTAGTGGTGTAAATGATGAGTATGGAAGGGAGCTCAAAAATAGGGGGGTGATGCTTTAAGTGCTCATTTCGAGTTGTTTACAGGATAAAATGACACAAATATCCCCAGATGTTCAAGTGATGCAATTTATCCATCATATTGGCCAAAATTTGCAGAACCAATGACTGGACACTGGAAAATGTCAACAGGAGAGCAACTGGTCCCTCAGACTGGGGGCACTGGAGCAGCCACCCCAGAGGTCCAAGTCCCAGGCATTTACTTCTTAGGGTTTTTTTTTAAATTTCTTTAGTGGTTCTCATCCAAACCAACACTGTATTTCAATGTTACGAATCTAATTTCCAAGTTGTTAAGGACAAATTGCTCTCCTGTGACAGGTCTGAAGTAATTTCTGATTTCTCTTGTTAATGTGTAATGAAGGTGAAGAGAAAGAAATCCGAATTTTGCTGAGACTTTGAGGCAAATATTTCCACCCCAGGTTTCTTCATTCAGATGTACCAGGGTGGAAGATGCTCTCTGGGTGAAAGAGCAATTGTGGGTGAGTGGCAGCAATCACTGTGAGCTCCCAGTGAGCAGGATGGTTCTGGGGAGCAGTGATTCCCCCTGGAAATGGGGGCAGATAATTCCCTGCCTGGTGGCTCATGTTTCACAGAGACAACAAGCCCAGTGACATCTTTGCTCTCACCCCCATTAATGGTGCAGGGGAAGGGAAGACAAGAAGTGGAACTGATTATTAAAGCTGCCTCGGAGTGAGGGATCACTGCAGGCAAAAGCGAGCGATGCCTTCGGGGGTCTTTGGGAAAACGAAGTATTTAGTGCTACATTGAGAAAAGTAGGGTATGTAATGTAGTTTTGGTCGATTTTCTGGGATTTGGGCAGAGCATTTGGTTAAGTAGCTAATGAATAATTCAGGGTCGCTAATTTGTCATACAGCCCATCCGTGGCTGTAGACAAAGAGAACAAATAAACATCGAGGTGAACAACAACCCAAGCGTGAGGTCAGCGTGGAGGGAGGGGTGTGGGACAAGCCTGTGGGCCTTTGAAAGGGCACCAGCTCCTGGCTGGAAAAGGGAATGATTTAATTCGGATAGATTTCTTTAATAGTCAATACTGAAATCTCTCCACAGAGGCAGGAAGGAATTCTAATTAATACTACTATCCTATAACACACTAAGTTATATGAGCAGGACAGCTTTGATACGAGCACGCAGGGGCACTTCAAGACCTTTCTGTCTAGACTCCAAAATGCCATGGAATGGCTTTGTTGAACCAAATCTCTGATGCAGTTTTGATGCTGTACGTGTGCCAGGCGTGCTGTGGAAGTGGAAAACAAAAGGGAGGGTGTTTCCCTGGTGAGCTTGCAGTCTTAATTAACAGGACTTAACAAAGACAATTACCAGAGATAAAGGTTAAAAAGAGATAGGGGAGATAAAAGGGAATCTCAAACAGGGACAAGAAATAAAGTGGAGATACTGATGTTCAAGGATCCTGTGCCTGCACTGAGAGGAGCAGACACTAATACAGATGCTTTGCAGAGCTGCAAGTGGCCTATTTTCCTCCTGGATCTCTTGATCTGCATTTTCAGCAATTTAAATGCTGGATTTCAAAGCCAAAGGAGGAATTTCGGAGACTTAAAGAACAGTGTGTTGTAACATATGTCACCTTTCCAAGGAGATGCCTTTTGAAGGCGTTGGGGGTTTAGAGGAAAGCAGAAATCCCTGCAAGCAGCACTTTGTTGCGATTGGAAACAACCCTTTATTTTTCCTTCCAGTGTGGCCCCGGTGCAGGGAATCATCTGATGCTCCAGTGTCCCAGAAAGGGCCTGGGGTGGGAGTCTTGTAGCTTGGAGCAGTTGAGTAGATTCACCTGCTCCAAGGGAGAGCTGCTTCCCAAAAATACAGGTATTTTCACCTGAGGGAGAAGAAGTGTTAGGGTCACTTGGAATTTCAGAGCTGTCCCTGCCTTTTTTGGGGCAGGCACGTCCTTCAATCCCTTTTTGCTTCTGTGCTGCTCCAGTGGTGGGTTTGGGGGAGAATTTTCGTGATTGGTTTATTTATAAGAGGCAGTAGGGATATGTTTGGGGTTTTTTTGGTGTTGATTTGGTATTTCATAGGGCTTTGCTGAGCCTGTTTGGATGCAGGACCCAGGAAACCGTGCTGGGGAGGATTTGGTGATGTTGGAAAATCGATCTGTGCAGCTCCGTGCGCTGACGTTAAATTGATGTGATAACTGTGACTGGTTTTGTCACCAATAATTCCCGCTTGAGCGGGATATTAAAGAGGACAAATGAATTAAAAGCAGCCCCACTACTGGCTCCACGATTTTATTTGACTTCCTTAATGTCGAATTAATTGTTGACAGAGATTATTTGGGTAGATTGGGTTGGTGCTGTACTTTTAAGTGACTGGGGTTTTACTTTGCATGCAGAAAAGATCCTTCCAAATTTTGAAAAGGTCACCAGTGTTAATCATTTCAGGAAGGCAAGAAAATATTCTAATAATGACTCAACTGAAAGGAATAAGCAGGAGTCAAAGCTTCTTAGTGCTTAATAAGTGTGATCTTGATTAATTCATGTTATCAACCCTTGTGACAAAGGGTTCAATGAACCATGTGGTGTAGCTGAAAAATATCTTTTTCTTTGTTTGGGAGGGGGGAAGGGTTACTGGGTTTAGGATTTTGGGCTCCAAATTAAAAAGTGGAGATTGATGATGGGTTAGAATTTGGCTGCCTCAGGTGTCAGAGGTGTTTGCTGTGGCTCAGTTGGGTTCTGAAGAGCTCCCTGTGGCTCCACTTAAAGTGGGAAACTTCTGCCTCTGGAGACTCACCTCATTTTCCAGCTGGGCACCCCAAAATTGGGTCAAACTTTACTTTTTACAAGGGCCTGGAGTGACAGGGCAAGGGAGGATGGCCTGAACTCAGGCTGGCATAAGGTTTAAACCCCTGGGGTGGAGAAGAGAGGGCACCAAAGAGACCTGAGAGCTCCTTGCAGTGCCTAAAGGGGCTCCAGGAGAGCTGGAGAGGGACTGGGGACAAGGCATGGAGGGAGAGGACACAGGGA
>JAWWEW010000006.1:1347955-1361580 GCA_035583185.1 Anabacerthia variegaticeps | reverse complement strand
TTCTCTGAGTTGCCTTTATACTCTCACTTCTAGAATAATTACTGAAATGAAAATAAGATGAGGGATTTGGCTACAGCTCCTCTGCTACCTGGTTACTATGGCTCTTCCTTGAGGGACCATGGAAACAACAGTGAGGGTTCTGTGGTGTGGCTGCCACCCTTCCATGGGATGGGGAGAACCCCCAGCCAAGGCATCTTCCTAAGAGTCCAGTCCCCCTAAATTATATCCGTGATTTTTATGTAACAAGACTGAAATCTTTTAAAAATCCATTATAACTCTGTCTGGTCTAGGACTTGAGTGAGAATGACATTGCTTTATTCAGATTATTTAAATGATGGTCTATGAAATCCAGGTAATTATTATTTAATTACATTTTTTGATTGAATTGAGGAACTGGCAAATGGTACAACTCTCCCACAGGAGTTTTCACCTGGATTCACTGCTGGGAAATCATTCCAGTTATTGTCTAAATCCCCCAACTCTGTCTGTATCTCCAACTCCCTGATGCCAAAACCCACCAGGATTTTCCTGGGCAGGATTTAATTTTGTGGTTCTTTCTTACTGAAGTATAAATCTTTGTATCGTTAATCTAATTCTTTGGTCTCTTCTTGTCTTACACAATAAAATAAAAGCAGCCCTTTATGGTAGCCAGGAACCCTGTCTACAAAGTTAATTATAATTTGGTGGATAATCCCTCCCTCTGATTCCAGCTGTTCTGGACAGAATTGGATATGCCTACCCAGAATCTGAATTACATCCTTAATAAGCTTTGATTTTGTTTGTAAGGCATTTGAGTGGCAATTGGCAGCCTGGATGATGCACCCACTTAGGTACCAGCCTCAGTAGTGTGTTTCTTGATTGCTTTGTTTTTAATTTAGCAGGACATGACTTTGTGTCCCTCATCTTTTTTGGTTCGCAGCTGCTTCGCTTCAGGGGACACATTGTCTGTCCCTTCACCTTCCACTTTGTTCACTGAGATGAAGTCATGCAATTTTCACTAAAAAAAATAAATAGATAAGAATAATAAATATAATAAATATATATCAAACATATATGATATATGTAATATACATAAATATACATAAATATAATGACTATACATAATAAATACATAATTTCTATTAATTATGTTATGCAAGATCCCAAACATTTCCAAGGCTTAAAATAAAGATTATTTCTTTCAGCTGGGACGGTTGCATCTTTCTCTGGGTTAGCAATAGCGAGAACTAACTCAGAGTGGCCATTTGTTTTGGAGATTGAATTATGACTTATTCCATTTCATTGAAGTGGAGTCTCTATAAAGAGCAATTTCTGAATGTCCCCTTCTTCATTAAGCAACAGTTCTTACCCCAGGCTCAGGGAAAGCACCTAAACCCAGAGTCACACAGAAAGGGATCTTTAGTGGTGTTTGTAGTGCTTTAGAAGAGAGAGCCTTGGGAGTTTTGGCCCTTAAGTGTATAAATGTTGAACCTTTTTGCTATTTAAATGGAACCCATGTTCTTCCTTCCCTGGGCTCGGTGTCACTCACACTAACCGAGGTGCCAGCACCCACGTCCTCTGAAGTTGTAAATGCAGCAAGACAGAAATCCTGGGTCTCAGTTGGTATCCCAAGGAGGGTTCTGCAGAGGAAACATCCTTCTTGTTGGGGAATGCAATCAGCAGAGCCCACTAAAGGAAGAGAAATGCCTACCGGTTCGATAATTCTTTTCTTTCTAAGTATTTCCGTGGGTGGAAATTTCCATCCTGTCCTGCAGTTTGGTGTGTTTGCACTCTCAGACTTTCAGGTGACTTTGTGAAATGCCTCAAGGTACTCAAACCCTGAAAGCAGCAGGAGTTACTCTGCTTAAAAATCTTCAGAAATCAGGAGGTTGTACCTCGGGGCAAGGCTTGAAGTCCAGCACCATTCATTTCTCACAGGTGTTCTCCTTGCATAGGTTGGACTTGGTCTTAGAGGTCTCTTCCAGCCTAAAGGATCTGGTGATTCTGCTGGAATCTTAAAGCATGTTTTTGTAGGAATTGCTCGGGTTTAAAGTGGAATGGGGATGGATGAAGAGGAATGTGGATGCTGTAGCTGTGCTGGGACGTTTTGTCTGCAAGGAACCTCCCTCCTCTTGCTTTTATTTTAGACAGCCTTGCCTTCCTCACTGCACACACTGATTTGCTGGGAGGGAAATCACCGAGGAAGGAAAAGTTATTAAAAACTCTTGGGAAACTTTCAAGTCAAGCACAGAAATTCTGGGCATAAATAGCTGGGTGGTTCAGCAGTCATATCTGGGGGTAGGAGCAGTGCCCAGGTGAGCTGGTCTTGCACCCTCCAGGCTCTCCATGCCCAGGATGCAAAGGAGCTCACGGCATCCTTCAAGTATTCCCAGTTCTATTGGCTGCCTGAAACTTTGGAATTCAAGCAGATTTTACCAGGAATTGAGGGGTTTGCCTTTAATTTGGGCAATCCTGCCAAAGAATGAGCATCTTTGACTGCAAACATACCAGGCTGATGGGTTGGAAAACAAATAAAGGGGGGGGGAAAGGGCAGAATGCAGCTGAAAAGAGAGTGTTGGGCTTGGCCTTTTCAGACTCCTTTTAATGGGTTTGAACTTTGGGGGTGCTGTGGCAGAGGGGGTGGCCAGACCTGCTGGAGCAGTTCAGTCACAAGCCATTTGCCATCGTTGCCAGTTCTCTGTGCTGACATTTAGTGGCTGTCACTTGCTTGTCACTTTAAAAACAGTGGTGGAGGGAAAAATGGGAGCCTGATAATGGGAAAGCAACGGTTGTGTCAAGAAAATGTTTGAGATTCTGCAGTTTAATTATTGCCTTCTCCCATGAAAGACACAGGTGGGAGTCATTAACTCAAAAATAACCCCCCAAAAAACAACACACCCCAAAGCAACCTCTCCTTCAAGTCTGATTTGAAAACAGATAATAGTGAAATTACAGGAGTATTCAGTGATGGTAAAAATGAGAAAATTGCATAATAAGGCAAAGATTGACAAGAGTAATCTTCTTCTCAGGAAGGACCAACAGGTAATGGAAAAGGGGGTATCTTTTGCAATTCAAATCAAGATTTCAACTTGCGTACAAGGCTCGAGATACAAAATATTGTGGGGGAAAAACCCACTGCAAAGCCCAGCTGTGGAGATTTATTCCTGAATAGGCTGTTCTTATCTGCACTCCAGATCTGCTCTTTGGTTATTAAGCTCAGTAATGTTTGGGGGAGATGAAAAATGGGTTGCTTTGTGTTTGTAAAGGGGAGAAAGCAGGATGGGGGACAGGCTGGAATTACAGCTCTAGGGGACAGGGGTTCAGAGGGCTCTCCTGGAGCAGCCAGGGATTACTGAGGGTCCCTCCAGTCGGGAATGTTGCTGGGAATGTTGCTCTTTGTTGCATGAAATAGGGGCTTTGACAAATGACAGGGTAATGAGCCCGGCTCAGGAGCCTTCGCAAGTGCTGAGTAACTTTTTTAATAATCAAAGACCATTAAAATATAATGAGGAGATGAGGGCTGTGTTCAGTACATCCTGTTAACTGCTGCTGCACAGAGTGCTGGGGGCAAATTCACCTTCAGTTCTTCCCAGGCTGTTAAAAAAGCAGCTCCAGACCTCTCATAGGGTCTTGTAGCTTCCTTCCAACCCACCTGGATGTGGGATTCATCCCTTGGGAAATGGGGAGCTGGGAGTAATGAGGAGATGAGGGTTGTGCTGGGTACATCCTGTTAACTGCTGCTCTATGGAGTGCTGGGGACAAGTTTACCTTCTTTTCTTCCTAGGATTTTAAAAAAGTGGCCCCAGACCTCTCACAGATTCCTTCCAACCCACCTGGATGTGGGATTGATCCCTTGGGAAGGGAGGAACTGGGAGTAATGAGGAGATGAGGGTTGTGCTTGGTACATCCTGTTAACTGCTGCAGCACAGAGTGCTGGGGACAAGTTTACCTTCTTTTCTTCCCAGGATTTTAAAAAAGTGGCCCCAGACCTCTCACAGCTTCCTTCCAACCCACCTGGATGTGGGATTCATCCCTTGGGAAGCAGGGAGCTGGGAGTAATGAGAAGATGAGGATTGTGCTGGGTACATCCTGTTAACTGCTGCTCTATGGGATGCTAGGGACAAATTTATCTTCTTTTCTTCCTGGGATGTTTAAAAAGGAGCTCCAGACCTCTCACAGCTCCCTTCCAACCCACCTGGATGTGGGATTCATCCCTTGGGAAATGGGGAGCTGGGAGTAATGAGGAGATGAGGGTTGTGCTGGATACATCCTGCTAACTGCTACTCTGTGGGATGCTGGGGACAAATTTACCTTCTTTTCTTCCCAGGATGTTTAAAAAGGAGCTCCAGCCCTTCTCGCAGCTTCCTTCCAACCCACCTGAATGTGGGATTCATCCCTTGGGAAGTGGGGAGCTGGGAGTAATGAGGAGATGAGGGTTGTGCTTGGTACATCCTGTTAACTGCTGCTCTATGGAGTGCTGGGGACAAGTTTACCTTCTTTCCTTCCCAGGATGTTTAAAAAGGAGCTCCAGCCCTTCTTGCACCTCCCTTCTAACCCACCTGGATGTGAGATTCATCCCTTGGGAAGGGAGGAACTGGAAGTACTGAGGAGATGAGGGTTGTGCTTGGTACACCACGTTAACTGCTGCTCTATGGGATGCTAGGGACAAATTTACCTTCTTTTCTTCCCGGGATGTTTAAAAAGGAGCTTCAGCCCTTCTCGCAGCTCCCTTCCAACCCACCTGGATGCGGGCTCGATCCCTTGGGAAGCGGAGAGTAATGAGGAGATGAGGGCTGTGTTGGGTACATCCTGCTGACTGCTGCTCTCTGGGATGCTGGGGGCAAGTTTACCTTCTTTTCTTCCGGTAATGTTTAAAAAGGAGCTCCAGACCTCTCGCAGCTCCCTTCCAACCCACCTGGATGCGGGCTCGATCCCTTGGGAAGGCGGGGAGCCTCGGCGGGGGAAGGGAGCTGGCGGTGGCTCAGCTGTTCATCAGCGGGGAGAGGGAGAGCGATGCTTTCCTGCGGCATTGTTGTAACCATGACACTGAGGACGTCATCCCGGGAAAATAGCAGTGGGAACATTTGGGGAACAAAGCTGAGGCGGCTCCGCTCGGGTCCTCGGCGGAGCGGGGCCATCTGCACGCCCCCCTTTGCATCCCCATCAGCCCCGCTCCCCGCCGCTGCCTGCGCTTTGAAAACTGCGAGGAATCGGGACTTGGGAACCATCGCGGTTTTCAGGAAGGGATAGGCTGGATGGCAGGGCTGGGAGGGAGGGACACACAAGGACCATGAAGTCCAGCCCTTTGCCCTGCACGGGAACATCCCCCGGAGGGAGCTCCGAGCGCTGCCGCTGCTTCCAGCTGGGAACGGGCGGGTTCCTACGCGTCCCCAGGGTCTCATATGGGATTGGGGGGTCCCTTCGCAGCTCTGCTGGCTCCAGAGCCTGGCTCTTGTTTGGTCCTGCCCTCCCCTGAATAAAGCGGTGGCAGCCAGAGCCGCTGGGGAAGCGCCGGTGAGGACATTTGGGTGGCCGGGTTGGACCCCGAGCGACCCGGTAAATAAAAACCCCGGGGAAGGCAGGGCAGAGGATGGGAAAAGAGCCTCAAGGTGAAAGAGAGGCATGAAGTAATGCCAGTGGAGAGGAAAATGCGTGGAAGGGAAGGACAAAGGGGCTGGAGGGGGAGCGAGGAAGGAGGGAGACAAAGCGGGGCAGGGGGGCAGCAGGACGGGCATCACCCTTACCCTAACCCTAAACCTAAGCCTAAACCTAAACCTAATCCTAAACCTAACCCTAAGCCGGCTCCTCTGCCCCTTCCCACCAGGGATCACTGGGCAGCAGCTTTCCTGCCTCCATTTGGGTCTAAAACCTGGGAACGGGGTAGGAAGGCTGAGCTGCGAAGGGATGCTCCTCTCGGACTTATCCACGTGAATCCCTCTGCTCCGGGCAAAGTGGGGCATGTCCCTGGCCTGGGCAGGGTGAAGGACACTCCCCTTCTTCTTCCTGGCCACTGCCATTCCCTAGCTGTGGTGTCTTCCAGCTGGGAGAGCCTAACAAGGGACAGGGATTGCACCCAGGGCTTTCAGGCATGTGCTGCTGCATCGGGGTTTGTCCCCAGAGCACTCCGAGCTGAGGGGTTTGGGGTCTTCTGGTTTATACCAAGACCTGTTGGAGTTTCCCCTGGGAAAAATGATGGGATTATACAGGAATTGTGATGTTTGTAATGCTGGAAAAGGAGACCCTTCTTCGTTTGCACCAGAGTTGTTTGCACCAAGGCATGAGGAAGGTAAACCATCCCAAGGGAATCCCAGCGGTGCTTCCAGGATTCCCTGGGGATTTGCAGGACCTGCAACCCACTTGCAAGGAACAGGGGTTTTACCCCTCCATGAATATTGAAAATTTACTGATAGTCAGCAGTTTTCTCCCATGAAAATTGAAAGCTTGCTGATAATTAACAAAATCAATGAACGGGAGGATTAATTGTCTTTTTGGACAGGCGACCTTTTCAAAAAGACTTGAGTTATTCATGTCTGTAGGTAAATATTGCTCATAGATCTCTTTCCTGCTTAAAATTAATTGTCAGCTAACAAACTTGATGGTAAGCATTTTTGTCTCTTACATGAAGTGAGAGAAAAACGAGTTACAAGTTTTGAGTAATTTTCAGCCTTCTTTTTTTTTTTTAACAACTAAGAGAAGCTGAAGAAAAATTTTCTTCAGGGAATAAATTCAGGAGAAATACTGGAGAAAGGAAGATTTCATTCCTGTGGCTTTTGCAGTGTAGAAACTGGATATCACTCTCCTCTTCAGAGGCATCTCTCTGTTCAGGGTTGAGCAATGATCTTCCTGCTCTCTTTTAAGCAAAAAGAGAAAATGCTGGGAAAACCCAATAAATGATAAAGTAGTTTTATTCCATACCATGTTCCATGAGGCTGCTGCTGTTGGGATTTTCCCACATGAAAGGAGCATTTAGGTAGTTTTTCCCTGTGTTCTTGAGGGCTTCCGTATCATCTCCAACGCTTCAAAGTCCCTCTCGCTGTGTCTTCCTGGAGTGATGGGTCTGACTCATCTTCATCTTAGTCATTCTTAATATTGGAACATTCTTCAAAGGAAGGAGATCTGGCGAAACTTTTCACTCCTGGCAACACCCACAACAAAGCCTTGAGTCGATAACATTCAACACAAAATCGTTGACGTAAAAGGATTCAGCATTTTGTTTGGGAAAAGTTGTTTCAACCTGAGAGGAAAAGTGAATCCCACCAGTGGCAGCACAACCAGGACAGCCCAAACCCAGCGATGTCTTGGGCCGTGTCCTCGGGGCAAAGTTTCCTCTCATCATGGTTTATCTTCACTGGAGAAATCATTGATGAGTTTTCCATCAGCTGCCTCACACTCTGCAAAATCCTGAAGGTGGTTTTTGGAGGCAACCACAGGGAGGGAGCAGGAAGAGAAGATGGCAGGAATGAGCTCAGCAAGCAGCTTTAGAGGGAAAGAAGTGGCTGCTCCAGTGCTTCCCTTCCATGGGATTCCTGATGCCCTGCCTCTCCATGCCTTGTCCCCAGTCCTTCTCCAGCTCTCCTGGAGCCCCTTTAGGCCCTGCAAGGGGCTCTCAGGTCTCCCTGGAGCCTTCTCTTCTCCAGGTGACCCTCCCAGCTCTCCCAGCCTGGCTCCAGAGCAGAGGGGCTCCAGCTCTGGAGCATCTCCATGGCCTCCTCTGGACCTGCTCCAGTAGCTCCACATCCTCCTGATGTTGGAACCTCCAGAGCAGAGGTTTAAAATCAATTCCCTCAACCTACTGGCCACATGTTGAGGGTCTTTGTGTCGAGCAGCAGGATGTAAATGGCAGAAAGACCTCGATGACCTCTTGGTCATCAGCATGGGAAGCAAGTCCCAGCCTCCAGAGGTTTCTGAGCTGCCAGATTGTCTGCATTAGTCCAATATTTAATAATGACAGCAGTTCTTCAGCTTTGGCTTTTGGATAAACATCTTGGAAGTTTCTCTTATTTTCCACCAATGTCGAATATTTGCAATCTCGGTCTTCAGCCTGGACAAACTTTTGACTAAAACACAATACATATTGTAGGATGTTGAGCATTTCCCAGGACTCAGGGCATGGCAGCAAAGGCAGTAATGTTCATGTTCCACTCTTGTGCTGACCATTTTCACCCAGGATTCAGAGCCTGGTTAGTGTTTATTCCTATTGAATATGTGACCACACCTGTGTGTCATCAATTCCCAAATGCCACTCCCACTCCGGCATGGCTGTCAGTGTGGACATGTATTCAGCCATTTCTCCTCGTGTTTCTGCTGTGTACAGCTTTAAAAACGAGCCATATTCCCTCAAATCCTTTCCCAAGGCTGTGTTGGAGTGTGGTTTGTACTACTCCCATCTGCTACCTGAGGAGGAGGAAGAGAAAGGCGCTTTAATAACGAGAGCTTTAAGAAGGCAAGCATATGTACTTCAGAATGAGATTGATTTCTTTTTAATGCTTTTGAGCTACCAGAGTGAGGCTTAAAGCATGATGGTTCCCAGGAAAAAGGCATTTAGAACATCTCCCTAATTGGACCTGAACGAGGAGATGTTAATATAAACCAGGTTGTACTGAAATAGCTTTGTGTGGTAGATCCTCCATCAGAGGAGTTTTACAGGAGTCCTTCCTTCTTAAATCAACGCCTTGAGATAAAAAAGCCAGGCAATTTCCTGGCTGGCTGTTGAAGTGTAACATGATTGTATAAATGTGGGGAAAAAATGGAACAACTGGGGGCTTCCAGCATGGGTAGAGAACTATCCCACTGAGCTATTTTTATGGCATGTGGAAATGGCATGAAGTGCAACTACACAGAGGGGGTTTTGCTCCAGAACAGGCCCATGGGGTAGATTCAATTCCCATTCCTGGATGGAGTTTTTCCCTGGCTTCCACCTTTCCAAAAAAAGGCCCCTTTGGAATGGCAGGTGACACAGAGCAAAGTTGCATTTCCTCTCCCTTCTGTAGAGAATCCCCCGATTCTTCTTCTCAAACAAATCGTACTTTGCACCTCAAAGTTTCCAGGGTTTTTGCAGAAATTTCTGGCTTTCTTCATAGATTTGAAACCAAACTTTTAATTAAATGTAAATAATGCAGGCGAGTTAATTTTAATCCAGATTTGAAGGATTCATGCACTCTCCGTTCCAAGCATAGGAAATAACCACAGTGGTGTTGCCACGGTATCTCAGCCGTGCTTTTTATATATTTAACCTCTTCAAACCTGCGTTTTTAAGGATTCCCACTGACCCACAGGCACTAAAAGAACTAAACTTCCATGTTTTATTCTATTTTCCAGGGTCTTTCAATGGTTTTGGAACAGAGCTTTGCCATAAATAGTACTTGGGAATGTATATATACTTCCCAATATACTTGGGAAGTGTCCAAGGATGGTTTGGAAGGGGCTTGGAGCAACCTGGGATTGTGGAAGGTGTCCCTGCCCATGACAGGGGGTGGGCTGAGATGAATTTAATGACCCCCCCAACCCAAACCATTCTATGATTTTGTCTTTTCATAATAAATGAGAAATGCATGTTTTCACTCTTTTGATGTATTTAGTGTAGAAAGGTCCTTAATTTCCAGCCCTGGGGTTCTTGTGATGAAAAGTTCCTTCCCAAAGAAGTCAGGGAAATTGGAGTCCAATAAGTGGGTATTTTTGTTTAAGTGTGTATGCATAAAATCCATAAGTATGCATACAAATATATATGTATATAAGATCTAAAACACTGACAAATGACTCAAAGATTTCCAGCCAGGTTGCAGCTGTTTCAGAAGAACTTCTCTCAGCCACAGAAGCAGTTGAGGAAACCAACCCTGTGCCATTTTTGGTGCGTTGTCTCCAGAGAAAGGCTCGTGAAATGGGCATGAATTTAGGCACAGAAATGGCTCCTGCTTTTCCTCCTGCCCCTGGTTTTTCCCTCGGAATGTTGTGTTCTGCAGAGCTCAAGCAGAGTTCAGGAGGGTCAGCCCTTCCAGCAGCTCCACCAGCTGATGGATTGGACTTGGCAGCTCCGTGTCTTCAGGGATTCCTCAGTGACTTCACTGGAGGAGCAGGTGACCTGTTGTTAAAGCAGAATTAGCCCTTTTTGTGCCTCCCGGTGTTTTCCCCTGCAAGTTTCCCTTGCCTTTGCATTTTTCTGCATTAGCTGGTGATTTCCTACATCCATCATTGTTCTCAAGTGATGGGAAATGCAGAGCAGCTGGTGCCCTGCTTGGTGCACCAGGTCAAACATGTCCTTGGATGTCCCTGCCAGCACCTGGGGAGGTGGCACTGGGGGCTCCCTGGGCTCCTGCACGTCTGTAATTGGCTTCCTCCTGATGTGCTCTGCTCAGGGAAGGCCAGGCTGGGAGCTGTCACACAGTTTGTGGCTCTGAGGGGACAGCAGTATTGTCTGAGGGCTCCCTCCTGTCCCTCTGCCCTCTGGTGCTGCCACCACCACCTCTGCTGCTGGTGATGCCACCGGATACTCCCTGGCCTGAGCTCATGTTACTGCAGGGCTTAAACCTCTGGGCTGGAGAAGGGAAGGCTTCAGGGAGACCTGAGAGCCCCTCCCAGTGCCTAAAGGGGCTCCAGGAGAGCTGGAGAGGGACTGGGGACAAGGCATGGAGGGACAGGACACAGGGAATGGCTTCCCACTGCCAGAGGGCAGGGTTAGGTGGGATATTGGGAAGGAATTGCTGGCTGGGAGGGTGGGCAGGTCCTGGCACAGATTGGGCAGAGAAGCTGTGGCAGCCCCTGGATCACTGGAAGTGTCCAAGGCCAGGTTGGAGCAACCTGGGCTATGGAAGGTGTCCCTGCCCGTGGCAGGGAATGGCACTGGATGGGCTTTGAGGTCCCTCCCCACCCAAAGCAGTCCGCGGTTCTGTGATGCACAGCTCTGGCAGGGCCACGTTCCACTTTCCTAGCTATTTGAACCAGAAAATAACTGTGTTTCAAAGAGGTGGAGAAGGATCCCGATCCAGCCAGGCTGGGGTTTGGGAGCTGCTGCATTTCCCTGGCAGAGGGTTGTGGGGAGCGAGCGCCGACACCGGCACTGCCATGGGAACGGCACTCGGGTAATGCCTTTTCATCCACAGTAATCAAGTACATAATCAACATAATTAATTTCTATACTGTTGCTCTCCTTGGTTCACATGGAAAGCCATCCGAAATTGCTAAATTGGCCCTAATTCAGGGGGAGTATTTTCCTTAAGTATTCCAGGTAATTTCCTTTTTAGAGGGCTGCTAATTGCTAGTCTCTATATTGATGACATTTGTTTTACCTGGTGTTACCTTTCCCCTGCTGCTTTGAGATTTAACTGTGTGGAAATGGTGCTTTGGGGGGTGGTGTCTCTTTCTTTACACAAATATAAAACCAGAAAGGAATCCTCCTGAAGATCCAGCTTTACCTGGCTGTGTTGGAGGGCTTCCCACCATCAGCTGGGGCTGAAATGCCGACCCGTGTGAAGGATGAAGTTTGCATTCTCGCTTTATTTTATAATTTATTTGAGTTGAATGCTGATGAACACTTAATTACAGCTTTTGAGAGTTAATGGCTCAGATAATGGTTCGGGTCTGTCCTCTGTGGTGCCCTGAGGGTGATACCCAGCATGTCTGAACACCCTCTGGGTGCTGGGCATGGACGCAGCTCCAGTGTGGAAATAAAACCCTCCTCCCCCCAACTCTGGTTCTCTGAGGGGCAGAGGAGGGGCAGGCTCTGATCTCTGCTCTGGGGGGACCAGGGACAGCACCCAGGCAATGGCTGGGGCTGTGTCAGGGCAGGGTCAGGTGGGATCTCAGGGAAAGGCTCTTCTTCCCCCAGAGGGTGGTGGGCACTGAGCAGGCTCCCCAGGGCAGTGGGCACAGCCCCGAGGCTGCCAGAGCTCCAGGAGGGGTTGGATGATGCTCTGGGGCACAGGGGGTGACTCTTGGGGCTGAGGGTTGGACTGGATGGTCCCTGTGGGGCCCTTCATATTCCATGCTTCTTGCACATATTGCACAAATGGATACTGGCCACTTTTTCTGTGGTGATCCAAAAGTCTCAAAAGTGAAGGTCTGAAACCTTTGGAGGCTTCTCTACTCCAAAGAGCATTTCCAGGGGTGACCAGGCTCAGTTGCAGGATGATTCCTGAGCTTGGGAGAACAGAAACCTGCCCTGAACCTGATTTTTCTCTGAGTCCTCATTTCTCTTGTCCATTCCAACTTGGGATATTCTGTGATTTGATTTCTTTCATCTCTCATGATTCCTTCTTGTCCTTTCTTTCCTCCCTGATGTTCTGGACTGGCACCACCTTGCTCTTGTCCCTCTGCAGCTCTGCGTGGTGCCACGGTAAGGAAGGAGTGCTGAAGGGCAGCCAGACCCTGTGGCTGCTCCTTCCCACCACAGGATTTCAGCTCCAGGGGCTCGGCTTGATTTTTCCTGCCAAACTTGGTCGCACAGGATCGAGCCCGACTTTGCATCTCATCCCGAGATTCCCAGCAGAACTTCCCGAAGCTGGTGGCCTCCAGCTGGGTTAATTAAGCACAAATTTTCCAATTGCTTTCATCAAGACAAAGGAGCACATTCTGCTGCCTCTGCTGCAGGCTCAGGCTGCCTTTCCCAAGTCGGTTTGGTGGTGCTTTCATACGTTGCTTTTTTTTTTCACTGAAAAAGGGGATTATTATAGTTGCAATTACCATGGAAACAATTACCATAAAGTATTGATCGGCCAGGATAGATTGGGAAGCATGAAAGGAGAGAGGTTGTCTCTATGGAAACACGGACATGTAGAGCTTTTTTTTTCTTTTTCCTTAAGAAAAGAACTCTTGTTTCTTCCAACAAGTTTCTGGTCCAGTTTAAAATCGCTTTGCAACTTTAATTCAAATGGTTTGTTTTGATATCGCTCTTTTTTTTTTTTCTTCTTATCCTGAGAAAATCAAGTGGCCTTTTTCTAAGATAAAATAAAATAAAGGACTTGGTTCACTTACACAGCACTTTTTCACGTTGAAAAGTAGCTGAACTCTGTCATTGATTGTCAGTGGAAACGAGGGCAAGAGGATAAGCTGTTTGCTCCTGAAATGTGGGGTTTGCTGGGGTTCTGTGGGGATGGGTTGACAAAGGAATCACTGAGCTGTTCCTGCTTTCAGTGGCACAGGGAGGTCAGATGTCAGGAATGCTTTGGACCCTGCCTGTTGGTCACTCCAGCACCTGCTCTTGGATCCTGGTGAGCATTTGTACCCAGTTCTCATGGGAAATGGAACTCAGGTGCTCATCCCCTGCAAGCACATCCTCCTCCTTCTCCAGCAGAGCTTCTACTGCTCCCATGGCTCTCCTTGCTGCAGGTTGGGCTTTGGCTCCAAAGAGGGGCCAAGCAGTCTGGGGAGGTGTCACTGTGACCATGTGTGACCGTGGCAGTAAAAGCTGACCTTGGATTTCATCAAATATTTGGTTACTCGTCTTGGGAATGTGGGTGGAGGTGTTTTTAGTCACTTCTTAAATCCCTCTGATGAAATGAACTGATATTGGAGTCTGTCATTGCTTCAGAAATGGTTTGGATGTGCAGAACTTTAATGAAGAATGAGAGACTCCCAGACACCTTCCACCAGCCCAGGTTGCTCCAAGCCCCGTCCAACCTGGCCTTGGACACTTCCAGGGATCCAGGGGCAGC
>JAWWEW010000006.1:1335764-1347855 GCA_035583185.1 Anabacerthia variegaticeps | reverse complement strand
GGAAGTGTCCAAGGCCAGGTTGGACGGGGCTTGGAGCACCCTGGGCTGGTGGGAAGTGTCCCTGCCCATGGCAGGGGGTGGCACTGGGTGGGCTTTGAGGTTTCTCCCAACCCAAACCAGTCCAGAATTCTGTGATTCAATGATTCACATTCAGCACCTCTAAAACACCCCTGGTGAGGTGCAGGGGCTGCACCAGGGGAAATGAGCCCCAGAAAGTTGAGTTGACAATGAAACAGCCTCATCTGCATCAGCAGCAGCTCCCATGAGCCTGTCCCAAATGAACAGGTGCCTCCTGCAGTCTGACACTTGGCTCATCTCACCTTGGCACCCCTGGGCTTTGGGTGCTGGTCATTTCCTGGCACCCCAAATTACCTGCAGGTTTCAAGCATCCCTGGGCTTTGGGAGGTGGTCATTTCCTGGCACCCCAAATTACCTGCAGGTTTCAAGCATCCCTGGGCTTTGGGAGTTGGTCATTTCCTGGCACCCCAAATTACCTGCAGGTTTCAAGCCACCTTACAGCAGGTACAGCTTATTATTTGCTGAATAGAATTCCAGAATTTGAGAAAGATGGACTATCTGAAAATGGTGTTTGATGAGCTAATTATGTCGAGTGGGTCTGTGTTTTATGATCTCATTTCTTAATGAAGTATATTTTTCAGGATTGCGCGGAGAATAGTGTTGTTTAATGTAAGGGTTGGCAATTTAATGCTCCTGGAGCCCTTGGGCAGCTTGTTTAGGAGAAAGAAGGAGATTAGACTTGCAAATGAGTGTTTGATCATTCTGAATCAGTGTGGCCAGAGAGAAGGAATGAATGAAAAGCTGCTGCGTGGCTGAGGAGCTGCTGTGGAGCACAAGCAATCGCATCCTTCCCAAGTCAATAAACACCTTTGTGCTCCCCTGTGCCAGTGGCATGTGACCAAAACCCCAACAATTCCAACCTGTGGGAAGGGGTCGATGGTGCTCTGCCAGCCAGACAATCAAATCCCAGGAGCTGCATGGGGGAAGTCCTTCTCGGGGTGGTTTTTGTGCTTTTCAGGGATCACCTGGGGTGTTTCATTGTTTTCCTGATTATTGCTCTGTTAGCAAGGAGGAGGGAGCCAAAATATGCCTCTAAACATTCAGTGTTTATTTCTCTGGGGTGAAACCCCCAAAATAGCCTCGCATAAGTGGAGGGTCTTTAATCTGGAAGGAGAGGGCGCCCAACACGCTTATTTTTATACTCTGCGCTTCTGGTTTGTCTCAAAATACCCAAAATATCAGCTGATATTTTTCAGGCTGCTCTGCCTGTGCCTTCCAAGGACAGGGAACATTCCTGAGCCTTCACAGCAGCCTGCTGTTGATTGAGGGAACAAAGGTACCGAGGTGCTGAAGGGCCTGCAGTGTTTCAAGGCAGCAGGAGAGCGGGTCGGCTGCGTTATGTAACTTTGCTGAAAGATGTGGGGAAAAAAAAAACATAAATGTTCTGGGCTGGTCTTCCAGTTTTTTGAAGAGTCTGTGCGATTTTTCACAAAACATTTGAGGTTTCCCTGGAGGAGCATCAATATTGGGGCTGCCAGCAAGGCCCGGTGGGAGTAGGGCTGATGATTACCAGGGCTCGCCAAGGCGTTTTAGCGGCTAATTAATAAATATATTAAATATGTAGATGTGGTTAAGGATCAAAATGAACAATCTGATGAGTTTCTGAAGTGTGTGGGGGCAGGAGGGAGGGTGCTCAGGCCCAGAAGTGAGGGAGCAGTGGGTTCTGCTCACAGCCCTGAGAGGTACATTCATTTCTGTCATGTTGATACTGCAATTGCTGGTTTTTCAGTTGGGTCTTTAGTGGAGGATAATTATTCAACTGTCTGAGAAGCTCTAGGAGGAAAAACCAAGAGAATGACTTATTATCCTTCCCACCCAGCCACCGTTTGATTACTGCCTTGTTCCCTGCAATTAGCCACATCGAGTTCAGGATGCTGGATGAAGGGAAAGGTCAGAAACGTGGAGGGAGATGCCATTAAAATGGGAATGGGGAGGGAAAAGGCACAGTCTCAGTGAGGTGGGATAGAAGAGAAGCAACAGCGCCTGGAGCTGTCTGTCACCAAATTAGCAATGAGTTAATTTGGGCTCTTTCACCAAGAAGAATGAGGGTAATGTTGGTGGCAAATGTGGCAGACGTTCATTCCAGGGGGACATGCTGGGTTTTTTGGTCCCACGCACGGAGAGGGGAGTGCCAGGACAAGGGGAATGGCTTCCCACTGCCAGAGGGCAGGGATGGATGGGATATTGGGAAGGAATTGCTGGCTGGGAGGGTGGGCAGGCCCTGGCACAGGTTGGGCAGAGGAGCTGTGGCTGCCCCTGGATCCCTGGGAGTGTCCAAGGCCAGGCTGGACGGGTCTTGGAGCCCCCTGGGACAGTGGAAGGTGTCCCTGCCCATGGCAGGGGGTGGAATGGAGATGATCTTTAAGGTACCTTCCAACCCACACCAGGCTGAGGTTCTGTGATTTGTGTGTCTGTGTATCTCTGTATTTATGTCCATCCATGTATGTTTGGGGACCTTTCTCATATATAAGATGCATCGTTCTGTCTTCTACACGAGATTATTTGCCTCTGTGTGCAAAACTGGGTCCTTTCAAAGCAAATTGCCATAAGTGGAGATGCAGCAAAGTTAATGAGAGGTGCAAACTGTTGGTGTATTGATTATCTGTACTCCGGCTTGACTTGCTTCTTAGAGTTTTAAGTTGCCCCGTTTTTTACTTATTTTTTATTATTACATATATTTTTTAGTATCAGTAGAATAAAAATACGGTTTCCTGTTCCATCTACAATTACAGGAGAGAAGCTCATAGTTCTTCCAGTCTGGAAGACTCTTTCCTTAGCCTTGACTGTGTCAGTGCAGGCAGCAGGAGTTTGGGTTGGGACAGAATGACATTGCCACTCTCCCCCCTTCCCGTGTGTTTTGAAATTGGATTTGACATCTTAATTACCGAAACAGTTCCTCATCCCCCTTTGCAGTCGGGAGCGAACCGCGGGGCGGGGTGGGCTGGCAGGTCTCAGGTGTTGGTGTGTGGATCCTCGGGGAGCCGTGGGATGCGATTCCCGGCTCCTGTGCTGGCCCCTCCTGCTGCTTTGGGCACTCCGTCCCTGTGGGTAGGGACCTCTCTGCAGCGCTTAAAGCTCCGATGAGATGTAAAACCCGTTTTACACCTCTAGAAATCCCGCTCATACCTCACCTCTAGAAATCCCAGTTACCGGTGCCTTTGATTTCAGCCGGCGATAAAAACCCCTTCCCGTGGTTGTCAAGGTGAAACGTCTGGAGACTTCAGCGGCAGCCAAAAAAAAAATTAAAAAAATAATAATAATAATAATAAAAAAAAAATCCAGCGAAGGCAAAATTTGCGGGTTCCTCCTGCGCATTCCTTGACATTGAACTTTTTGTGTCGCCGGCAGAAGGAAGCGCCGCATCCTGCGCGTCCCCAATCGCGTCCCCATCCGCGTCCCCCTCCCTCGCCCCCGCAAGGTGCGGGTGGGCGGAGGTGCAGCCTGGGCAGGGACGCGTGGGCAGATCCCTTCCAGCCTTCCCACTCCCCGCCACTGTCGCCGCTGGAAGCGCTTCCCTTCCCCTCCGTTTCCTTCTCCCTGGATCCCCTCCCCGGCTGCGCGTCCCCGGCTCGGGCTCCGGCGGAGGTGCGTGGTGGGGGCAGGATTTTGGGAGCTGCTCCCCCGGCTTCCCACCACCCACCCCCCTGACGTCGGGAGGCACCGGGGAGCCGTGGCGGGGTTTGATGTGCAGCGGCGGGATGGAGATGTAAAGCTTGTAAAATTCCATTTTATGCAGACAGACACAAATCCGCCGCCGCTCATCGGGGCGAGGTCGCAGCTGCGGAGGGACCCGCTGCGAGGATTCTCCTGCAGGCACGGCACCTGGGGAGGGCTGGAGGGGCAGTAGGGATCCCACGCAGGGACACGGCCCCGAGTGGCAGCAATAGCACAGAGCGCTCCCCTCTCCGTGCAGAATGACCCCTGGCAGGGAGCTGGAAACCCTCGGAGGGCTTTGCTGCCGCTGCTGGTTTGGTGGGATGGATAAGCCAGGCCTTTTGGCACAGAGACCTGCTCCCTCCTGCCTGTAAGCCCTGCCCTGCACGGGCACCGGTGTCCCCACGCAGCTGCCTGCACCCCTGGCACCCCAGGGATAGCGTCCCTGGGTTGTGCAGGGGGGAGCCGGGAGTGGAGTTTCTGCAGCATCAGAAAACTTTGATTCAGCTGCGAAGGTGCTGAATGAACGAGGGATATGACCTGGAAAGGATAAACAGGAAAAAGGGGATGTTTCTCCAGCTTGGAAAAGCCTTGCCTTTCCCACCCCCCCCCTTCTCAGGATCACTGGAGGGGATTATACAAATGAGAGCAGGGAAACTGCAGTCAGGGTTTTGCCAGAAATAGATTTATTTTTTCTTTCTTCTGCTAGAAATGAAGAAGTATGGGAGTCCGTAGAGGCTGTTCCACATGCACCCTCACATTTTGATTGCCAAGTCATTTGCATTCGTATATTAAGTGACATCCACCCTGCAATGGGAGTTGACATGTAATCACAAAGAATAAAAACTCCTGGAAACATCTCCGTGCCACTGATACAACTTCAGAAAGATACAAGTTTGGAATAAACAGGAAATGTACTGAATATTTTCGGACGAGTAGAAGAGAAGGCTCATCTTGGAAGATGTTAAATATTAATATTTTACCTAATCGCCGCCACTCGTGGATTTGGTGAGTATCCCATGGGAGCAGTTCTGGTGGGCAGAAGAGCTTGCAGGTGGTGGTTTTACCTTCCTCAAAGGTGGCTGCTGATGGGAGCGTTGCTGAGGGGGTGCGTGGTCCTGGGGCTGTGGCACTGTCAGGTTGTTGGGCGAATAATTCCTTTTTCTGCTCTTGCCCGGTCAGATTTTGATCTGGCAACGCACCCTCACGACGTCCAGTTGCTGTGGGGGAAAAGGGTGGGGAAAGGATGGGAAATTTGGTGTTGTGCTTGATTGTTTTCGTTCTAAGGTGTGCACGAACCGAAATTTTCATTTAAAAATTAATGAGTCCCTAAAAACGTCCTCTCGCTCGAGTGATCTCATGGTGCTACCTCTGCACCTTCTCCAGTCTGTTGTCAACTACTGTTGCATTTTAATAAGCAGATGGAGCTGCTGCTGCTGCCTCTGCTCTGCTCTGGCCGGGTAGGGCAGAGGGAGGGGAGAGGGAAACTCCAGAGTCGTGTCCTGCCATGGGTGCTGCGGGGTTGGGTTTGATGGACGCCACCAAAACAAGTCTCACTTTATAGGCAAAGACCCGCTCTCTGAGCTCAGGGATGAAGCCATTGGGTAGTGTTATATACATGGTCTTCTACTGGGGGCAATCTATGGAGTCCTTAAGAATATAGAGCTAATTTGATATCTTAGATATTCAAATGCTGATTCTGCAATCATACCTGTACACATAAATGTTCTGGTCTTATAGAGAATTTATTCTGCATAATCTCATTATTGCTTGTAATCGTTTAACCTCTGCATTAGGCTCTGGGATGAACCTGTAGCTTAGTATTTGTATAAATTAATATAAATATCGAGGCTCTGAGCCCTTAAAGGCGCTGTGGATTGACGGGGTGGGATTGCCTTCCCCAGAGCACAGCCTGCTCCTCGAGGAGAGCCTCGTGTGCTGTTTCAGGGACAGGAGAATGGAAAGGTAAATATTTAGAGAAGAGCAAAAACACGTTATTATATTATTGGAAGACCTCTGCTTACAGCCAGCATTCAGAAAAGAAGGAACAGGAGGCCCCTGGAGAGGAGGAGGCAGCAAGAAGGGAAGGACAGAGGGTCCCACCAGTTGCTTGAGTTCTCCTGTGATGTGCTGGGTGTCGTCCCCTCCCAACAGGAGGATGGACAGCATCGGTTCCTCCCCGGCCAAAGAGGTCCCACACATGGCAGACCTGAAGGACAGAGATAAGTGAGGACTCACGTGGCTGTGCCTGGCACAGGAGCAGGTGTGGCTGTGCCTGAGCAGAGCTTGTACCAGAATCATGGAATCCTGGCGTTGTTTGGGTTGGAAGGGACCTCAAAGCTCATCCCGTTCCACCCCCTGCCATGGGCAGGGACACCTTCTACTGTCCCAGATTGCTCCAGCCTGGCCTTGGACACTTCCAGGGATCCAGGGGCAGCCACAGCTTCTCTGCCCAGCCTGTGCCAGGTCCTCCCCACACTTGCAGAGAAGAAATTGTTCTTGATCTCTAAGCTAAACCAACCTGTCTTGGAATTTTACCATGGATTCCCCTGGATGTTTTGCAGGGCAAGTTGGTTTGATTTAGAAAGTTCCTCGTGAGGAGGAGCCCTGGTGAACTAAGACAGAGGAATATTGGACCAGGAGGAGAGGGGTGGGAAGTGTCAATTCCTTTGCCAGACTTGCAAATGAAAGGGTGAGGAGAGACTGTGCACATTAGTTATGGACAGTGTGAACATCCCTGCAGAGCAGAGGGAATTATGGAAAGAAGTGTTTCATTTGGAGAAAGGAGAAATACATTCTGTGGTTGCAAGAGCACGATGAGTAATTGCAGCTCTAGAAAGGAATGGAAATACCACTGAAGAGCACCGTAATGCTAAGAGGGAGCGTTGTCAGGGGTGGGCCCTGGGGACAGAGCAGAGCCATCTGATCAGTCACTGAAATTTCAGGTAATCAGAACTGAAGAGCTCAAAAGGAGCCTTGTCAGTGCCTGGATTGATGAGGGAGGGGAAAGGGGTCATCCTATAAAGCCTCACTTCACCTGTGCACAGGTGGGAATAAAGCACATCCCTCCCCCTGTGCTGTCCTAGGTAGTGTTAGACTGAGTCTTGCTAATCCTGGCCTGTGTAGCCTCCTGGTTGCTTGTTCAGAGCACACATCATGGCTGGGACCTGTTAATTCCTGTTAGACACTGGCACTGCATCTTCAGGCATTTTCTTCCTCTGGAAGAAGTTTTTGGACTTCTTCTGGGCTTCTCCTTCTGCTGTCCCATCATGCATAAGCAATGTCTTTAACTAGAGCTTCACCCACGTCCAGTGGAAGGTGTCCCTGGCCATGGCAGGGGGTTGGAATAGGTGGCCTTTCAAGGACCATTCCAAGACAAACCATTCCATGGTTCCATGGATGGCCTTTCCACAAAGTTCTCCACAAAGTTCAAGAAGGGAGCTGGTGGTTCCTATAAACACCTGGACAGTGTGGGACATCAGACACTGCTGATTTTTGGGGGCACAGAGGAGAGCTCTGTGCTGGTGCCCTGCCTGGAATGGGGCTGTGGAAGATGTTTTGGGGACATGGAAAGTGGTTGTGTGCAGTTGGGATTGCACTGGCACATCACTTCATGTAAATGCCTGGTGGAGGAATGGAGGAGTTTGTGGTTGGTGCCTGTTCTAGGGAGGATTTCAAGCTCAGGTCTGGCCCCAGTGACCGAACATTGTGTTGGTGACTGTCATGATAGGGAGTGGTGGAACAAAAACGCAGGGCTGTGCTCGTGGCTGCCAGCACAGGGGTCTCAGAGGTGCTCCAGAGCCCAGAGATAATCACAGCTCCTCTTGGAATATCTCTGTGCTGGAATAGAAACATGTTTGTCAGAGGGGTGATAACAATGGGATGCAGAACAGCCACCCTGACCTTAATTCTTGTGGAGCACTTGATGCAAGCTGGGATGTTTGCAGTGGGATGGGAGGCTGGAGGTGTTTTCCCTAATGTGGTATCATGTGGAATCATGGAATCATTTAGATTGGAAAAGCCCACTGAGACCATCGAGTCCAACCATCCCCCAGCACTGCCAAGGCCACCACTGACCATGTCCCCAAGTGCCACATCCACGTGGCTTTTAAATCCCACCAGGAATGGGGACACAACCCTTGCCCTGGCCAGACAGGGCAACCTTTCTGGGGAGAAATTTTCCCAAATGTCCAAGCTAAACCTTGAAGCTTTTTCCTCTTCTCCTGTCACTTGTTCCCTGGGAGCAGAGCCCAAACCTCCCTCACTTCACTGACATAAACTGACTTTGGTTTTGATACTGAGACTCAAAAGACTCCGTGTTTGGTCTGGGATTTAACACTCTCCAATACCGTGGGTTAAACTCTGCTCTGCCTTCAAGTCACCTTATTTTCCTGGGTTTCAGCTGTAACTTCAGATCTGCTTAAAACCTTTTGGTTGTCTTCACATATTAATTCCATAGCCTTCTATAAATAGGCAGAATTTCCAACAAAGACATGATTTATATGCAGAAGGTAGATTTGAGAGACATAACTCAGAAATCTGTAGGCACAATTTAGCAAGACAAGGCCAAATATTTCTCCTGTGCTCACAAATGCCTGTAGGAAGCACAAAGAACCCACTGTTGAGATGTGTCTGCAGCAGAGACAATGCCTGGCTGAAAAGGAATTTGTAACAATAAAATAATGGGGATTTAATTGGCTCTGAGCAGCGCAGTGTTTGCTTTGGCTGTTTGGGAAGCTGGTTACGGAGGGATTCCGGTGGCGGAATGGGGTTGGTATTTAGTGACCTTTCCCTTCTCTTCATGCTGTATCTTTTCAAGTTGTTCCTGGCTGGATTTTCATGCTGGTCTTGCAAGGCAGAAGATAAGAGTTAGAGTGTTTGAGGCTGCTCTTGACATATTTACATTACCATGTTTCCATTCATTATCTTAACTTCCAGGGAAATAATCTGTGGAACTTCATTTGGATGGGAGACTCTTTTTAGCAAAGTTTATGTACATCTCTGTCCATCACACATGTGAAGTTGTTTTTCCAGTCCATTCCTCCTCCTTCTCCTCTTCCTCCCTGACCTATCCAAGTCCTCCCTGGCTGCAGACACCCCTCCATGTGCTGATCCCCTCGGGATGAGCCTGGATGGAAGAGCTGCCCTGGTGGGTTGGCAGCTGCTGCTCCCCAGCCTGGCTTTGGTGGTCTCCATGAACACCCTTTGGGGTAGGTCAGCCAGGGCCAGGCTTGGAGCAACCTGGGCTACTGGAAACTGTCCCTACCCATGGCAGGGGGTGGGATGAGATGGGCTTTAAGGTCCCCTCCCAACCCAACCCATTCTGGGATTCTATGAATGCAAAAACAGCTCTCAGCAATTTCTAAGAAGTTCTGGGGCTTTTTCCACTCTTGCATCTTAGCAGGCTTAGGAATGCAGATTCCTGTTTCTAAAGCTTTATCAGGATTTCCTTCATAAACCTCTTCTCCAGAGGCTAATAACTGGGATACAGATTTCTTTTAGCTCCAAGCTCACTGGCAGATTAGGTAGTCTCAGGCACTCAGCTGGTACAGGGAACAGCACAGTGGAAAAGGGGTTTCTTCTCTCCAGAAGAAATAAGTGAAATTCAGTAAGTGAAATTCCAGGTTCCCACTGGCCTGGGCTTTGGTACAAAGAATTCCAGAGGTGGAGTGATTTTTTCTTCTTACAGCCTCCACGGGTGGTGATTTGCCATCCTGAGAACAGCTCCCTGTTCCCCCTGAGCCAGTCCCCTACAATTTGCCCCCTTTGCTGATGGGAATAATGGAAGAGCTATTCCAGGGGCCATGAGACATTCCCATGGAGTTACTCTGCTCCAGTTGCCTCTGCACAGGATAAATCCAGGTGCACCTGGTGCAGGAGCAGGACAGATGGATGGTGGGCACTGCCCTCTGCTCCCCAGGCCCAAGGCTCAGCTGGAATTTAACCCTGAGAACCAAACAAAGGCTTTTCCTTTAGGTTTTCCTGTCCTTGGTGACATCCTGCTCAGCCCTGGGTGACACAGGGTCATCACCACCAGCCGTGGCGTTCACTCCTTGTGCACATGAGACTCCTCAGGAGGACTTTTCAAAGATTAAAAATAAAAATATCTTTCTCCACAAAGCGCAGAAACAAATCTATAATCATTATCCACCTCCTGTTCCTGCTGGCTCTGTCCTGGGAGCTCTGGATTATGGCAGATGGATGGCAGTGCTCAGCTGCCACCAGAGCAGAGCTGTCTCCAACCAGACACTGCTCAGGGAGCATCTTTGCTGCTCATTTTCGGGGCAGCCACATACAAAAGAAAGATTCTGAAGCTTAGAATCACAGAATGATGGAATAATAGATGCACAGAATCACAGAATCATGGAATAAGAGAATCACAGAATCGTGGAATAACAGAATCACAGAATTGTGGAATCACAAAATCATGGAATAATAGATGCACAGAGTCACAGAATCATGGAATAATAGATGCACAGAGTTATAGAATCATGGAATAATAGATGCACAGAATCACAGAATCATGGAATAATAGATGCACAAAATAACAGAATCATAGAATAATAGATGCACAGAATCACAGAATCATGGAATAATAGATGCACAGAATTATAGAATCATGGAATAATAGATGCACAGATTTATAGGATCATGGAATAATAGAATCACAGAACTGTGGAATCACAGAATATCCTGACAACATTGATGACACGGGGTTTTTTATGAGGGTTGGAAAATTGAGCCCTAAACTGACTGAATTACAGCAAAAAGAGCCATTCCACCTTTGGAAAGCACAGAGTGTGTCTTTCCTCAGCATTTTTATTGTCTTTGTTCGATTTATCCCACATCCCAGAATCCCAGACTGGTCTGGGTTGCAAAGGACCACAGAGATCCCTCCCTTTTCCCCCACCCGCGATGCTTATTACAGTGAGAGTTTATTGATTCAAACACAAACTTGATAAAGGAATAAAACAGCTGAGGTTTTACGAGAGAGAGAAAGAGAGAGAGAGGGAAAAAAAACCCCTCATTCTTATTCTGGTGAATCAGCTGCGGGTTTTTCACGATCGCGGCTCCGCGGAGTTCACCAGACGCGCGGGGCTGGGTTGAAAGCTCCGGCTGACGTCAATGGAGCCGCGAAACGGGAGCAGCACCCGGCACAGCCTCCCTCCCTCCCTCCATCCCTCCATCCATCCCTCTATCCCTTCCTCCATCCCTCTCTCCCTCCCTCCCTCTCTCCATCCCTCCCTTCATCCCTCCATCCCTCCCTCCCTCCCTCCCTCCCTCCATATTCCATGTCCTGTTTTTCCCGATCCTTCCCCCGGCCGTTTCTGCAGCTTTTCCTGTTTCTGGTTTTATAGAAACGGGTTCAAACTCCTCAAAATCTCTCCTCCCTCAGGATGTTGATGCCTCCTACATGAACAAGGTGGAGCTCCAAGCCAGGGCAGATGCCCTCACTGAAGAAATCAACTTCCTCAGGACCCTCTACGAGGCAGTGAGTCCAAAACAGATCCCAAAAAACCATTGGGAACTTCCCATGAAATCCTCGGATTTCTCCACCCAGGAGACACCAAACCCTCTCCCTCTTCGGGGTCCCACCAAGCCTGAGCTTGGTCCCCCCCTGCCCCAGGTCTCCTGGAAGGAGGAGAAGGCTTTTCCCATGGAATCCACCCCTCCCGCCCTCGTGTGCTTTGCAGGAGCTGTCCCAGATGCAGACCCAGATCTCGGACACCTCCGTGGTCCTCACCATGGACAACAACCGGAATTTGGACCTGGACAGCATCATCTCCGAGGTGAAGGCGCAGTACGAGGACATCGCCAACCGCAGCAGAGCCGAGGCCGAGTCCTGGTACCAGACCAAGGTGGGGCACCTGGGGCTTCCTGGGGTCTTCTCTCCTCATTTTAGCAGGAACACAGAAACACAAACAGGGGACCTTCCAGGAGAACCTCCGAGATCCCACCTCGAGTGGCACTGGCTCTTCCATTGATCCCTCAGAGATCCCACCTCGTGTGGAAATGGATCTTCCATTGATCCCTCAGAGATCCCACCTCGAGTGGCACCGGATCTTCCCTTGATCCCTCAGAGATCCCACCTCGAGTGGAAATGGATCTTCCTTTGATCCCTCCGAGATCCCACCTCGTGTGGAAATGGATCTTCCAGGGAATCCTCAGAGATCCCACCTCCTGTGGAAATGGATCTTCCAGGGAATCCTCAGAGATCCCACCTCGTGTGGAAATGGATCTTCCATTGATCCCTCAGAGATCCCACCTCGAGTGGAAATGGATCTTCCATTGATCCCTCAGAGATCCCACCTCGTGTGGAAATGGATCTTCCATTGATCCCTCAGAGATCCCACCTCGA
>JAWWEW010000006.1:1300625-1316313 GCA_035583185.1 Anabacerthia variegaticeps | reverse complement strand
TCTGGGGCACAGGGGGTGACTCTTGGGGATGGGCCTGGGCAGGGCTGAGGGTTGGACTGGATGGTCCTGGTGGGTCCTTCCAGCTCAGCATATCCTGGGATTCTGTGCTACCCTGGGCTCAGCAAATCCATCATCACCTTCTTTTCTCAGTTCAGCTCTTCCCTCCCCTGGCACCACTGAAAGGTCTGCAGTTCCTACCCAACTGATTCAACCAATAACACCTTTAACCAGCAACAAGTCTGGCCATTCCTGCTTAGTTTTGTTCTTTCTTCCACATTTATTTACTTCCCTGACCCATCTTCCCTCTGAATTGAATCATCTTTCACTGGCTGCCACCTTCAGTCTAAGCCTCTTACCCTTCCAGCCTTTTTGGTACAAACTTTTCCTCATCTGTTTTGTTCCCTTTGTGTTATTCCCAGGACTTTTTCATCTTTTGCCATGTTCCTTCTCTCAGCTCAGCACAGGATCAGTGCTGTTTGCTTGCCTTGGCAGTGGCTGTGTACCTGGTTTTCAGCTGGATTAACACAACTCCTCATGCCATCACCTCACCGTGGGCACTGGGGTGCCTGAGCCCCTTCCTCCCCGTCACAGAGGTCCTGGAGAAAGAACATTCCTGGTCATGACACAACCAGGAGGGAGAATCCTCTTGGATGACCAGGGACACAGGGGGAAGTGGCACATCTGTGAGGGGTTTGCAGAGACTCTTCTCAGCAGCAGGCAATGCCCCTTGGATACTCTCAGCACTGAATAATTATAGTCTGTGCTCACAATTAATTATATAGCCAGCCATATAATAAACCCTGCACCCCCTGTGCAGCCCGAGGCTTGGGGGGTGTAGCATTTGGGGCTATGGCACACACAGGCTTTCCAGGGCTCACGGGATTACAGCTGTGTTAAAATTCCTCTCTGGGGGTGGGAGTGAATGGTTGGTGTTTTTCTTGCTTGTGCCTTAGCCTCTGCTTTCCTGTACATCTGCACGTTTGTCTGCACTTCTCACATGCCTTTACACGACCTCAAAACTCGTACTCTTTCATTTTTCCTGTGGGTGTAAGATGTACACAGACTTGTGCACGAACGTTTGTCTAAAGCATAAACAAAGACTGGATAATGCTGGTGCTTGTGCTAATGAGAGCCCCGACTTTTTGTAGAAGTTAACGAGCCCATGTGCATCAAAGTCAGCTCTGGGTTACAAATACCTATAAATCCCAGGTAATTAGTGTGGAGCTGGTGCTCTTGCACCATCCTCCCTCTGCCTGGCGTGCAGAGAATGGCTCTGGGCGCACACAAAATAGAGGATTCATTTTGAAATTCTGTTGCTCTGCTGTGAGCTTGGCTGAAGATTTGACCTTTTGATTTTGAGAGCGACTGTAAAAGTCAAGTAGATGTGGTGCTTTGGGCTTTTACAAGAGTGCAGAGGAACCACGTGTTAGCAAGCAGCTGAGCTAAAGAGTAACCTGTTGTGTGCCCAACAAACTCCGTGGTGCTGTCGACTTACCCCTAAATAGTATCACCCACAAATATTACTTTTAAGGGATGCAGCGCTGGGATGATGCAGATTGCTCAGAAACTAAACAAAGCTGTGAACGGAATCAGATAGCTAATCAGCTTAATGACGTGACCGAGCGAAACGATGGCTGCTGAGCCATGGAGTGATTCCTGCTGCTGGGGAGATCAAAAGCGCCTTTCCAAGTGAGGTGTCGAAGTTGCCTCCAGGAAAAGCGAGCGGGGCTGAGGGGACCTGGGGGATGTCCTGGGGCCCTTCCCGGTGCTCCAGGGGCAGTTCATTCCTGCCCTGAGTCCGTTTCGTATGTTGTGCCTGCCTGCAAACACACCCCCCCCCCGAAAGTTGGACTCATGCATCTTAGTAAGTATTTCAGTTATGCTATTGACGTCAATGCAGTCATTAAATAGATTGCCGGCCCTCCCATCAGCAAACCTGTGCCAAAGACCTAGAGGCAGACACATTTTAAAAGAGGAACATCAGGTTTTCTTTTAGTGTTTGGAGAGAATAAGGGAAAAGTTTCTTTCTGAAGTCACCAGGCTCTGCAGTGAGGGTGGGTTTTTTCTTAATTTTCGAAGGCTCATTTTCTGTGAAGATAATTGCTGTGTTTTATTGAACGCACGTTTGGTACGTTACTGTGCACATAAACAGCTCCAAATGAGGCGAAAGAGCAAGTTTTGTGACCAGCTCTGGCTGAAAAATGACACTGGTTTTAGGTCTCCCGGCTAGATTTATTTGTGTACTGAGTGACAGAAGGTATTCAGGCAAACCTGCTTAGCCTTTGACTCCCGAAATTCTGCAAGGATTCATTTCATGACATCTGTATAAGAAAATAGCCTTCATTTCTCCTCGGCAGGCTCTGAAGACATACAAGCTAATCATGACTCCATAGCAACGGATAAAAACTGTTTTCCCCTCCACCCCACCTGTGGATGTCACATGAAGATGCTACACGTGCTGCTGCCATCAGGAGCCTGTCACTCCCCGGGGCCCAGCTGCCATCTGTGGCCGGGGCGAGCGGATGCCAGCGGGACTCCCTGTGTGCACTGCCACTGTCCTGCTGTATTCCTGAGGCAGGCTGGGCTCTCCTGGGCTGTCCAGGACAACCATTCATCCCCCGTGGGAGATACCAGCCTCCCGGAGCTGCCGTCCTGCCTGGTGCTGGAGGCAGCTCTGAGCTGTGCGGTTCCCCTTTCCTGGTGTCAGGGATGGCTCTGGACAGAGGCTCCAAAGGGGCTGTGAGCTGAGACCCCCAGGACACACATAGATGGCCTCCTCAGCCAGGTGGAGGGAGCACCTTTCCTTTGACAAGAGGAGCAGGTATGTTGTACCAGCAGCAGCAACACACTTTGGAAGAACAGCTGGGGAGCGAAACCTCTGGGGGGTTTTTTGAGGTTGTCACTTCACTGATGATCTCGCAGGATAAACCCATGAAAACAGTCACCAGTTATTAACAGGGCTCTGCCTGATGGGTGGGTTCCTTTGGAATGATCCAGACAGCTGCGTGCCCAAGGTGGCAACGAAGAGACCTTCGGAATGGCACCGTCCCACTGTGTCCCCAAATCCACTCTGCTCTTGGAGCACAGGTCAAGCCCTGGCAGCTCCGTGTTGCTCTGCTCACTCCCATCCCTCTGGATTGCGTAAGGCCTCTGCAGAGACAATGAGGCTTTGCCATTGCTAATATCAGAGCCGATACAATCTGTGTTCCTTTTGTTTTCTGCACAGAGAGAGAGTAGTTGCTGTGGGTGAGATCTTGACAGCGCAGCCTTCAGCGCCCTGAATCGCTTCCATATGAGAATGGGAAATGTGTACTCGATCAGGGCAAAAAAACAACCCGAACCAAACCAAGCCACCCAAACCAAACTTCTGGCAGGCTGGGTTATTTTTTTAGGTCGATGGGGCATGGTCCCTGCATGCCGTAGTGGTGAACAGGGTTCTTCATCGCCCCACTGGTTGAAGCCCCTTCAGCTTCCATGTCATCAGTGTATTCCAGCCAGTGGGAACTGGAAGAGGCTCCCCAAAGCACCCACCAGCCCGTCCCCAGAGCAGCTCTATTTAAGTTTCTCCTTCCTCCCCCGAGGTTGGGCTCAGTGCAGCAGCATTGTGTCCCAGACACAGCTGGCCATGGGAGGGTGAGAGGCTGCATCCACGTCTCCATGCTGAGACATTCCCAGGGTAATGCACTGCACAAAGCCCAGGGCCATCAGCCTGTCCTTGGGCAGGCTCAATATCCAAACCTTTGTCCCCCTGCACGATCTGATTCGAAGTATAAGTTGCTTTCTTGTGTTTTAGAAAGTATTCGTAATGCTGTGTTTTGGTTGTCAGTGGCCAAATCATTTGGTTTGTAGTTGGGCAGGAATTCCTGAATACATTTTTGTAGTTATTAGTTTTGGTGGGGGCAGGGTTTAGTCCAGTTTGGAGGGTCATATACAGAGGGTAAAGCTCTGGCCCTGAAGGACAGAATTGGAATTCTCTGCCCTCTGTAGGGACAATTCTGCCTACCAAACTTAACTCTGCAATTATAAGATAGCAATTATAATGATTAAAACTTATAAGAGCTTTCAGAATCAATATATAATTTGGTAGAATTAAGAGGGGCCAAGGATTGCTCATGCACTTTCTCCTCTCTTCCGTGTGGAATTGCTTCCATCCTGTTGTGGTTCAGACCCACCACTTGCCAAGGAGTGATACTGAACGATGTCCATATTGATTGTTTCAATGTTCAAATTACCCCGAAAGGCTCCGGTTTTATCATCGGTATCTTTCCATCTCCTGATTAGCTAAAAATGGTTTCTGTAGTCAAGCACAGTGTCCTAATTAAACCAAGCATCAGGTCATTGTGCAACCATTGAGGAATGTTGCGCAAGAGTTAACGAAACATTTTATTGTGGTATTGTTTTCTCTAAGAAGGGGCTGTAAATGGCAGCCTTAAGGATGGTATCATTTTGATACTTTTTGACAAAAAGGAAACAACTGTTAATTATTAATCGTTATTAAACAAACATGCCAGTTTGTTCAAAGTTCATTCAGTTCACTGGAAATATACCTGATTATAAAAGTTTAAGTTTTTTAAGCAATAGCCTTTAAAAAACAGCTAAAACATCTAAATACACCTGGCCCTGTGCATATACCATCTAAGGGTATCATGGATTGGCTTTAGTGTGCATTCAAGGCACATTAATCATTTTGGGAATTCAGGATTTAAAACAAGAGAACCCCCCCAAAATCTTACAGAGTTTTGATTTGACAATTAATGTCTTTTGATTTTCTGTTCAGTTCTGTGCCTGTGGAAGGCCAGTGGCAAACATCAGCCAGGAGCAGACTCAGCCCCCAGGTCAGGCACTGGGTTCTCTTGTGCCAGGATCAGTGACTATTACTCAGTACTAAGGAATTACATAGTTAAATTTCAGTTTAAAGGAACTATGCATTTTAATGTAGATATTCTAGTCTAAATATCCTGCTTTTTAATGTAGCTATTCCAGTATAAATATCCTGCTGTCATAAAGATACCTTTCCAAGAGGAAATTAATCATCTGTGCATACTAAACTCCTCTACCACACCTCCATGCTCTTCAAAAGCTTTCTTAAACAGATATTTTTGCCTTGTACCTAAAAGACTCCAGGTTCCAGGCATTCAGAGCAAAACTTTGGATCCAGCTTGCCAGGTCCCTTGGAGCATATTCCAGACACCCCAATGTTTTCATTTAAAGTGGGCTGAATCCAGTTCGACCTTTCATGCCACAAACATGTGTTTAGGGGAGTTTTACAAGCTTAGCACTTAATACCAAAGTGGCTCTGAAATGTCACATTTTACAAGCAATATATTTTAGTTTAAATACCATATATTAGGTTGACAAGAGCAGGAGATGGGCAGAGCAATTGCTGTGTTCTCTGAAAAACCGGTGTTTTCTGAGAAGTGGAAAAGCCAGCCTGTCTTCCTGCTCCCCTTCCCTCCCTCCCTGCCTGTCTCCTTCCCTCTCTACCTCCTTCCCTCTCTGAGTTTCACGAGAACTGACCTGAAATCGTGGTCCTGCTGTTACTGACTCGAGTACAGGACATTTGGATCCTCCCTGGGAGCGCTCACACTGATCTGGGACAGCCCGAGAGGATGTGGGAGAACTGTGTGCTCTGTGGGGACTGTCACCCCCTGTGCTGAGCCCAGCGTGGGGCCAGTCCTGCCAGCAAAAGTTCCAGGGAGTAAACATACACAAGTGCAGGGTTTGTTGGAAATGGACCTTGCTGGCATCTGACAGCTGTGAAGTGTTTTCCTCCCTTTCTCCCCAAAGATCTTCTTGAAGAAGAGAAATCCAGATACAAGTTTCCAGTGTAACCTGAGCGTTTTCTGGTTTAGCAGTAATACTTTATGGGACATGGTCCCCATCCAGCTCCTGGTCAAAGGCGTGTGCCGGGCCTTCAGCTGAATTCCAGTTCTTTGGGCAGGGTATTTCCCGAAATTCCTGTTACTGAAATGTCACTGCAAACTGTTTGCAGCTTCCTGGGTTTCAACCATACTGCGTGAAACTTTGAAATAATCCACCCCCTTGCAGTGGGAACGTGCTGTCCAGGTAAAAGCCAGAGAGCTGCTGCTCACACTCCATAGATCAAGAAGAAGAAAGTGAAACCCAAGCAGAGATGCTGCTCACACCACATTTTTCAGCAGCAGCTGCTCCCCCTGAGCCACCCTTTGTACCACATCCAAGTGTGGTCGGCTCAGCTCACGGCTAGAATGGCTTTTACTGCACGTTGCCTCAAGTGGAAAGTCGTGTGCTGCCTGAAATCAGATGTTTCACAGAAATTGCCTGAATTTCACTGAATTTGCTGCACAGGATGAATGACAGTGTGAGTGACAGTGCCAAGGCTAACCTGAGGTGGCTCTGTTAGGGTGCTAAATGTAAGACATTCTGAAAGCTGCCACAAAGCATAAAAGTGAGAGCAGAATAAGCATCCTCTGGAATAATCCACAGCAGGCCAACCCACAGCTGACCTTCAGTGGGGAACATTTCCATTTCCATGTCCATTTAATCTGATATTTGAACTGAGATTGTTAATAAGGGGTGCTTTTAATGCTGACATTTTGATTTCCTTGAACTCGGATTGAGGTGCTTAAATAAATGTATTTGGAGGCGTTAATCAAATGGATTTTGAGAGTGAAAGGCTGTTGTTACCTCTGCTGGCTATAGCCATTTGGGGAGTGATTACACTTTGCAGTCTGCCTGTTGTTGCTGGGGTCAAGTTTATCCCCATCTGCCCCTTCAAGGCATCTTTCTGGTGTGAACAGCCTGAGTCAGGTCAGGACTGAGAGCCCAGCTTTGAGGAAGGTACAGGAAGTCATACAGGACTCAGACCTCCAGCCTTTTGGCTGAAATGATCCGGATATAAGAAAAAGGCCCACAACTAAATTATTATCTGGTGTTCTACAATACCAGTTTCTGATTGTGGACAACCAGGAAATGAATCTGATGTTGTCCCCCTGGCAATGTAGAGAAAAATATGGTCTGGTTCCGCCCCATGTCCCAAATACACCTCTTAAAAAGCGGGGGACTGGGTTGTGATGGCCCCAGCCTGCAGGTGACACAGGCACAGTGCAGCTCAGCACGTGGAAGGATTAATATGGAATATTAAAAGCTGTCAAAACAAATGATGCTGGTTTGTAGGATCCTGACATCTCCCTCTTCCTCCCCACCCTGTTCCCCGTGGGACTCACTGTGTGATTTTAAACAGATTATTCTAAAAGGCTGTACGTGCACTTTGGTAAACATAAAGCACAGTGAGTCACAGCCTGAACAGCTGAAGTTGTGCCGAGGGAGATTAATACAGATGATTAGCACAGGGGATGTTTTAGCTCTGCTGTCAGCTACTGCAGGCCTCGGGAGTCTGAGGTCTGGGACTTTGGGGCTCGCTCTGAGCGTTCACAGTTACAGCAGGTGGACAGACAAAAAGCAAACCCACACGTCCTGGGGTGCCACCACAGAGCTCTCTGGCCACTGGCTCCGTGTATGAAACGTTCTGCCTGTTCAGAAGAGGATCACGAATTAAGAAACAGCTCTTTTAATTGCCTGTGCTTTGGGATGGTTCAAGCTCTCTCTGCTGGTTCTGCTCCCTGATCCGCAGTGAGCAACACTCTGACTTGCCACAGAGTCCCGCAGATTGGTCGATAGGGCTTACTCACAGTCTCACTGCACAACCAAATATGTCAAAACAGGCCATTTTTTGCAACAGGCTGCATTCTTGGGTGACTGTGCTCAGTGCAGATATCTCTGGGTATCAGCTGTGGGATGACAGTCCCAGTCATTTCTTTGAGAGGCAAAATAAGGGCAGAAGGTTCAAATGAGGTAAATCGGCGAGGTTGACATTTACCCCTTGGGGACGAGAAATATCTATTGTAGGGAAACAGATTAAAATTCCAAACTAAATCAGTTTTTTAAGCTTCCATCCTAAAGGATAATGCTTTCAAGTAATTACATTTAGCCATGAAAAAAACACCATTTAATTATATTTTATAATTAATATCATTAAAATAGCTGGCCTGGTGGCTCCAAATGTAAGGGATGACTCTATGTCCTGTCTCTCCGTGGCTGCAGACACAAAGGGTGGTATGTGTCTTAAAGAATTCCTATGGATTATGGTTGGGATGCTTCCAGGAACCACATTCATAACTTTCATTTTGAAGAACTTCAGGAAATTAAATTGAGAGGAAATGTAGGACAATTTTGTGTTAAGTTGTGACCTTTTAACCTTCCCAGGAGCCAAGAAAGCTCATTTAACAGCATTTTACCAGTGGCCTGTTCTACATGGCTGTGGTGACGTGGGTGGCCTTGTTCTGACCCTTGTTTAACATTTCTGAATAATTTTCCTCATGAAGAGCTAAGGATTATTAATAAACTTTGTCTTTACATCTAATGCCAGTGGCCAAGTGGAGCTTTTCAGGTAGGTCGGCATCATGCTTTGAACTTCCAGGATTCATCCCTGAGGTTCCTCTTCCATTTCCTACTCCAGTATTTGTTTCACCACAAAGGACTTTCACTCTTGACAGACTATTTAGGCCATAACTTTTATTATCTCCAAGTTAACCCAGTTCAAAACCTGATTTAATGGCTCCAGATAGGCATGTGGATGAAAGGAACACGTGGATTCGGGGCAGATCCAAGCGCAGACCTTTTTGCTTGTGGTTTGCAGAGCTCTTTTGAGGCAGCGACACAGAGTACGGTTAGCCCTTTGCACCTTTCATGCTTTGGGGTTGTTTTTTCCTTTTGCTGAGTTCAAATCGTTGCTGTGGTCTGTCTGGGGAGTTCCTCCCGTGTCGCGGGGCCTCTTGTGAAAGTCAGCTCAGGGTTTCGGAAGGAGGAGTTTTGGGTGCCGCAGCAGGCACGTGGGTCTGCAGGGATGTGTGCCCTGGGAGGGCTGGGGATGGGCACTGAGCACCTCTGGGGGCTGGCATGGGCACAGCCCCTGCCTTGGCATCACAGCATGGCACCAGTAGCCCCATGCAGGAGTCCTTGGATGGGCTGAGGATGAGGCAGCACCGGAAGCCGTCTAGCCACAACAGCGCAGGATGGTGCCCCACCTAATTAAGCCTGTTGAAAGGCAGGGCTAATTAGTTTAGGTGGAGCGCCTTGTTAGCACAAGGATGTTGCTTCCAGGATCCAAGTCGGTTTCCCTGCACGTGGGAGCTCAGCAGCCCTCCCGGAGCCAGGCCACATGTATCAAGGCAGATAATGCCCAGTGTGGCACAGGTAAATCCTAGGTGGAGAGCTGGCTCATTTCATCATCATGCCCTGGGTTTGCCCTGTCTTTCTCACGCTCCGGCGTCCACATGTGCTCGGGAAGAAAACACTTCTCCTCGCACAATAAAATGTTCTTGCTGTGACCCAGCCTGGCCTTGTTTAGCTAGAGAAACAAAAACACGGTCCAGGCACCCTGTGATTTGCAGGAAATCAGGATTGGAATTTATAATTCTCAGGCTCAGCTCTTGCTTCCTTCTGCAGCCCATCCAAACCAGTGGGCATCCCCATCCCAGCTCTCTGGGCTGTTTTCACTGCACTTTGAGGACCATGTTGAGGAAAAATGTGATGAGGATTCACTTAATTTAAAAATTCACCGTGAACCTTGGAAATTGTGACCTGTCTTCAGACATGTGTTCAAAGTGTGTGTTGATTTCTCCACAAAACGTCATCTGACAGGTCCTTTTCAGTGCTCTCCTTGCAGGTCCCTCGTTTGCAAGCACTGCCCATCTTCTACACTCTTTGTCAGGCTCTGTGCAGGAGAGGAACTCTCTTGCATTGTATTTTTCCTTGTCTTGTGATTAAGGCAAGGATCCTGCAGGGCAACAAGGAATCAAGCCTGGTCAATAAAACAATAATGTGCCAAACCTTCTGTTTGCTCCCCGAGATAAAGTTGGAACTGAGGAATCTTTCCCCTTCATTCAACAGGCCAAGATTAGATTCTGCCCTTCTTGCCATTTCTGCTTCTCCCTCTCTGTGGACCGAGGAATTCCTACTATGCAGGCAAATCCTGTTCCCAGATTCCCCTGTGATATCGCTGCTAAGTGACATCTGACAGGATGCTTCCTGCATTTTGTTACTTCCATTTGGCACCATAAAAGCACTGTCACTTACCCTTCTGATTTGTGGCAGCTCCACTGCATTGTTCGCTCCGTGTGGCTGTCCTGGGGGGAAGGACACTGGGAAACACTGGGAAGCACTGGGAAACAGTGGGAAACGGCAACTGCCTTGTGGTAAAACACTCCATCCCACCCTACAGGAGATGGTATCTCCAATCTAAATCCTTCCTCAGAACTTCTCCAGTTTTCCTCCTCGTTAGCATTTCAGATTAAACCTTTAGGCTTATCTCCAGATCAGAAATTACCTCTCTGGGAAGCTTCATAAGCTTCTATCAGCCACCTTAAGGTGTTCTTAGTGTTTACGCCTCATTTTTGCACCTCATTGTCATGCAAAAGCTGCAGTGTTAACTTCGCTTTGGGAATCTGCATCTTTAATCTCTGTACCCTAGCGTCTTCAAAGCTGATGTAGAATGCAATTGGACACATGAGAACTCACAAAAGAGATGTAAGAGCGCTTTTTTAGTTTTTATTAGCTGACTTTTTATTAGCTAGTCCTTTCCAAGGTGTTGAAGGGAGATATTAGTATTATTAATTCTGTGGGAACAGAGATTCATGATGAAATATCTTCTGTGCTCCCTTGCAATGGCCACTGAAGCTCTGGTCTTCCCTCCAAGCAACAGCAACCTTTGGGAAATCCAGTTCATTGCAAGGCAATACTTGAGTAACACCATCTCCCTCTTTCCTTTGTTTCAGTCTGTTTTCAAGATGTCTCTGGGGTTATCCTAGGTGGGCATCTCAGCTCTTGGTTACCTCTTCCATGTCATCTCCTCCCCTAAAAGGAGGATCCCATGTCACCATCCTCCCCTAGAAGGAGCATCCCACATCACCATCCTCCCCTGGAAGGAGCATCCCATGTCATCTTCCTCCCCTAGAAGGAGCATCCCACGTCACCATCCTCCCCTGGAAGGAGCATCCCATGTCACCATCCTCCTCTAGAAGGAGCATCCCATGTCACCATCCTCCTCTAGAAGGAGCATCCCATGTCACTGTCGTCCCCTAGAAGGAGCACATGTCTCCATCCTCCCCTAGAAGGAGCATCCCATGTCACCCTCCTCCCCTAGAAGGAGCATCCCATGTCTCCATCCTCCCCTAGAAGGGCACACTGACCGCTGCCCTTGGAGGCCTGGCTGTCCTGGGAGGTGCTGCCCGTGGGTAGCCACAGCCATTCTCATAAAGCCTGGCAAACCAAGAGGCTTGTCCAGCTCCCGCAATAACCAGCCTCAATCACCCTGCCTTGCACTGGCTGCTGAGCCATTGCCTGGCTCCTGCTGACAGTCAGTGGGCTGCTCAGAGCCACAGCCCGTGGCGGTCCTGGTGACCTGGTTCTCATGACCTGGGTGGTGATCCACCCCAGCCGGTACTGGTGGGTACGATCAGGACTTCTGCAGGTTTGTCCAGTTCTGCCTTAACTGGCTTCATCAGGGCTTGGCTCTCGCCCCAGGCTGACCTCTTGGTATGAGCTTCCTTGAAACGCTTCATTTTTGCTTCAAAACAGTGACGGGGCCCCCATGACTGATCTCCTGCCACTCACCTTGGGATGTGCTACAGGAACTGGAATCAAAGCAAACTGGGAGGGGAGGACAGACTGGCCAGCACCAGAGCTCTGTACAAACTCCTCTGTTCGCTGCCGAGGGCTTCCATTACTGCTTGGTCTTAAGACTCTGTCATTGTCATGAGATTAATTTCACCCCACTTCAGCCACCTAAAAATTATAGACCAATCTTAAATGATGGCTGCTTTTTGAAGGAAACATATTGTGAGCTCGGGAGCAAACCATCCTGTTGTGCAGGAAGATCAGGAACTTCGGCGGAAGCCAGCTCGGTGAAGTAAGGAGCTTCTTAGCGAGTCAAAGTGCAAAAAAAGAGCAGGTGAAGAGTGAGAAGGACTGAGAACAAGGGAGGCATGGAAAAGTGGGTGTGTAGGGTGAGTTGGGCTCATCAAAGGCTGATGCAGCTGTGACTGGTGAGGGGACTCCGATGTGGATATGGAATAGGGAAAGAAAGCTCAGAAAAAATGTTGATCTGTGAATGAAACAGCTTTGTGACAACTGGTACACGAAAGGCCAAAGTACTCGGTGTCTTTTTTGTCCCAGTCTTCACAGTCCTCAGCCAGGCCCTGGAAACCCTCCAGCCTGCTTGGGAAGGAGAAGGATGGAGGGCAAGGAAGGAGCAGTGGGTTAGGGGCAACCTAGAAGGGGTGGATGTGTTCAAGTGTGCAGCACTGCACAAGGTTCAGGCTGGAAAAGCTGAGTCATGTGGCTGTAAGGTCAATGTGTGTCGTTCATGGAAGGCTGTGGTGCTTGGGAAGGTGTGTGTCAACAGGAAAAAGGTTCGTCTCTGAGAAAGGTGAAGGGCATTGGGGAACTGTGGACTAATCAGACTCTTCTCATCACTGGAGAGGTCACTGAGGGTGCCCACTGGAGTCTGTTTCCAAACACACAAAGGACGAGAAAGTCAGTCCAGAATGGCAGACACAGATTTTCCAAGGGCAAATTGTGCTTGAAAGCTCCAACCTCCCCCTCCAAGGGCTGTGGGGATGGCGTGTCCGTGGGGACGTGGAGGGCCGTAGGTGGGTGTACCTGCTGCTGTGAACACTTTGGCACCATTTCCCGCAGCATTCCCACGTGGCATTGCCAGACAGAGGGGCTGTTGGCAGGGCTGGGTCCTGCTGGACCACCAGGCTGCACGGATGGTGATGAGGGCTGTGTGTCCAGTTGGTGGCTGATGACAAGGAGGGTGTGGGGTGTCTAACAGTGCCCTGCAGCTACTTGAGCACCGGGCTGGTGCTGGTGGTTAGCTGGAGATCATCCTCCGGAGGTCCCTTCCAGCCAGTTCCTGAGGCTGGGATAGAGGGGTGCCTTCTGCAGTCAGTGGCGAGTGACAGGCACCTCCGGGGGGTGATCCAGCCCATCACAGCAGTGTGCTGAGAATAGAGCAGGATCACCCCTTGGAGGTCCCAGCCACTTTCCACTGACTGTGCGGGGAGCTTAGGTGATTAACTTTTAGGTGGCTAAAGATAGCCGCGATGGGCCCCCCCTCCACGGCAGTGACATTTCTCGGGGCTGCAATCGGGGCTGCTCGGGTTACAGCGCAGCTGGCCCGGGGCTCCTTTGTGTTGACTCAGAAACATCCCCGCTACTATGGCAGTGGGGTGACTCGCAGACGTCTGCTGCTCTTCACGTCGCAGCCGAGTCACGCTGCAGGCATTCCTCCCGTCACCGGGAGCCTCTGCTCCGCCGCCGACGGGAGCTGTGCCGCCTTCCTTCTTGGGACGCCCTGAAGTCCTTTGGTTTTGTGTCATTCCCTGCGGACAGGAGGTTTTCCCTTCTCCCTTCCCTGCCGCTTTCCGCAGTCCCCGCGCCTTCGCTTGGTGGGACATCTCTGCTTCGTCCCCAGAGCCTTCCAGTTTGGACCTGGATGTGTCCTCGACGTTCTTGGCGGGTGCTGCTTTAGTCACCGCCTTGACGTCTTCAGCACTTTTGGAGCCGTGTTTCTTGGGGCTGAGTTTTCCCAGCAGCCTTTCTGGGCAGCCGAAATGGTGTGTCCCAGAAAGGACCTGGCTTTAATTAGGGGAACTGAGAATGCCAGGCTCCTCGGCGGTGCAGCACAAGAGTTCATTTCTCCTGCTCCTTGTTTGGAAAATAAAAGCAAAAACGAAAAATGCCCCCCAAATCCTGGCCGTCTTTTGCCAGAGGCTGTGGCGCCTGTCAAACGCTCTCATCACCAATTTCAGTCTCACATGTTCCTGGCACCACCATCTCGTTCATTTCCTGGCATTTTTCGCAATTAGCAGTAGAAAGCTTTCACTACATTTTTTTGTCTCTATCTTCCTCTGTCATCTCTGAATGCAGCCTGAATACAGGCTGCATTGTTTCTGCTGCTTTGGAGCCCCTGTTAGGATTTTGTCCGCGTTCCCCCACGGCTGGATCTCCTCCAGTGCCACCTCCTCAGTGGACTCCTACCGGTGGCTTTGCCAGTTAATCCTGTCACCTCTCTCTGCAGGGATTTCGTTCCCAGGCCTTTCTGACCACATCTCATGTATCAGCCCCGCGTAACAAGAAAACTCCTCATTTCTAAAGTATTTTTTTTTGTTCCGAGTGTTCCTCTGAGCCAGCTGCCCTCTCATTTGCATGCAGTGCCCGTGCCCACTCCGGCTGCAGCCAGCCCATCTCCTGCCTCTCTCCAGCGCCCGCTGGCCCCGCTCCCATCCACGGCTCTCCCGGTGCCCGTCGTGCCGGGGTCCCAAAAAGAGCCCTTTGCTCCTACTCCCACCTCCCCTGCACGCCGGGGGAAGGCTGCAGGTGTGAGAAATGTGAGAGGGGGCAGCTAGAGTTACCGGTCGGACCGGAGTCCCAAAAATACGATGGGGCGAGGGGAGAAGGGCAGGCTCGTCCATTTGTTCTGGAATTGCTCAAGAACGGACTGGCTCCACCTGTTCCGCGGGTGCTGGGGCTTTGTGCCTTTCTTAGCACATCTGCACTTATCTTTGCAAAAGATATAATTAGTTTCATTGCACACAATGAAGTGGTGGGGAGGAGGGGAAACGCATCTAAATGCTCTGGCGTTCCCATGATTGGAGATTAGTCCTAATTCCAGCCCCGCGGTCCAGCGGACTGGGAGTGTGCGAGTGTCCGCAGACCTGCAGGAGGGAACATGTTTGGGCGCTGGCAGCGATGCCGGCACGTGTGGCACTGGGTGGTTCTGCTGGATACATCTTGCTTTCAAATAACACCTCCTTTCAGGTGCGTATGGAGCTCTTGTGCTTGAAAAAAACAGTTGGAAATCTGTTCCACAGACTGCCTGAATGTTGGAAGACGCACAGGGGATCTATAAAAGAAACCTGTAATTACAGGAGACAGGGTTTTCTCAGTGCTTGCAGTTTGTGAGCTGGTACTATCGGAGTCAGACCTTTTCAATGCAGTGAATTGCATTTTCATGTTCAGAGAATCCTGGCAGTTGTGCTCTGTGCCTTTGATTTTGTGTCCTGTGAATTTTCAAGCCCATCCACAGGACAGTTTTCTCAGCTCTCTTTGCTGGATCTGCTAGGACAATGGTTTAACTCAAGGAAATAGCACTCTGCTCACCAGTACTCACGAATACACTAACAGGATACATTAAACAAATAAATCATTTGGTGTCAGTTATTCCCTGGCTTTGTCAGGGATAAATATGTAAACATGTCCACACGATCTGTAAGCAACCACAGATCCATTAGGGAAGGCAAAGGGTAAATGGCTGACAGCCTGCACAAGGCCCTGTTCTAGCAAGTTTTGGCACGTCCTTTGTTGATAAACCTGTTTTACTGAACATGCTCCTGGGTTTTGGAGTGATGCTACACACTGGCTGGTAATTATTGCAGGGCAATATTGGTTATGATGGCTCTTGCTTTCTGCAGCTAGAATAGCCATTTTCTGTTGCTGAACAGGAGGGAGCACCTTGGGACATCTGGATCTGTGGGACTTTTACCTAAGCCAGGACCACATGGGTGCCTTGTTAAATCATGCAGACCACCATGCCGTCTTCTCCTTCTCCTTCTCCTTCTCCTTCTCCTTCTCCTTCTCCTTCTCC
>JAWWEW010000006.1:1287442-1300525 GCA_035583185.1 Anabacerthia variegaticeps | reverse complement strand
AGGGATGGGTGGGATATTGGGAAGGAATTGCTGGCTGGGAGGGTGGGCAGGGACTGGAACAGACTGGGTAGAGAAGCTGTGGCTGCCCCTGGATCCCTGGAAGTGTCCAAGGCCAGGCTGGAGAACTCTGGTCTAGAGGAAGGTGTCCCTGCCCATGGCAGGGAGTGGGATGGGATGGTCTCTAAGGTCCCTTCCAAACCAAACCATTCAAGGATTCCAGGATTCTATACAACCATGTGAGCAAAGTACTATGTCCTCCAAGTCACTGCTATGGCCATCCCCATCTCCATCCCCATCTCCATCTCCATCTCCATCTCCATCTATCTCCATCTCCATCTCCATCTCCATCCCCATCCCCATCTCCATCTCCATCCCCATCTCCATCTCCATCACCCAGTCTGGGTCAATGATTCCCACTCTCTGGCCAGGGACCCCATGGCTGATGCTGCTCTCCCTGCCTTGTCCATCCCTGGATTATTTAAGCCATGTCCACCCACCTGGAGAGGAGATTTTGTGCCGTTCCATGTTCAGGAGGGCGAGCCTGTGGGATATCAGCTCCAGGGAATTAGTCTAATGCAGTCCTCCACACTCAGCCCTGAATTCAGCTGGCACAATTAATTAGCTGCATTGCTTAATCCCACTTTAAGTCCCTAATGACTCGGAGCTTCATTGGAATTCCACTGATGTCCCTCCTGCTGCTCCAGCCACAGAGGGAAGCGGAGGAGTAACAGGAGAGCAGCATGGACCAAGCACCCCTGTGATCCTGGTGGGAGTCTCTGCTTCCCAAATTCCCACAAAAGAGGATATAAACCCCGTGCCAGCCTTCAGTGCCCTCCTGGCCACGAGGAGCTGCCTCAGTGCTGGGGTCTTACAGGATGTTCTCAGTTGGAAGGAACCCCCAAGGATCATTGAGTCCAGCTCTTACCTGAACCTCTCCAAGGTTTTGGATAACCCTTGGAAGGCAGGAGGATGGGGATGCTGCTTCTCACCACCCCTACTATTTAAGGTGACCTGTGGTTTGGTCCTGGGGCTCAGCAAAATAAATCTTATATCATAAAAATCAACTTCTCAACCCGCAGGAAAACTTTCCCCAGCATTTCTAGTTTATAGGTGCTGGTTTATAGAGCCATATTTTAACTTCACTTTTCCTCTTCCTTGATTAGCCCAGCTATTGTGTTGTTTTACTGTGGGATTATTTGGCATGGGAATTAAATTCCTGGGGATTTGCTCGTCCAGGTATTTCTGCCGCTTGCTGTGGATCTGCCCTGAGGAAAACTTTCCTGTCTAAACAAGGATTGATTACTTTATTTATCAGTATTGACCAGGTTCATGGCACTGTAAATGTGTGGTTTAAAGATCCTGGAGCTTCTCAATGCTCCTGAGGGGGGAAAATCCTCTCATCCCTGCATGGCATCCCAAGGTGAGACGAACCAGGATGTGCAGGACCCACACCCTGCTGGGAACTGGATGCTTAAACATGTGGATTTCATGAAATTAGAAGTATGTCAATCTTCCTTTCCTTTCTGGGGAAGGAAGACCCCAAAAGTGGATCCCAAGAGCAGGGATGGATGTCCTGAACCCACCTTGGTGTCCGTGTCAGCACAGAATGTTGGATACTGAGGAACTCGAGGCTTGGGTGTTCCATCAAGGAGCAGTTGGGGGCAGATAAGAGAGAAGGTTGTAATTCCACCAGAGAGAAAGAGTTGGTCATCCTACTGGGGAACATCATCTCAATCTTCCCTCACCTTTGTGCTAAAAATCAGCTGTAGGGACAGAGGTTTTAGCAGGATCTGTTGTCATGGGACAAGGGGGGAGGATTTCAAACTAAAAGAGGGTCGATTAAATGAATATAAAGAAGTTTTTTAAAATGATGGTGGTAAAACACTGCACAGGTTGGGCAGAGAAGCTGCCCCTGGATCCCTGGAGGTGTCCAAGGCCTGGCTGGATGGGCCTTGGAGCACCCTGGGCTGGTGGAAGGTGCCTTTGTCCATGGCAGGGGGTGGGATGGGATGATCATTGAGGTCCTTTCTCCCAGAGATTTCACTTTCCTTAGGGGCTAAAAACCATCTCCATGTATAACATCTCCTGGTATAACAAGCAGGCTGCATCACAGAACCACAAATAGGTGGTAAATAAAGGTGGAGGTGCTGCCCAGCTCCCTCCCTTCCTCAGCACCAGGACAAATTCCCACAGGTGAGGAATTCAGGGTGGGATTTGGGCCCATATTTTTAGGTTCTTTTTCTCTGAGGAGCAACTGGAGCTGTTTGAATTCCACGGGGTGATGCTGAGCCCTGGGAAGGTGCTTCAGCCCTGGGGATCCTGAGCTCCCACCTGTACCTGCCACAGGTTTTCCCCCTAAATGTGCCTTTCTCCAACTGGCAGAACTGTTGAAAACACAATAAAGCCCCAAATCTTTCCCATATGCTCCGAGTTGCTGCTATCACGATTCTCATTTCATCTCCAATAGGACTTTATTAACTCTCCTGTTAATTACTCCTCAGCGAGGGTAGTTTTGTGTGCTCTCCAGAGGAAAGCAAAGCATGGGGAATGGCCAGCAGCTCTTCCCAGCTGTGCTCTTTGCCTGCTTCCAGATGTGCAAATAAAAGAAACGCTGATGGCAACGTGCTGTCCCAGCACAGAGGAAATGAAAGGAAATGAAAGGCACGTCCTGTTTCCGAAATCCTGTCCTGGCCCTTCCATCATCCAGCCCCAAAATCAATGTTGGCATTTTAAACCTGGCTTAATTTTCAAGATTACTGCTGGGATAAGGCATGGAGAACCTCGTGGTGCCCTTTGAAGTTGATTTATTTTAATGAGATACCTACGAGCTCGCCTTGCATATCATGAGGAAAACCAGCCATGTGTCAGGGATAGGGATGCTAAACCAGTGCCATGCACATGGAGATAATTCCTCAGGTTTCACACTCTCCTGAGGGTGAAATGTCCCTGCAGAAGTGTGGGCAGAGGGGAAAATCACCTGGGATTCGAAGAGCAGGAGAAATCCAGGTCCTGCTATGAAATCCCAGCCAGCAAAAGGAAACAGAAACATAAAAACTGGCAGGAAACAGTAACAAAAATTTGTCCTGCCTGTAAATGTGAAGAACAAAACCCAGAGGAGGGAAGGAGGGTGGGTGGAGGTCAGGACTGTGGCAGGCACCAGTGCTAAAGTGGGGATCCCAGCAAGGTAGGGGCACGGGGGCAACTGGTACCCAGGAGCACTGGGAGCAAGGGATGAGGGAGCACAGGGAAATGAGCTCCTGCCAGTCTGAAAACAGGAGCAGCACCTCCTTTGTGCAGGTTTGGGGACTCCTCACAACCCCCTTTAGCCTGTCACCCTTCACCAAGGGATTTAAACCCCTTTTTGTTCCGTCGCAGCTGCCTGGAAAACTCAGTGTTGGGATGAAGGATGCTGTAATTCCATTCCGTGATTATCACAAGTGCTCCCTGCTAAAAACCTCCTGCCTGGCACTTACTGCCTTGTGTCTTCTGGAAGGTCTTGGAGGGGAATTGGACCACCGGAGTTCCAAGGAAGAGACATCCCCGATGGCTCCTGGGGAATCGCAGCGATGCCATGAGAGCCCAGTTGGCAGCGGCAATTCCGCCCTGGAGCAGCGCCCCAAACCAAGGCGTCCCTCCAGGGAAAAGGATGGACACTGCCCGCATCCAGGGGGGAAAGGAAACCCACTGGATTCAGCCCCTGATCCCCCCGTTGCCATGGTTATCCCTCCCAAATTATGGGCAAACAAGGCAATTAGGCTACCACAATGCCGCTAATTGCTTGTGGGTTTTCCAGCGCGCTCTCCCCACTTTTCCAGAGGGGATTTCCCCCCCGGCACAGCCTTTTTCCCCGCATCCTGCACCTTCCCCACGCAGCTTTTGACAGCTCCCTGCCCACCAGGAGCCCCCGGGATAAATTGCTGAATTCCAGGTGCCAGATGCTGCGCTAAACCTGCTGCTAATTAGCTGATATCAGAAGCCGCTCATTCATAAAATGCTGATATTACCAGCAGGACAAATGTGCTTCCTTTCATCTCCGTGTGTTATGGGTTGGGCTCGGAGCCAGGTTTTAATAGCTGCACACTGGGGTGACACCGGGTATGGCCGTGGCATGGGTCGTGGAGCACCTGAGGATGCTGAGGATGGCACCACACGGACAATGAACTGCTGGGGAAGTGTTAGGGGCAAAGCACTGAAATCCTGCACCCCACCATCAGCCCCAAATCGGGGATGGAGGCAGCAATTCCCAGCCCAAAATCAGGGATGGAGTCAGGACCTTCCCAGCCCAAAATCAGGGATGAAGTCAGGACTTTCCCAGCCCAAAATCAGGGATGGAGTCAGGACCTTCCCAGCCCAAAATCAGGGATGGAGGCAGCAATTCCCAGCCCAAAATCAGGGATGGAGTTGGCAATCCCCAGCCCAAAATCAGGGATGGAGGCAGCACATCCTCACCTCCCAAAAATTTTATCCCCAGCCCTAAAAATGGAGGAGCTGCAAAACCCCACTAATGCTGAGCTCGGTGCAGGGTTCCCACAGGGTTAACACAGCCTCTTTAAAGCTGGAAAAGGGATTTGAAGTGGAGCAAGGGGAAGATGTGAAAAGAGTTGGAATTTCCACACTCTCACATCATGCCAGGGAGAAAAGAACATCTTTTCTTGAAGCCTCATTTTATTGTGATTTTAATGAGCATTTCAGGTCAATTCTCTGCCTGCCTTTGAGCCATCTCCCTCTCTCTGCCGTACGGTTTTTAGGGCATCAAATATTCCAGTCAGCTAATTTGGACTGAATTTCGGGGTTTTTACATATTTCTCTACAGAAGACTTTCATGAGCACAGTTTAACATCCATTTCAAATAGATGGGGCTTTGGTGACTCCTGGCTGTTTCTCCTGCTGCCACAATACCTCCAGATTTTCCCCCTGGAACATTCAAAAAGGCTCCTGACACCACATGAAATACAAGCTATTACTAGAGGAGGCACCTCCTCGGGTTGTAAATTTATTAAAACTCCAGTTCTTCAGCAACGCTTAACATTCAAATGCCAAACCTATTACAAAAGCTCCATGAAATTACCTCCCCTCCCACATCTGCCTCCAGTGAGGGGTGGGGGCAACCAGAGAAGGGTTCCCTTGGGAAATCCTGCTCTCTTTTGGAGGGGGATGTGCTGCAGTGCATCCATAGGTTTGGGAATGTTCTGGAGGGTGTTTTTCCTGCTGTGGGGTTTGGGGTGATGGAGCACATGAAGGACTGGGAGTGCCTGCCCAGCTCAGAGTCCCTGATTTTTCCTCTCAGATCCAAAGCAAGGAGTAGCCCAAATACATCTGCTCGAGCTGGTTCCATTCATGGTGCTGAGAAATTCAATCAGATGCCTGATCTGAGGTTTATTTATGGAGGTTGTGGGTTGGAGGAAGGGTTCACCTTCCCAATAAACAGTGAGTAGGGATGGAGCCAAGCACTGGGATGTGCTGGGGGGACCAGGAAAAGCAGTTCTGCCCCGTGGGATCATCCATGGATTCCCAGAACTGGGGCTGGTGCTCCCTTCAACAGCTGCCAAATCCTGCCCAAGCCCAGATTTACCTCACTGAGGGGTTCCCCCACTTCTATCTGCTCCCATCCCCATGGATTAACATTCCCAGCCCCACGGATTGACATTCCCAGCCCCATGGATTGACATTTCCAGCCCCACAGACTGACATTCCCAGCCCCATGAATTGACATTCCCAGCCCCACAGATTGACATTCCCAGCCCCATGGATTAACATTCCCAGCCCCATGGATTAGCATTCCCAGCCCCATGGATTAGCATTCCCATCCCCACAGACTGACATTCCCAGCCCCATGGATTGACATTCTCAGCCCCATGGATTGACATTCCCAGCCCCATGGATTAACATTCCCAGCCCCATGGATTGACATCCCCCAAAGCAGAAGCTCCAAGATATAAATGAAAAGCCAGGAGACAGTGACAGGTTTCCCCTGGTCGTTGGCACCACGGTGCCAATCCTGTCCCTTAGCAGGCAGGATAATGAGGGCAATGGCCTCTCCTCATCAGGGCTGGCACCAATTAACAGCTTGTAATTATCACTGCTACTGCTCACAAGCATTTCTGTGCCATCCTTTGCCAGCCCTGGGGAAGGAGAAGGAGTTTGGCTCATGGAAAAGGGTGTGCTCCAAATACCAAATCATTTTGGGTCTGATGAGCCTGAATTTGGATAATAAATTTGGATAATAAGAGTTACAGCCACCCTGTGTTGGGTTTGTGGTGTGGAGGGAAAGAAATCACCTCCATGGAGTAATCCATGGGCACTGGCACCTCGTGCACTTCTCAGGCTGGGAAGGCAAAGCTATAAAAAGCTTTTTCTCGAAGGGTGAAGGAGGTTCTGCCATTTCTCCTCCATCCTGTTCTCACTTTGGTCCATGCAGGGACGTGGAATTCTCTCAGCCTGCAAAGGCAACACCACATTGGATCATCATGGCATGGGTTGGGTTGGAAGGACCTTAAAGATCATCCCATCCCACCCCCTGCCATGGGCAGGGACACCTCCCACCAGCCCAAGGTGCTCCAAGCCCTGTCCAACCTGCCCTTGGACACTCCCAGGGATGGGGAATCCTCAACTTCTCTGGGAAACCAGTGCCAGGGTCTCACCATCATCACAGAGAAGGATTTGTTCCCAACATCCCACCCATCCCTGCCCTCTGGCAGTGGGAAGCCATTCCCTGTGTCCTGTCCCTCCATGCCTTGTCCCCAGTCCCTCTCCAGCTCTCCTGGAGCCCCTTTAGGCCCTGCAAGGGGCTCTCAGGTGTCCATGGAGTCTTCTCTTCTCCAGGGGAACATTCTCAGCTCTCCCAGCCTGGCTCCAGAGCAGAGGGGCTCCAGCCCTTGGAGCATCTCCAGGGCCTCCTCCTGACTCTCTCCAGCAGCTCCAGACAACCTGGCCTTGGACACTTCCATGGGGATGGCTTGAAAATTCCTTGAATACAAAACCAAGGCCAAAACTCCAAGGCAGTAGATTTTCTGTACAGGCTGATCATCTTACAGGAGCTTCCCCCTCCAGATGTGGCTCCTCTCCCTCAGCACTCCCAGAGGGATGGATACACAGCTGGATGTGCAGCATTCCCAGCCTCCTCCAGGCTCCCAGGGTTTTTTGGGATGAACCCCCTGCCATGGGCAGCTCTGGGTGATCACCTGCCACCTCTGGGTCTGGGCAATTAGAAGGAATCTGAAAGGGCTCTGGTTTCCCGAATGAAAACCTGCTCCTAATTAGAAGTAAATGTGTATCCTGGTAACACTGAATTTTAAGCACCCTTTTCAGATGTTTATTGATTAATCATTATTATGGGCAAACACGGGCTCCCATACATAAATCTTTTGACAGGAGCTGTCCATCAAAAATAATGATCCTTTTAAAACTCATGAATAAATAATCATGCAAATCTATTTTACACCAAATACATCCTGCTTTCCACCCCAGCCACTGGAATGAAATGCAGTTATTTAAAATAATGACTCTGCAAAGCTTCCATAATGAGCTATTACACATGTAACACTCTGGACTTTTTCTTTTTCCTGGCCTCTGGATTATCACTTTTCCAAATTAAAACATTACATTCCTTCAGATTCCTCTGCCCTGAGTGACTATGGCATTTCTTTTCCAGTAGGTTAAGGAGGTGATGGCTTAATTTGCCATGGACTCGTGGCATGGTTGGCAAGGTATTATTGAGCTTTATTAATGTCCAGCTCGTGTTTTGGAGGACCAGACCCCTCCAGGGAAATGGAGAGAGCCAGAAGGTCCCTTCTGAGCCTCCTTTTCTCCAGGCTGAGCCCCCCCAGCTCCATCAGCCCCTCCTGCTGCTCCAGCCCCTTCCCTGGAGAAGCTCCAGCCCCTCAATGTCTTGTTCCCAAAATTTTGGTGGGATGGCTCATTCCTGGGGTGTGTGACAGGGAAGGCAGCAAGGGATGGATGTGAACAGCAGTGGGGATTGACAAAAACCCCCATTTATCCATAATTAGAATAAAAATTGAGATTTGACAGATACATCTCAGATGAACATGGAATTATCTGAGCTGAGGATTTAAAGGTGGTGGAGCAGCTGGTCCTGCCCCTCTTGGTGCCCCCAAAAAGGCCTGCAAGGAACCACCTGATGCCAAGGGAGAGGTGGAGGGCAGTGATTTCTCTAAAGGGAGGCTCAATATGTATTTCCCTCACATTTCCAGTTGGGGGTGGGAAACGGGAAGGGGCCTGTGCTCTTCCTGCAGCTCTGATATTAAAGGTAATCTCCTCCGATTTCTCTTTCAGTGCACTCATTTGGAATAATCTGAAATATATTTTCAGAGATTACTCTTAACAACTGCAATTCTTCTGCTGCCTTTCAAGTGAGCAGGGAGTGTGATGCCAGCCCGGGAAATCACAGCCAAAGCAGCAGCAGCAGCAAAGCCATTTGGGAAATAGCTCGGGAGAACAATTTGTGGAGGTGAATTCTTTCAATTTTAGGGGTTTTTTTGCCCCCTCCCCCCCAATTTTTCAATGGGAGCCTCTTCTCAAACGTTATTACGTGGAATTCAAACACAGAAGAAATTCCCCCAGTGGAATTGTAGGAAGGCTGTAATCAAGAAATCCACCGTCTATTATTGAGGAGGGGGTTCTGGCAGAGACAGAAACTGTTTTCTCCTGGTTGGTTTTTTCTTTTTGCTGCCTGATATTTGCAGAGATACTGATGGTTGGGTGACTGAGGGGCTCTTCTCCCCCCCTTCATGTGCTCACCATCCCCAGCACCACACGGCATTTCCACCTCCAAACACCAGAGTGACTCAGTTCAAACCTGGCAGAAGACGCAGAATTGTTTGAAGGTTCAGGACCAGAGAGATTTGCAATTAAAAAAGGGGGAGAAAAAAGAGAGAAAAAGCCAAGGGAGACGTTCTGTGCCCAGGCCATGGCTGGTTTGTCAGATCTCTGCTCATTATGGGGTGGCTCCCTGGGTAAGTGTGTGCTTAGGCTTTGCTCTTGGCTCCCTCCTTACAAAATACCAGCCCTTCCCTCCTTTCAAGTGAAGGGAAGGAATCCTCAGAAGAGGAAATCAAAGGCAGGGCCCAGCAAGTGCTGTGTCTGGAGGTGCTGGCTGGGGAGCCCCTGGGACTGCTTAAACCCTCCTCCTGGCCCAGGGGGTCATTTCCCAGGTGGATGAATCCAGCGGGCACCCAGCCCCTCTGTGGGCTGGGGAGGGACCCCAGGGAGTCGTGCTGGGGGAGGCAGGAGACCCCCTCACTGCTCCAGACACCTCTGTGAGGACCCTCCTTCTCCTTCTCCTTCTCCTTCTCCTTCTCCTTCTCCTTCTCCTTCTCCTTCTCCTTCTCCTTCTCCTTCTCCTTCCCTTTCCCCTTCCCTTTCCCCTTCCCCTTCCCCTTCTCCACCTCCTCCTCCTCCTTCTCCTTCACCATCTTTTCTCCTCCTTTTCTTCTTCTCTTTTTATCTTCCCTTCCCCATCTCTTCTCCTTCTCTTCCTCATTCTCCTCCTCCTCACTCTCCTTCTTTCTCCTTCCTTTTTGTCTCCTCTAACCTGCTGAAGCACAGGTGGGTTCAGATGGTGGATCAGCTCAGATGTGAGGCTCCCACAGAGAGTCTCTGCCATCTTCCTTAGATAGGAGCTCTTAGTCAGGAGTCATCAAGGAGTGAGAAATGTAAATGAAGCCTTCAGTGACATTAATAATATCTATCCATTCACCAAATAATAATCTGCCATTCTCGTGATTAACTAGAGGATCTGCCTTCTCTTCCTAATCTTTTTTGTCATCTCTAATAATGACAGCGATTATGATAATCTAGAATAAATGTAGTAGATTTGGAAATGGGTTGTCTTTGGGTCCTCTGATAAATGCTAATCCTGGGCTTTTGTCCTCTGGCTTCTCCTCAGAATATGTACATTTTAAAATTGCACCCTTAATGTATTTTCCACTTGGGAGCCTGGGATCTTGTTGCCAGACATGTCCTAAAGCAGAGCGTTCAGAGCCTGCAAGTGACTTTGTGCACCAGGATAAACACTGACGTGTTCCCATACAAGGACATGAGGACTCCCAAAGCCCCAGCTCACCCAGGAGTGCTGGTGGAGCTCAGTCACCAGATCTGCTTGTTATTCACCTAATTCCCTCTCACTAGTGGGGGGCAGGAAGCATTTTATCCTGTAATATTTATATTTTCATCATTTATCCCTTGTGAGTGTTAATCTGCTTCAGGTTTTGTTATATCTTACTGGTTTGTTCAACACTGGGAAAACATTTCAGTGCCCACCTCGTGCCACATTGCACACACTGGATTTGGGAACAGATCCAGTATCAAAGCCTTTCCAAGGCGAAAATGAGCAACCTCTCACATTAATTTTCCTTTTAAATGACTGTAATTGATCCCAAGCCTGAATTGTTGTTGAGGTAAGGTTAATCACTTGGAATCACTGGAAAATGCCTTTGGAACCTCAGTGCCCATCCCTCCAGTCTCAGCTGAATTGCTGCTCCAAAGGCAGGCTGGAGTTTGGAGTGGGAATGACGGCCTCGAGTGCTGAAGAACTTCATAATTATAAATAGTCACCATTTATTGCAGCCAGGATGCAGCGAAAAGTAAATAACTCAGAAGGTCCTTAGTGGCACTGTAAACAAGTGGCTGTGCATGGGGAATAGGGTGGATATACTGTGTTAAACTGGGGAGGGCTGCTGGAAGCTGCAGTGCCTTGCTTTGAATCTTCCTTGCAAAAGCTTCTCTTGGAATTTTTTATCAGCCCTTTTGGACACAGACTATTAGGGGATTTTTTAAGTCTTAAACCCTACATGCCATAGGTTTACAAGGGAAGTTGTGATGCATTAGAAGGAGCAGTTTCTTTCCTTCGCAGAATTAGAAATTGAGTCTTTTACCAGTACAGTCAGTCCAAAATTTGATCTTTAAGAGTTGAGGAGAGCTGAGCTTCTAAGGATGTTAGCAAATATTTGTATTCAATGTTTCTCATCCACTGGCTTGGACAATCTGTTCCCAAGATTGAATTCTGTTGGGAACAGAAACCTCCCAGATCATGGAAAGCTTACATATTTGTCACCTGCAGTAGTCTGCTGAGCAAAGAGAACTTCAACTGCTCTCCAACTTTTTAAACTCACCTATTTGGGATCTGTATTTTGGCCACTTAAAACGTTTGAAACTTTTCACACTGTCTGTCAGAAGCAAGACATGCCACATCTTAGTGTCTTTATTTCAGGGGACTGGGGTGGCAAGAGAGAATCATGAGGGAGTCAGGAGACAAAACCAACCTCACTTTAAATTTTTGCACATGGATCTAGTTTCAAAATGTTTCCTAATTTGGTTCATCTCCTGTGTCAGTTGAGGGCAAAGCCACCATTCCCTCCTCCAGCTTGGGGCTGGAGTCTCTGCCCCACCATCCTGCTGTGCTGCAATGTGGGGTTTGTGGCATTTGGTGACAGGATGGGGACAGCGGGTTTGTGGGCTAAGAGGGGAACCAGGCTGCAGCTGCAGATAACATTGGCCTCGTGCTCAGAGATACCCAGCTCTGAGCTGAGAGGAGGATGGCACAGACAGGCTTGGTGGGAGAGTGTTGGGCAAGGGTTTGTCATATTAACTCCCCTTCCCATCTGTGACCTTTCCTGAGCCTCCTCATGAAGTGTGTGTTTGCTCTTGTGCTGAACTACTCCCAGAAAAGAGGATGATCTCCAAAACCTTTCACTTTCCAAATATCCAAGAAGAAAAAAGCCTCAGGTTCATGTTCATTAATAGCTCTCACTCTTTCCATCTTTACTGAGCACTGCTGAGGCCCCTCTGCAACTCCCTGACAGGAGGGGGAAGCCGGGGTGGGTCGGGCTCTGCTCCCAGGGAACAGGGACAGGAGGAGAGGGAACAGCCTCAAGGGAAGGTTCAGGGTGGACATCAGGAGGAATTTCTTCATGGGGAAGGTTGTCTGTCCCCGGCACAGCTGCCTAGGGAGGTGGTGGATCCCCATCCCTGGAGGGATTTCAAAGCCCTGTGGATGTGGCACTTGGGGACATGGTCAGTGGTGGCCTTGGCAGTGCTGGGAATGGTTGGACTCGATGGGCTTGAAGGTCTTTTCCAACCTAAACAATTGTGTGAGGAAAACAAGAGCACAGGCAGGTCAGAAATAGGAAGAAATTTCCAAAAACAGGCTGCTAAGTCACTTCTCTGGTGGGACATACTGTGTGTTCCATCACCTTGCAGATCTGAAGAAGAAATAGGATGGCAAAAAAACACCAAAAATGCAGTTGTTGCAAAATACTGGCACATGAGTTGCATCTCAGCACACCAGAGTGTTCCAAGTGCCAGTGGAGAATATGAAGTGATGTGCTGCTTCTGAAGGATCAGCCAGTCTGTCCTCAGGGGGACTGGCAGCAAGTCAGGTCTTGTGACGAAATGTCACCTCAGTTCCTGCTAGATTGCTGCCACCATCCAAAGGCCTGCACAAACATCATTTAAAAACTGAAACTACGTCCTTGTGTTACTTAGTTCCCCATTCTGTCTCAGAAATGATTTCATGTAAGGCACTAGAACAAAAAATGACAAAACAACGGTTATAATTGTAGGGGTCAGGGCTTGGTTATGCAACACCCAAATATAAACTGAAATGTGATACACTTGAAGAGGCATCATGGAGGGTTCCAGGACACCGTATCCAGAAATTGCAGGACTGTTTCCGTAAGTGACCATGTGCCTCGGCTGTACCAGGAAGGTTATCGAAGTCTGTGAGGGGAGAAGGCTTAGGAGTGTTTCTGGCAGAGGGTGTTGCAGTGCTGATGTCAGTGCCACGCTCACGTTGGACTCGGGGAAAGAACATGTCATGTAGCATCTAAACTTCTGTTTACTGTTTATGTGAATCACTGTAGCAACACAGATGCCACTTGGTGAGAGTATCCCAGAGCCCTTCGTCTTTGTCCTCTGCTCTGGAGCCAGGCTGGGAGAGCTGGGGGGGTCACCTGGAGAAGAGAAGGATCCAGGGACACCTGAGAGCCCCTTCCAGAGCCCAAAGGGGCTCCAGGAGAGCTGGAGAGGGACTGGGGACAAGGGATGGAGGGACAGGACACAGGGAAT
>JAWWEW010000006.1:1273479-1284254 GCA_035583185.1 Anabacerthia variegaticeps | reverse complement strand
CGGGTCCCTCGTGGGGCGGGGGCCGGGCCGGGGCCGGCGGCGGGCGGGGACTCGGTGCCGGCGGCCGGGGCAGCGCAGCGGCGGCCGCGGGATGAGGGAGCGGAGCGGCACCTCCGGCGGCGCTTTGGGCGGCTCGGGCGGCCCCGCCATGGAGAGGCGGCCGCAGCGCCAGCCCGACTACATGTCCGTGTGCCTCTTCGCAGAGGAGCCCTACCAGAAGCTGGCCATGGAGACGCTGGAGGAGCTCGACTGGTGCCTGGATCAGCTGGAGACCATCCAGACCTACCGCTCCGTCAGCGAGATGGCATCCAACAAGGTGAGCCCAGATGCGGGACGGGGATGCGGGACGGGGGTGCGGGACGGGGATGCGGAGCGGTGCGGGGCACGGCAGCCTGATGCCCGGCAAATCCGCGCGTCTGTCCAGGACAGCAATTCCAAGTTAGTGTCGGGAAAGGGGATGCGGGTTTCGGAGGCACAGCCGGGAAAAACTCGCGGCGGGCGGCGTGGAGAGAGCGATCCGGGACGGCGTGGGGAGGACGATTGGGGATGCCTTGGGGAGGGAATCCGGGACGGTGCGGGGAGAGAGCGATCCCGCATGGTGTGGAGAGACTGGAGTGATCGCTGCCGCAGGCTCATTTCTGAGAACTAAAGAGGTTTCAATTATCGCCGGTCCCTCGGAGCCGATATGACCAGGAACACTGTGCAAACGCACGCATTTACCAACTTATCGCTCCAAAAGTCAATTAACTTCATTGTTGCCTGTCGGTAATAACGGCGAACTGTAAACATCGTGGTGCGGTATTTTACGGCTGCTTTGGCTTTCGGTAACGTTTTAATTTGGTTTTTAATGCGCTGGCTCGGCATCGCTTGGCAGCACATGGTGAGGGCGCGAAGGCAGGGATGGTGCGCAGGGAGTGATAGCTGAGGGCAGCGAAAGGGGAGTTGTGAAGGGGTTTTGCGAGGACTAAAGTGCTGGAGTAAAGTGCTAAAGCAAAGCAAGAAAAGTACGCTGTGTTTAGAGTCAGGAGGCGAACAGAGTGCCAGGAGTGTTCTGAGGAGCAGCAGGGAGGGAGGAAAGCGAAAAGCGAGGTCTGAGCGCCTGTGTGCAACTTTTGGGAGTTGTTGTTGCAGCCGGGCTCCCCCACCTTCCCTCCAGCATCTCCCCGAGCCCGGCCGTGCCTGGCGGGGCGGCTGCTGCGGGCGGGCGGCTCTCCCTGCCCCGGGGCCCGGCCGCCTCCCCGCCCGCTGCCCGCGGCTGCCAGCGGAGCCGGCACACCCCCGGGACGGGCTGGCAGCTCCCAGCCCCGTGCCTGCCTCTTCCAAGGATCCAAGACAGCGGTTCCAGCTCCGCGTTACCCGCTGGAGCGGTCACGGTCCCAAACTGCCCAGCCCGAGCCCGCTCCGGCTGCGGGATGCGGGCTGCGGGATGCGGGCTGTGCCTGCCGCATCCACGTCTTTGCCCAGTTGCCGTGGTTTTAAACTCAGTTCTGCAGGAACCCGATGTTGTTATTATTTTTATTTTCCTAATTTGAAATTAATGAGATCAGAAATGCTGAATCATAAACTGAGTTTATGGAAAAGAGTTGAGCAGAGAAATCCCGTGTTGTTTCGGCTTCCTCCTCTGGTAGTGATTACCGCGACGTGCAGGGGCAAAGGAAGCAGTAAAAGTTTTATAGGTCGAGCTTTCAAGAAAGGAATATTATTTTTTTGTTCGAGTTTGTGTTGAAGGAAGGCCGCATGAAAGTTGAGAAGGATTCAGGCTGCACCGCCAGTGTGGAGACTGATGCCCTTCGGTTTGAGGTTACTTTTCTTTTGCTGAGTGACAAATCTGGACTCGTGAAGGTGAAAGACTTAACTAAACTGCTTATGTAGCAATTAAAAGTTGTGATCTCTGTGTGCAGATGGCTTACAGCTGGGTCGAGGTAAAGGTTCCTGAAACTTTGTTCTTTCATAACCCGTTTCTGAAACGTCTGCGCTTTTTGGTCAACTTCCAGTTTCACAGTTTTCGGCTGTGAAAGAGAAGCATAAAATGGCCTCACACCTCACTTCCCTTTCCTCAGCAGCAATGAATATTGACACAAGTCATGGTACGGTTTGGTTGGGAGGAACCCTAAAGATCATCCCGTTCCAATCCCCGATAATTTGGGGCGGGTTGTGGCTTTCAGGGTTTGGTGGCAGACTCTGCAGAGTGGTCTGACAGTGCGAGGTCGGAAACCTGCATCTCCAGGAGGAGGCTGCAATGGTCCTTCACGGGGCAGGTCTTTCCCCGCGCCAAGTATCCCGTTCCACTGCCAGCTCCGCTCAAAGGCATTTCAATTTGTCACCGGTAAATAGCAAAACAGTCAGATGTTTTGAAAACAGGATGCTTGGGCTCCACATTATTAAAGAAAAACGGAAAGAGAAACAGTATAGATAGGAAGAAAGCAAATAGCCTCGGCATGCTCCCAAGTGCAGGAGCAGTATAAACAGTGACCTATCTTCCTGACCTCCGCTCTCGCCAGTTCCTGGCCCCGCGCCACCCAAGCCAAACTACGTCATTTGAGACTGATAGTAGGCATGGCACAGCTGTTGCAAGTGTGACTCGAATTTCCTGTCTCCTTCCTGACAGACGTAGTTTAGAAAATCCAGAGTTGCAACAACAGCAGAGAGAGAGGGAGGATCTCGGCATACGTGTTCGCAGGGGGATTCTCAGAAGTCCTGCACCAGAAAAGAATCGGTGGCTGGGGGGAAGCGCCATGCGGGACGGCATCCTGGCTTTGAGCTGATGGGTTTCGGAAAGCAGCGGTTAAAACATGTGCGTATACTTTTTTAAGCTGTGAGTTAATGACAAGAGGAGTGAGGAAATGAGCAGCTAATCTTCCAGCGAGCTAACGAGCCGATTGCGCTGACATCAGTGCGAGCCGAGGGAGCGCTGCCGCTTGCACAGGGGACCCTGCAGTCCCACGAGCTGGGAGCCCGCAGAAAGCTGGCAGACGGGGAACTCTGTGCCCCGCAGCGCTGTCAGTGTTCCTGAGTCCTGGTGCATTACCAGAGCAGTGCTTGATCTGCAAACCAGCCCAAGCCCTCGCTGCTCCAGCTGCAGGACTGACCGTGCACGGTGCCCTCATCATTCTAAATTAGAGGGGGAAAAAACTACCTGCAAATTTACCTGGCTGCAACTGACAGGAAGGGAATTTATTTTCCTAGTTGCAGTGATCTTGCGCAGTGAGCTGATATGGCCCTGCAGCTCTGCAGTGAGACAAAATTACCTAGAAGAAGCTCTGCAGGCGCTCAGTGCTGCCTGAGGAAGCAGACCACACTTACTTACGTTATTGTGACATATATATTCTTTTATTCCTGCATTTATCACCCTGTCCAGCTCCCAGCTCAGGCAACTGCTGCGTCTCAAAAGGGTTTGTGAGTCAAGCTCCTGATGATAAGGAAGAGGGTTTTTCCTCGCTTAGTGGCCACCCTGTAACGTTGTGTTTGGCATCAGGCAGCTGTCCCCAGCCTCGCTTGTCCTGCAGATGGAAACGCGGGACCCGCTCGGCTCCCTTCCCTAATATAGCATTTGGGATCCGGAGGAGGACGTGCTCAGTGCATCCCCTGCATCATAAGAAGGAGCAAGTGTTTTTGCCAGCTGAAGTGCTGGTCTTGTCAGCTCCAAGTTTTTGTGGCGCCGTGACATTGAGGGGTTGAGAGACGGAGAAAGTGTGTTGTTTCCCGAGAGCTCCCTGCCTATCTGTGCAGGATACAGCCCAAATGGGGACATCTGCGTGCACTTAAGAAAGCTCCTTTCCAACTTCTTAAATCAGAGCGGTCTTATTTAGAGCTTTTCGCAGTCCATCAAGTGCAGATAAGGCCATTTGTGATCCGTGGGGGTATTCTAAGTTTAAGTACACAGAGGTGGTGTAATGAGGGTTCCTGATGTGTGCCCTTGTGGCTTTGAAAACCCGCTTCTGTCCCCAGACTCTTTGCTGAGGGAATCTTTCCCTGCCTGCACTGCAGAGTAACTGCTTAAACTCTCTGATTTCGTCTGCAGAGGTAACTCCCAAGTGCGGGATAGCACAGCTCCAACCTTGCCACCCAGGGCCGCGTCCAGGCTGCAGCTCTGGGCAGCAGCACCTCGGGGCTCCGTGCTCGCATCTTGGCGGCTCCTGAGCCAGAAACCGCCAAGATAAACACGCCTCATTTCGCTTTGCTTGTCTTTCAAAGGGCATTTCGGGCCGAAAAGAGGAGCAAGGCCGCACCTCGCTTTAGGCAGAGAGTGGCTAAATAAACATCTGGGCACTAATGTAAACTGCCGAGGGCCGTGGTGGAGGTCGAGGGCGGCGCGGGGCCAAGTGCCAGCGGTGGATGTGCCGGGCTGCACAACCTCCCCGCTCGTCCTCCTCCCTCCCGCCAGCCCGGCAGCCCCCAGCCCCGTCCCCGTCCTACGTGATGTTTCCCTTAAGTGGTGCCGAGCTGTTTAGTCTTCCCCTTGCTTTTCGCTGCAACTTCCTTTGTTTAATAAGCTTTAAAATAGCCGAGCGCCGCACAAAGAGAGGTCTGTTCGCTGGTGCAGCGGCAGCCGGCGAAACAAAGAGACTTCCACGTCTCCTGTTTTTACAAGCCGGGATGAATCACTGAGCTCCGCACGCCGGTATTCCCCTGGCCCGGGGGGCTGGCGGTGCGGAGGAGGGGCCGGGGGAGCCGGGGGAGAGGGGGAGCCGGAGCTGCCCCGCCGCGGTCCCGCAGCGCCGGGCCCCGCAGGGCGCACCGCACCGCCCGCCGCTCTGACGTCCGCGGCCCCTTAACTCTTTCCTGCGCGGCCGGGAGCCGGGACACGGCGCCAGCGGGATGCTCCAGGAGGTAGGAGCGCTCTGGGGGCTCAGGATGGGGATGCTCTCTCAGCCTTTCTGTGGTTCGGGGGGGTTGCGTTCCTGGTGAGGATGTCCTTGTCCTAGAGGACAGGGCGCTGCGTTTCTACAGCGATGATGCGGGAGCCAGGGTTTGTCAGAGACACTCGGGAGTGATAAGCATGAGGTTCCAGAGAACGCTGCTGGCTGAGGAGGGAACTGACTCCGACCCAGGCTGTGAAACCCCTGAGAGCTCCTCATGCATGTTCAGGATTGGGGGAGCTTGGTCCGAGTCAGCTCCCGTGTATCAGTCCTCACCGCTGTCATAGATGGACTTTTGGCGTAGCTGTCTCTGTATCCATCATATCCCTCCTCCTTTGCTCTTTGACCTCTAAAATATGCAATTCTAATTGTATCAGCTTATAGGTGCATAAAAATCAGGAGCTGGACTTGATGATCCTGATGGGTCCCTTCCAACTCAGCATATTCTACAATTCTATGAAATATGCCATAAAAGTGGGGTGGGATAGGGAGGCCATACGTATTTAACAACCCAAGATCTTGCTCTTGTGAGCCCTCTGGGCTGTCAGTATCCAGATATCTTAGTTAAACTATTAGTCAAATATTTAAAAGTGAAATATTGGAAAGCTGCACGTTGCCTGTGGGAAGTGTGGGTCCAGGATTAGAAGGCTGTGCCATCACTGGAGAAACCCTCCTAGAGCAAAGGCACTTTGAGTGGTGGCTGCTTTGTCATCTTCTGGGTCTGTTGTGGTAAATGTGTGGGAACAGCCCATATGAGGGAGATCCCACAGCTATGCACTATATGTGCTGCTGGTGCAGAGATGAAGACTTTGGGGGTTGAATTTTGCATCAAATCCGTTTTCCCAGGAGCCTCTGTGGGGAGCTGTCATCCGTCCTCTGGGACACAACGGTGCCCAGGACCTTCTAGCACGTCCTTCAACCAATCCTACTTTTACTAGGACGTGATGGGTTTTAAGAGTTCTGCATTCTCAGACTTCTACGTTATAACATATTAGGGTGGGGCTTAAATAAATAATAGCTCAAAGGCAGGTTCAAAATGAATCATGATGTGAGGGCAGGACTGGAGAGTGACTAACTGTTCAGAGCAGGGACCTCTCTGGAGGGAAGCGAGGGAACGGGAGACGTGTGACATCCCGGAGGAGCAGCATCGCTTAGGATGAAGGTGAGCTCTGAAGGATTTCAGGACCAGTTCTGATCCTTGTCCTATTTTTGGGGGGTTTTGTGGACCAGGCCAGTTTCCACAGCCTGACTCCAGCTCCTAAATTTTCCCCCAGTTGCAGAGCAGCTGCATCCAGTGGGGCAGCTGGTGATCCAAATCTTTGCACTAAGTGAAACCTAATTGAAAGATGGTGTGTTATCAGAGGCAGGACATGTTGTGGAGATGTATTGGGTTGAAGACTCACCGTCAGAGCTCTTTAGAGGGAGAGATTGGTCCGATTAAAGCCTTTGCTCAGTGTTTGAAGCCAACAAACCAGAAGTGCCTCCTCACCTTGCAGCTGGTTTAGCACAGCTAAACCATGTGCTGGTTTAGCACAGAAAAATGATTCTGCCGAGCATTTGCCTATCTCTACGTGAGAAGGACTTTTCATTTAAATGCATTTACATTAATTAGTGCTTTCTGTATGGTTTTGATGCTTGCATTAGGCTCATTTTCATTTTGGCAGGATCATCTGCCACATTTTTTTGGGGGTACTGTATTGGAGAGCTATTCTGACTTCTTGCCAGGACTTTCGGTGACTTCTTCCCAGGACTTTCAGTGACTTCTTCCCAGGATTTACAGTGACTTCTTCCCAGGACTCATTCTTTATCCTGTGTTTTCTGAAGCAAACAGACTTCTGTCAATGAAAAGTTGCCAGAGATTTTTTCATCAAGAGCATCTTCGAAAAGTCATCTCAGGGCACAAAGTTATTTGAATTTTCCAAAGCCTGTTCTCCTACTCAGGTAAAACCCCAACTGGATTTGCCTAAATGATGACTGCAGAGCTTGATTCAAATTTAAATTAAATTTAAATTGCTGCTTCATACGATTAACAAAATCCCATGTTTAATTGCATTGCTCTCTTGTTAAATGACAAATGCTCTTCCCTCTCAGTTGTTTGTTGTTTTTTTTTGTTTTGTTTTGTTTTGTTGGGGTTTTTTTCTGAAGGTTGAGACTATAATCCAGGTTATTTCCTCCAAATGTCCAGCATCTTCTGGTTGCACAGGGATGGCTCTGCCTGCTCCCTGCAAGTGGCCAGAGAGGCTCTCTGGTCTGTGGGCTCTCCCTACGTAGCCCTTTGGCTTCCTCTGGCCCTGGAGGCCTCAGCAGTGTGGTTTGCATGGGTGTGACTGACACACGATTTTGGTCTGAGATCTGCAGCCTCCTGCAGCACTATCTGCTCTCCAGGCCACAGATGTTGTCAGCTGCATCAGGTCCTTCTTTAATCAACTTTATGTCAACAAACAAGCTGCTGTAGGTTTTAATTTTGCAGTTGCTTCCTCGCCTTCAGCACAGGCTGGTTCTCATCATCTCTCCTTCCTGATTCTCCTCTTGCAGTTAACACGGCAAATGTTTTTCCACCTGGTGAAACACTAAAGACGATTTTGCAGAACAAGTGTTTTCGCTTGTTTCTACTTTTATTTTCTAACCTCTTTTCTGAGTGAAGAAAAGCAGTGCAGGGATGAGAAACTGTTATGAACACTCACTCGACTGCTCTCAGCTGGTCTCAGGAGTTACCCCTTGGCTGGGATGTGCCATTTGTGTGGTTCTTCCTCCCAGCAGTGCAACTTATGTTATAAAATGAGTCTTTCAGTGATGGACAGAGAGTGCTGTTCCTTGGAGTTCACTGCTGAGCTTCTGGCTGGTTCTTGCCCTGTGTAGTTTGGTATTAATGGGGAAGAAATCCATAGAAAATCCACTAAGATGAGCTGTGGACTCCAGGTATTGCTGTCTGTATTAACTGGCCAGAAGAGACTTAGTCTTCATATAGGAAGAGCATTTTAGATGATGCAGAAATCAACCTGAGCTTCTTCCAAAGAGACTCAAAGCTTCAGATCGGGCTTCAGGGTGGACTAAACCCCATTGACATGGTTTTTCCATCCAGGAAGGCACACAATGTGTGCTTTGTCACATCACACAGGGAGAAAAGTGTTGGATGGGGCTTGGAGCAAGCTGGTCTAGTGAAAGGCGTCCCTGCCCATGGCAGGGGGTGGAAGGAAAAATTCTTCAAGGTCCCCTGCCAATCCAAACCGTTCCAGGATTCCGTGAAATCTTAAACTCTCCCAGTCCCGGCATTTCCTACCAATCCAAAAGCAAAGCTAAGCCGAGGTCTGTCGGATCCCAGGCAGAGCCAGGGTGCTGGACACACCGAGACTGGCATTCCCGGGATGGAGCTGCCGCGGGCTTGCCCGCCGGAGGAGGCGGCGAGCGGCTTCGGCCCCGCGGGCATTTCTCCCTGTGCCAACACCAACCCGGGCAGGCACACCTTATAAACACATGACACATTCATTTTCAGGAAAGCAAACGGGGTGGTTTCTCCATGACCTTACCCATTCCCCCGCAGCGGGTGGAGGGGGTTTTTCCTCCGCCTTGCCCGTTCCCAGCAAGTGAGTAACATGCCCCGAGCCTGCTGTTGAAATGAAGAAATTGGGTCTGGTTTCGGAGCAGCGCTGATCCACAGTGCTTTCCTTGGGCAGGATCCTGGAGGGAGTTTTTCCTTTCCGGCGTTCGAATGCAATTTGCATGTTTCGAGTCTCATTTGGCTGGAAATGAGCTGGAAACGCACACTCTGCTTCGGGTTCCAATTCATCACTTTTTTAAGCCCCGTGTTGCGTAAATCCGTCCCACCCAAGGGAGGTTCTGCCGCTCTCAGAAATGCTAAACTTCACGGGTAAAATCTGAATATTGTTCTGTCTACATCAGATATATGTTATTGCTTTCATGAGCAGCCACATGCTGATTTATGGCAACATGCTATTTATTTATCAACATTTACATTGTGGATTTTTAAATTATTCTAATAACATCAGGCCAACAAGTTGGTCATGATGTTGCTCCTTTAAAGTCTTCCTTTGAACATATATATAAATCAACTCTGCTTTGATGTGAAATTGGAGATTTCATAACCGTGTGTTTACTTTTTGGTTTAAAAAATAAGCTGAAGGGAAAACAAAAAAACCCCAAAAAACAAATAGTACTTTGTATCTCATTAAAAATAGTTTCTAGCGCATTAAACACGATATTGTTTTAGGAAACAAGGACTAGAAAGAGTTGCAAAAACATTTGATTTTTTTAATGACTGATAGTTGACTGCAACCATTCCACTTTTCTTCAGGCACTGAAATACGGCTGAAAACTTTTTCCTTTAGTGCTGATTAGGGGGAAACAGGCTATTGTTATTTTATTTTTTATTGAAGCATTTGAATGCACCTTCCCATCGCCGTCCATGTGAGTGCCTAGAAAGGAAAATCGATAGAAATTATGAAGTAACAAGGACTGCTGCAAATTTGTTTGACACGGTCCTTTCTGTAAGTGATGTAACAGCAGGAAAACACAGATAAGCAGGATTGCTGCTCCTGCAAATTGAAGAATTTTAACTCTTGACTCGCAAACTTGCCAAGAAGCACCAAAAGAAATGCTCCATGCTTCCAAAATCCAGGAGTTTGGTCTGCTTAAGGGTCTCTGCGCCACACAGGAATGTCGGGAAGAGAGGGCTGGGCATAACAAATATTCCTTCCAGCTTCTCAAGCACAGGGATGATATTAATCCCATTTTTTTTTAACTGAAGTAGAGTGTCCCATCCGTCCCCTCTGTGCACCCCGAGGTCCACCCTGGCTGGCTGACCCTGCTGCCCTACACAGGCATGAGTAATTTGCCTCCTGTGTGTAGATAATTTCCAATGGGACTCTGGTTCCTGCTCCTGCACACGGGCAGGTGAGCGAGTATTCAGCTCTTCCCTGCTCCCAGAGCTGGCCATCCAGCTATTCCCAGGAGAAGAGCTCTTAAATGAAGTCGCACCGAAGTTTAATTGCGCCTCTGGACCCGCAGTAATTTACCAGGGTAATTAAGCGAGGAGGATTCAGCCCAGCTGCCTCCGCGTGGAATCAAAGGCGAAAGTAACCCTTGTACCACAAATCCTTTTGTTCTGGGGATTTCTAGGAGCGGTGGAGGAGCGAGGGATGTAATGTTTGCGTCAGAAGGGTGGGTCGCCGGGAACAGAGTTTATAAACACTTTAACACACTGGAGATCTGCACCGAGATTCCCCCATCAAAGTGTGGGGTGGGAGCCCTCTCTCCGTAGGTACTCCGGGACAGAGCCCCACAGCATCTGAGCAGCTCTTTTATCTTGGAATTGCCCTCAGCTCCTGCAAATGACTAAAACTTTTTCAAGCAGCCTCTTTGCATAAGGACTCTTGGCCTCAGGGAACCCCAGCTGGTATAAATCGACTTCAAAGGATTTACATCAGCAGCAGATACGTCCTCCTGTCTTTATTCTGCCTGTGATGCACCAGGAACACCTCTGCTGCTCTGCTCCAAGGGGGAATAGGAACAGGAATAGCAGCAGGATTTATCACTGGAGCCAATGTGGGACTGGAAAGACCAAGAACTGTGTGTCCTTCTTCAGGGCTTTCCCTGGGAGAGGAAGAGAGTTGTTCCTTCCGTAAAGAGGCAGAAGGGTGACGGTTTCCATCCTGAAGCATCAGGGACATTTCCCCATCCCCATCTGAGTCATGTAATAGAATCACGGAATCGTTTGGGTTGGAAGGGACCTTAAAGCCTGTCTTACTCCACCCCCTGCCATGAGCAGGGACATATTCCACTAGCTCAGGTTGCTCCAAGCCCCATCCAGCCTGGCCTTGGTCACTGCCAGGGATCCAGGGGCAGCCACAGCTTCTCTGGGCACCCTGTGCCAGGGCCTGCCCACCCTCCCAGGGAAGG
>JAWWEW010000006.1:1236349-1263981 GCA_035583185.1 Anabacerthia variegaticeps | reverse complement strand
TGGGGCACAGGGGGTGACTCTTGGGGATGGGCCTGGGCAGGGCTGAGGGTTGGACTGGATGGTCCTTGTGGGTCCCTCCAGTTCAGCATATCCTGGGATCCTGGGATTAAGAAATCTCAGCAGCAGCTCTGCCTGAAATCGCCATCTTATCTTCATCTGCTGATTCTTTTGAGTCAATAGCTTGTCCCCAGAAAGTTAATTTTAAAAAGCGCAATTTGTTTCTCTAAATAAGCCTCCCAAACTGTTGAGAGATAAAACCTAAGGAGGTCTCTGACAAATTCCTTCTTTCCTTCCTAGGCTGTCTTCACAGATTTGGAAATCCTTGCTGCAATTTTTGCAGCTGCAATTCATGATGTGGATCACCCCGGGGTCTCCAATCAATTTCTTATTAATACAAGTGAGTTTTGTTTGGAAAACAATCCTAACTTCATCCACAAATTTGGAAACTGGTGGGAATGCTTTTTCCATTACCTCAGTGATGACTTGCAGACTGCATTGCCTTCTCAAAATATTGTGCAGTAAATGAGGGAGACATTTGGAAATAAAGCAGTAATTAAAATGAAATTCCTCACAAAGGGAGCTATTGTAGTCAAATTTGTAAAGTGCCCTTGTGAATATTACTACTTGCTAACATGTAATAATTCTTCCAGCCTCGAGTGCAAATTTTACCATTAATATAAGAGAAATAATGCTATTGCTATTGACAACCATAAAGCTAAATATTGTGGCTCATGTTGTGTTCTGCAAGAGGCTGAGCATGTGTCTTGGTTCCGAAATATGGGTATTGTTCTGTTCTGGAAGGAGTGTTTGCAGGATTCTGTTGTCAGTGATTCTGAAGCCGTAACTAAGTCAGCTGAGTATTATTTTGTTTGTTGGGACTGAGCAAAGGCTGTTTGTATTACACACATACGTGCTGGGGTTATCAAACCACAGGCTCTTGGCACTCGGGCAGCAAAACCCATCACAGAATCCTGGAATCACCTCCTTCCACCTCCTGCCGTGGGCAGGGACGCCTTCCACTGGACCAGGTTGCTCCAAGCCCCATCCAACCTGGCCTTGGGCACTTCCAGGGATGGGACAGCCACAACCTCCCTGGGCAAGGAAACTCCCTCGCATTTGTTGCACACAGATAAACCATTTTGGTGTTTGAAGTCCCCATTCCTCATGCTGGAGTCACATAGCTGTGTTCCTCTGCCAGATTCCGAGCTGGCCCTGATGTACAATGATGAATCTGTCCTGGAGAACCACCACCTTGCCGTGGGTTTCAAACTGCTTCAAGAGGAGCACTGTGACATCTTCCAGAACCTGACCAAGAAGCAGCGTCAGACGCTCCGGAAGATGGTGATCGACATGGTATGAGCCGTGCACGCTCTGCTCCTCTTCCTCACCCCAAAACTGGCCTCTTTGGGGGGTTGACCCTACTCAGAGCCTGTTTTTTCCACTTCTCTCCAGGTGTTGGCCACCGATATGTCCAAGCACATGAGCCTGTTAGCTGATCTCAAGACTATGGTGGAAACTAAGAAGGTGACCAGCTCGGGAGTTCTCCTTCTGGACAACTACACAGACAGAATACAGGTACAGCAGTCACATTTCCTGAGAGCTGTGTGTTTTGTTCAGGGTGGAAGAAGCCATGCTCCTGTTTTCACTGTGGCATTTCAGCTGACCGTGCATAGAAGGGACTGACCTGAGTTTTCAGCAGTCATTTTCTTCTGCACTAAGAACAGGTACAAGGTGGTCCCGTATATTGGAGGTGAAAGGGATTATGGTTTTTGTAACACTTAGAGCAGCTAAACTCAAACATACACATTCTTCTGAAGTTAGTCCATCAGGCTGAGTTTTTGAAGGCTCCCAAATTTCCCTGCTGCTTTCTGGCATTTGTTTCTCCTGCCATAGCATTGCAAGAACTTTAATTTATGGCTCCATACCTACAGCAACTCCCAGGGAGCTAAAATTAGTGATGTGCAATCTGCTCCCTATATAACGTAATCCCTGATTTACAGAAATGACAAAGCAGTGCTGGAACAGGGTTACACCATAACACATGGTGAGCAGGACAAGATACATCCTGATCTGCTCTGCACTTTGATGACCAACTTCTTAAGAACAGTCTCATGGGAAAGCTCCTTCAATTTTTGTTTAAGACTGCTGATGTTAAGACAGGTCACTCTGTTGCTGTCTCAGCCCTTCAGGCCAGTTAGTCAGGCACATCTAGTGTGTGTCTGGAAGGGATATTACTCATTTAATAAAGTAGGAGCATTTAACCTCTTTCTATGTGAGCATGGAAATGAATTTTGAATGGTGGGAAGCACCTGCATTCAAAAACAAACCTGTGTGATGTCACCAACATTGTCACAACTGCACCCTGTGTTAAGTGTTGAGTTGTCTGAACACCAGAGGGCACGTGTTGCTTCTGGAGGGACTGTGGCAGCTGGGCTTGTCTGTGGAGATACAGAATCTCAGAATCCCAGGCTGGTGTGGGTGGGGAGGGACATTAAAGCCCATCCAGTGCCACCCCCTGCCATGGGCAGGGACACCTTCCACTAGCCCAGGTGGCCTCAAGCCCCATCCAACCTGGCCTGGGACACTTCCAGGGGTCCAGGGGCAGCCACAGCTTCTCTGCCCAACCTGTGCCAGGGCCTCACAGAGGAGAATTTTTTCCCAGTATCCAATCTAACCCTGCCCTCTGGCAGTGGGAAGCCATTCCCTGTGTCCTGTCCCTCCATGCCTTGTCCCCAGTCCCTCTCCAGCTCTCCTGGAGCCCCTTTAGGCACTGGAAGGGGCTCTCAGGTGTCCCTGGAGCCTTCTCTTCTCCAGGTGAACCCCCCAGCTCTCCCAGCCTGGCTCCAGAGCAGAGGTGCTCCAGCCCTCAGAGCACCTCCGTGGCCTTCTCTGGACTTGCTCCAGCAGGTCCATGTCTTTAACATGGTATGATGGAACAATGTTAATATTTTTATAGGCTGTTTCATAATCAAAGAGTCTTGTGGTTAAATGTTCTGCTGTAAGTGAGCAGATACAGTTTGAAACCATCCTCTTTTTCCATTTGATTTTATGGGGTTTCTGATTAATGTAATTGCAGGTTCTCCGAAATATGGTACATTGTGCAGACTTGAGCAATCCCACAAAGTCTCTGGAGCTGTACCGGCAGTGGACAGACAGGATCATGGAGGAGTTCTTCCAGCAGGGAGACAAGGAGAGGGAAAGAGGAATGGAAATCAGTCCAATGTGTGACAAACACACCGCCTCGGTGGAGAAATCCCAGGTAACTGGCCCTGAGCTGCACCTCTTACTGTCTGAGCCCGTAGTTTTAAAGCAGAGACAAAACTCATCTGCTTTCTCCAGCACAGTTAGGCAAAGAGCCAGCTGGTCAGAGGGTTGGTTCTGATCCCCCCTGACATCCAGCTGTGCCTGAAGCTCACACAGGCTGATGAGGCTGCTCAGGCTCCTCTCTGTGCCCCTTGGCATCTCCTCCTTTCCAAACGTGTGTTCACCTTGCCCTGTTCGTGTCCCAGTTTCCAGGGGGAGTTGGTTTCCTTTTGTTCCCCAGGCTGGAAAAGAGCAGTTCTGCTCTTCCCATCCTCCTGTCAGGACTCTCCTGCTTTCACACCCTCTGTTAATTAGTACCTCCTAAACCTACTGACATTGTACCCTGGGTTAGACATTTGTAGCAGTGCCGGCCCCACTGAACTGCAGGGTTAGGAGCTTCTCCCACTGGAGATCCACATCAGGACACTGGAATAGTCAGTGCCAGGTGATATTCGGGACAGTTTGGGACTGCATGATCTGTCCACTTAAAGTAGAGGTCTGCTGGAGCTGCTGGGTGCAGGGTGAAGTCACAGAAATATTCCTTTCTGTCAATACAAACCTTAAAAGGAGCTGGATTTGCCCCATTTTTCGAGATGAACTGGCTCATCCCTAGTTGTGATTCACAGATTAAATGGTTTCAAGGTCAGATTTTGTTCTGACCTGCGTAGTACGGGCCATAAAATTTCACCCAGAGAGTCTGTAATGAAACCAGGAATTTATGTTTGCCTAAACATATTCCAACTTTTATATAATGCTGCCTTGGTTGTTGTTTTTGAATGACTCGAGCAAGTCATCATTGAGGTTTTTCAGCTTGAATAAGTAACAAAATTGATGATAATTATTTCCAAATGTCCTCTCAGGCTAAGCCAAGTGGTTTCAAAATTATTCACTCAACCACGTGGTGATTTTGTTGGAAAAATCTGTCTTATTTGTTAACCTAACAAGAAATGAATCCTTCAGCCAGGCCTGGCCAGAAAAGGCTCATGTGCTCTGCATGTGAGCTCCAATTAATTATTTGTTTCACGTATGCACTTCCCAGCAGCTTCAAAATGGCATTTTTGCTATGCAAAAAGGACAGGAACTGCACAAAATGGGCCTCATGGAAATGCCAAAGGAGAAAGGAAGGTGGCATGTCCGTGCTGGAGGGAAGGAAGGAGTTGATGGCAAAAGACTCTGCGACTGTTTCAGAGCTTGAGATGTCACCTCTTTACATCAAAATATTTTAGGATCAGTGCTGAACCGTGTGGTTATTCCATGTTATTCCAGTTTCTCCGTGATTTGGGATGTTTCTAAGGAGACAATGACCCTATTAGTGAGTGCTGATCTTCCCCCATCGGTGCTGTGGAGCCCTTGAGCATTTTGGGTGGCAGCGAAGCCATGAGCTGATCATACAGAGTTCCGTTTTTATCCCCCTCTAAAAGTGCTCCAGAACATGTGCTGCAGGAAATTTTCATCACCTTTTTGTTTGAGCTGCCTCCACTGTATGTTACAATTGAATGTTAATGGTTCTATTGACATCCTGTTGTGTCTGAAGGAGCCATGTGTGATTTCCAAAGCAAACATCTGCACGCCGGGGCCGGTTCCTCGGAGAGCCATTTTCCTGCTGCACACAAACCTTGTCCAGCGGAGCGAGGAGAAGTGACACATTCTGCCAAGAGGGAAGAATTTCAATCCTCTTTATGGCCATTCAGTTTTCTCCATCCTGGACGTACGTCCTCTCTTAGTCAGACAATTGAAGGATGATTTAGCTCAGAGCTTACGCCGGCGGAAGGACTGACGGACTCAGCCACAGCCCTCACTCTTTCCACCACTGACACGTCACTGCAGGGGAGTCAAGCAGCAGCAGCCTGTCCTCTTCATGCAGGAGGAGGATTCTTGGGATGAGCTGACCTGCTTTCTGGGCTCCTTCCAAAACACAATGAAAGGAAAGAGAAGCTCTGGCTGGGGCAGCTCCGCAGAGAAAAACAGTGGCTGCTTTGGCAGAGTGGAGGAGAAAAGCTGAAATATTTAAAGCGAGGCAGTTCAGAATAGGCACAAACTGCACCCCACAGTAAAACACACCTGAGGCTTGAACTGCAGTCTGTAAAGGCAGGACATTCAGATGGCTGCTTGTCTGGGGAGCTCTGGTGTATCCCCAGCTCTCGGCCAAGTATGTGCCCTGGGCTAAGGGCAAAGTGGCCACAAATTCACCAGCCTTGTCCCCAGTCACCAGGGAATCCTATCTGAGAGGAGCAGGGGTATTTAAAATCCCACATGCTGCCAGGGATGGAATTGGCAGTTCCATCTCCTGAATTTCCTTCTGACTCCTGCTTTCAGTAAAGCTTTCATCCCAGGTTTGATTTTGGACATCAGCCTCACCCAGTGCTGTAGGTATCGGATGATTCTGTCAGCAGTTAGGCTGTGCTGGTTTGGGGACTTGTTCTGGAGTGGGGATTTTGCTTTTTAAAATGAGGCATTACCATAAATGGAATTTCTGAGACACCCACCTGCTCCTAGTCATTGCCTTGCCCTAAGTGTGCGTGTTCCTGTTTTTTCCAGGTGGGATTCATTGACTACATCGTGCACCCGCTCTGGGAGACGTGGGCTGACCTGGTGCAGCCCGACGCCCAGGACATCCTGGACACGCTGGAGGACAACAGGAACTGGTACCAGAGCATGATACCTCAGAGCCCGTCCCCTCCCCTGGAGGAGCGGGGCCAGGACTGCCAGGGCCTCATGGAGAAGTTCCAGTTTGAACTGACGCTGGAGGAGGAGGACTCGGACGGGCCGGAGAAGGACGGCGAGAGCCTCGGCTACTTCAGCAATACAAAGACACTCTGCGTGGCCGAGCCGGGGCAGGAGGAGCCCCAGAGGGAGGCAAACATAGAGATTGTGACAGAAGACACGTCTCCTGTCGACACATAATGTCCTGGACCCGTGTGAGTGGATTTTAAACACTTAAGGAGCATGCAAGCGGTCTCACGGACAGCCTGCAGCGGGGTCTGAGGCCTCTGTCCCACAGTGGCTGAAAGACCCTCCCAGCTACTTGAGATTGGAGTCAGGGTTAAAGATCGTGTAGTGAACGATTGCTCAGGAAATTACCAGGTGATTTACGTTGTGGTTTGAGCCTTGTCAGCCAAGAGCATCGTGTTGTCCTGGAGCTGGCTTGGGTCGGGACTGAGGCGTCAATGACACACAACTGAGAGATTTTATACTGTTAGTTTTGGAATTTATACCAGTTAGACTGATAGAAACTACTGATTAATAACTCTCCATATAAAACCTGTCCACCCGACCACCTGTCTGCAGACCTGTGTGCCTTCTTTGTAAACACTTTCATGTCTTTTCAAGAGTCTCTTAATTAAAAACACGGAGTTTAGTATTCAAAAGCGACACAAAGTGTTTCAGAATTGACGGATACTTTTTTGATTCTTCCTGTTACAAGAAGCAGTCTTCCTTTTTTTCCATGGGCAATACCTGTCACTTTATTGCAGTTAATCACTTTGACAGACTAAACAGAAGGGGGAACCCTCTGGTTTGCATTACTGCACCTTTAATCGTCTTCTTAATACCCCCGGTGACCCATTTTATTAAGTCACTTCATGCCATTGTGCACCGTCTCTGTTCTCTCGCTTGGAACAACAGTGTTTTTTCCTGCAGGGGGGTTGGTTTGTGGTGAGCAGGACAGAGGGCAGGCTGTTTCCATGGCACAGTGCAGTACATACATGAGTAAGGCAGTGTGTGACATGCGTTCCCCCTCGGCAGCTCCTTGGAATTTGCACGCTCGGATATTTGTGTTTCTCTGGCCTCTCGTCCACGTTTCTAGGTTTAGGCCCACCATCCTCCTCCTGCACTGCCTCGAGCTCTAACACCTCCATTACTGTTTATAACAGTGTATTTATTATGTCATGTATATACTGTAATGTTTTGTAAGTTATTAATTTATATGAATTAGCATTGCCTGTCGGCGGCGATGTTAACGGTGTAGAAAACTCGGAATAAGAGTTGCCTTTTTTTTCTTGTAACCTTTTGTATTGCATAAAGTCCAAGAACCTGAACATAGCTGGAGAGACAGACGCAACCCAGGAAGGGCATTCGGGTGGCAGCGGCCCGTGGGAGGGGGTGACACCGGCCCCAGGGCGGGTGGCAGCGAGCACAGAGGGAGGGGCAGGCGAACAAAGACACCCCCCGCGAGCGGGCCGGCTTTGCAATGTCACGTTTCCAATTTCCGAACAACCCAATGTGAATTTCTATGACAAAAAAATGTGAACTGATGTAATAATTGTGCTGTGAAACCTCCTCTGACAAAGCTTGTCCGGCATCGTGAGCGGTGTCAAATCTCAGTTTGTAAAATATGTTTCAAGCTTTTTGGTCCAACTTGTGACTAACTAGTTAATGACAATAGCACAGTTGTGCATGATCAATGGGTTTGTTTGTCTGTTGAACACTGCATTGTTCCAGGTGGTTATTTTATTGTTTCCAAAAGTTTCACACAATGTATGTTATAGTATTATATATTGTGTTCAGATGCATTCTTAAGAGATTTTTATATGAAGTGAATAAATGAAAGCATGACCCTGCCTGTGGCTCTTCGTGGTGCTTTCGTCAGCAAGTCAGTGTGGGCTGGGTCACTCACCCTGAGGGACAGCAAAGGGAACCCTCCACACCCAGAACACGCCTGTGGCCCAAACCCAGAACGTGCCTGTGTCTGGAACCCAGAACCCTCTCTTGGCCAACACCCAGAACCCTTTTTTGGTCAAAACCCAGAACCCTCTGGCCAAAACCCAGGACCTCCCACAGCCAAAACCCAGAACTCTCTCTTGGCCAAAACCCAGAACCTCCCACAGCCAAAACCCAGAACCTTCCACAGCCGAAACCCAGAACCTTCCTGTGGCCAAAACCCAGAACCACCCACAAGCAAACCCAGGACCTCCCACAGCCAAAACCCAGGACTTTTCTATGGCCAAACCCCAGAACTGTCCCACAGCCAGAGCCAGAACCCTCCTGTGGCCCAGCCCAGACCCTCCCTCATCCCAGTCCCCGTGGACAGGGAGGGAGCCCGTGTCTCAGGCTGGGGAAGGGGAGGGTTCCTGTGTCCAGTGGGCACAGCTGCCCTCGGTGGTGGCCGAGCCCGTGGCCTTCCTGGCAGGGCCGGTGTGGCGGCGACAGGAAGGCGGACACAGACAGGAAGCGATGGCCGCGCACCGGGACAACCCACGGGCCGCTTTCATGTCCCAGCCTGACCCAAAACAACCGACTTTCCAGTAGAAAACATCCTGCTGGTGGGCAGGAGGTGCAGGGCACAGCGGGGACGCCGTGCCACCCTCGCTGCGGGCACTGCCCGTGGTGGCACCGCGTGACCCCGCGGGCTTTCCCTGGATTCGCCAGCTCCGAAGTGAAGCCACGTGAAAGCCAGTGCAGATCCTTCATCCTGCACCTCTCTTCCCACCCAGCACCCCGTGGGAGAGCGACTGCCACCCCACCTTCCTGCAAATCCCTCCAGTCCCCATGGAGGGGGCTTCAGCCTCAGCCCACCTTGGACTGTGTAATTGGCACCGGCACCTCCCGGGGGATTCTCCCGGCACCTTGCCAGGGGTTTAGTAGGGATTTCTCTTGCCCAGTGAATTCATAGAATCTCAGAATGGCTTGGGTTGGAAGGGATCTTAAAGCCCATCCAGTGCCACCCCTCCCATGGGCAGGGACACCTTCCACTAGCCCAGGTTGCTCCACCCTGGCCTTGGACACTTCCAGGGTTGGGGCAGCCACAGCTTCTATGGGCACCCTGTGCCAGGGCCTGCCCACTTTCACAGGGAAGGATTTCCTTCTGATGTGTAATCCAAATCTCTCCTCTTTTAGTTGAAACCCGTTCCCCTCTGCCTCCCAAGGCATCCTGTCCACACGCTGGCGCTGTGCTGGCTGTGTCCTGCTGTGCCCGCGGCTCCGGGGGATGCGCAGGGATGGGAAGCGGCTTATTGGGCTGGAAAAACATTGGCACCTCTGGGTGGGGAAAGTGGCTAAGTAGGACAGTCCGCAGGGCTGGGGCTGCAGGTGAAACACCCACCCCGCAGCCAGAGGTGCTTTGGGGGGAGGATGTGCCCGCTGGTGTCCCTGGGTTGCAGGGCTGGCACGGGGGGCTCTGCCCTGGCGCCCTCCCCTCTGCCCACGCCCCCTCCCACTCAGCCTTGTCTTGCTTTATTCCTATCCCTTTCCATGACCTAGTTCTGCCAGGCAGCGGCTGCCTGAGGAACACGGGAGTGCGGCAGCTCCGTCCCGGCGCTGAGAGCAGCCGCCTTTCCCTGCTCCTTCCCGGCAGCAGCGGGGAAAACAAACCCCTCCTGTGGCCGCTGCCATGCCGGACTAACCCAGATCCCTCCTGTTCTCCATGCTCGGGGTGGGAAATCCCAGCTCAGGTGGGAGTTGGTTTGCTGGCTCGGTTTCCTTTGTTCCTGGGGGGAATGATGATGCCTCTTGGCTCTGCTTCCACATCCAGAGCTCCCGAGGGGCTCGCTCAGCATGGGATGAACACGGGTGTGGAGGGAGCGCTGCGCTGCCTCCTCCTGGCTCCGGAACAGCCCCCATGCACAGCGCCCATGGATCCTGCTCCCCATCCCTGCTGGTCCCCCCAGTCACCCCCAGTGACCCCCCCAGCAGGTCCTGGAAGGGCTGAGGTGTGCGGGGTGGATGGTGCGGAGGGGCTCAGGACCTCCAGCCGCCTGGGACACGCTTGCACACCCTGTCCCCTCCGTGCTGCCAGAGTCAGTGATGGATGTCACCCACAGCCCCCGAGTGGCAGCTGTCCTTGTCCCCAAGGACATAGTTTCCTGCTGAGGCCATGGAGCTGGGGTTTCAGGGGGATTTCCACCACCCCCAGGCGTCAATGCCGGGGATGAGCACTGGGAGCAGAGCTGGCCCCTCCTGGCTGCCTGGGGACAAGGGTCCCGCAGAGGCCCCGGCGCTGCCAGGAAACTCCTGACCCGGAGGTCGGCGTTGTTAATGGAAACCATGATGCAAAGAAATAAAATAATAAACCAGCCTTGTTGCTGTTTCCCATGGCCCACGGGCTGCGCTCCTGGGGGTGGGGCTGGATTTCCATGTTCTTTTTTCGCTGCAGTCCGTAGGAGTTGGGGATGAGTGTGGGTGTTCCCACCTGCCCGGTGATGTGCAGCGGAGCTGGAGCAAGGGACAAGTGACAGGATAGGAGCAAATGGCCTCAAGTTGCACCAGGGGAGGCTTAGGTTGAATACAGGGGAAATTTCTTCATGGAAAAGGTTGTTCAGCCCTGGCACAGGTGGAGTCCCCATCCCTGGAGGGATTGAAAAGCCCTGTGGATGTGGCACTTGGGGACATGGTCAGTGGTGGCCTTGGCAGTGCTGGGGGATGGTTGGACTCGATGGGCTCAGAGGGCTTTTCCAACCTAAACAATTCTGTGATTCTACATCCCTGGCCCACAGCCCCGTGCCCCTCTGTGTGCCAGCCAGCAGGACAGAGCACTTCCCAGGTCATAATCCGGCCACAGGGGTTTGCCAAGTGCCCAGGAGATTTAGGTGCCACTGGTGCAGAGTTCACCTAAAAGTCCCACAGACGAAAAAAGAGAAATGAGAATGTGAAGTGCTGACAGTTTTGCAGTCAAAAACAGGAAGGAGCCGGGGGCTGGTGCACAAAGAGCAGATTTTATCGGGTCTGCGGCGCTGGAACGGAGCCGGGAGCTCCCGTCTGAAGGGGAGCCGGGACTCCCGTCTGGAGCGGGGACAGCAGTGCGACACGGGGCTGGCCGGGAAGGACAGGGCAGCTTGTGGCCCTGCTGATGCGGTTTAAGACGTGTTAAGTGTTTTAGCTCTCCCAAACGTCCCTTTTGGAGTGACACAAGGAGCCCATCCCCAAGGGCTCCTATTCCCAAAGTCTCCCTGTCCCCATGGGCTTCCTGTCCCCAAGGGGTCCCTTTCCCAAGGGCACCCTCAGCCCTGCTGTTGCTGCACGATTTTCTGCTCTGGTGGAGGGTGTTTCTGTCATCCTGCTCTGAGCCTGCCACCCATTCTGACATTGCAGCGCTGGGGACGTTTGGGATCTCAGAGCTCTGGCTCACAGGGGACTGTGGGATGCACCCCTGTTATGGGGGCAGGATGGGCTCTGCAGCCCCCTCAGCAGTCCCGAGTGGGGTCTCCTGGGACACCCCCTTGCGTTATGGGGTTGCCCCTCCCGTGACTTAGCACTGGGAGCACTGGGATTCACACACTGGGAACCGGGCAGACCTTGTGCTGGTGACACGGTGACCTGTGAGCGGCCAAACGCTCTCCCTGCTCCTGACAGCTGCTCCAGCTGGGCTTTGGCACGATTTTGGGGGCCGCTGGGGTGTTGGGTTGGGGGGGGACACGCGAGGGACAGCGAGGCCAGCTGTGCACGTGCCGCCCGCACATCTGTACAGCCCCATGCTGTCCGTGCACAGCTGCACAGCTCCATCTGCTGAGCTCCGGACCGCTGCACAGCGCAGAGCGCTGGGAAACTCCCCCGCCCGCTGGGGGGACATGCCCTGCAGGGACTCACAGAGCAGGGACACACACACAGTCGGGGTGCGGCACAGCTGGAATCCCAAACAGCTGGAGCGGTCATGCAGGGGCCCCAAACAGCTGGGGACGTGTCCCAAACAGCTGGGGACGTGTCCCAAACAGCCAGGGCTGTGCACAGCTGGAGCGGTGCACAGCTAGGACCATGTGTGCTGCAGGGGTGCACAGCTGGGACCCCTGCACAGCTGGAACGGTGCACAGCTGGGACCCCTGCACAGCTGGAATGGTGCACAGCTGGGACCGTGTGTGCTGCAGGGGTGCACAGCTGGAGCAGGGCACAGCTGGGACCATGTGTGCTGCAGGGGTGCACAGCTGGGACCCCTGCACAGCTGGAGCGGTGCACAGCTGGGGACTGAGCACAGCTGATACTTGAGCACAGCTGATGCTTGAGCACAGCTGGATCCCCACATAAGCGGGTGCCTGCACAGCTGAAGCTGTGCAGAGCTGGATTCTTGCACACTGGAACCCCGCACAGCTGGAATGGTGCACAGCTGGAGCCCCGCACAGCTGGAGGCAGTGGCCCCAGGGCTGTGTTGGGGTGCTCACCTTTGGGAATCCCTCTGCCTGTGCTGCCCTGTTAGTAGGTGTTTCCCAGCACAGTCCCACTCCCTCTCCCCTCTCCAACACGCTCCAGCATCTCTCCCTCCAGCTCCGTGGCAGCTCATGGATTCACCTTCATCTGCATGACGTGCACAGGCAGCTGGTGGGATTCCACCTGCCCTGCCTGACCCATCATCCAACCTCTGTCCGAGTCCTTTGTCCCCCCTCCCACCCAACACCACCTCCAGCTCCCTCATTTCTATGGAGTTTTGCCATACAGGTCATACAGAAAACACTTTTGTTTGCACAGGAGGATTAAATGGTTTTCCCTGGCAATGTGGGACATGGTGGTGGTGGCAGGAGGATCAAACACACGAGGGGCATCTACAGGTGCCCAACCAAACATGACGTTGCCACCACATCCCACATGTGGAGTCACAAGGTTTGAGGTCACACACTGCAGCCACAGCACGGCTTGGACTTCCATGCCTTGGAAATCGGCTCTCCACAAGGTGTCCTCCCACCCTGGAAGGGTGAAGGAGACCCCAGCAAGGACCGTGCCCTTCACAGGGGGTTGGGAGAGCATCTTCTTGGGGTTTCCACTGGGGGCAAACGCTTTCCCTCCAGCCTGCCTTTGTTAAAGCCCCTCTGCCTCAGGGTGACCCGTGCCCCTGCAGTCCCTGTGTCAGGCTTTTGGGCAAGGTGGGCATTGTGCCAGTGAAGCAGCTGAAGGGTCACCCACAGGAGCCCCTGAATGCCTGAGGAATGGTCCTTCCACAGCAAAATCCAGGTGAATCCTTGCAGCACCCCAAAGTGCACTTGTAGGGCTGGGAGGGGTTTTGCAGTAGAAGGGTAGGAAGCACATTTTCAGCTTTAAAACTACCTATTATTTTTCCATAACCTCATTCTCAGCTGAGATATTTGGGTTGAAATCTCCCCATTTTCTGAAAAATATCAGCCTGTGGTAGGAAACTGTCAGCAAGTGGCAGCGTGACGGGCACTGGGCTGGGGAAAGGAGTGGGATGTGCACCCTGAGGGGGCCTGTGCCAGGTAGATCCCTGGGCAAACTGCATCCACCCACGTGGAAAATGGGGCTCCCACCTGCCCTGGGCTGTTCCAGACCTGGACTGGGATGGTTTGGATCCCAGGAGGATGCAGCCAAGCCCTGGTGCTCCCAGGAACATCAGTGCTCCCACACGGTCAGGGCAGTTGGGCTTTTAAGCTGTTCATAATTAACCAGCCATTGCACCTCGAGGGAAAAACATGTTTGAAATAGGGTTGGATTTGGGGCAGTGTGAAAATTCCTGGGACATCCTGGGGCCTCCTGGGACATCCTAGAACATCACGGGGCATCACTGATGATCTGAGGGCAGCTGCACCTCATTCCCATCAGGGTGTGGTGCTGAGGTGTTGGTGATTAACCTGATTAGCCCCCCTTTATCAGAGCTGTGAGATGGGCCCAAGAGAAGCTCTTGGTGCAGTGGAGGCTGCTGAGGAGAAGCAGAGGAAGGTGGGCTTTGGTGTGGAGTCTCCAGGGATGTCCTGTTAGGCTGGTGGAGGTGGGTTTTGGTGGCTGCTGGTAAATGGGTGTTTCTGGGTGTGGTGCCTCATTGCAGCGAGATTTGTGGTGAAGTGGAGCAGGAATTTGGTGGTGCTGTAAGGAGCAGGGGGTATGTGGGATTCCCATCCTGCCTTTGTACCCTGGGGCACAATCCAGTTACCTGCACTTCCAGGAGAGGGGGTGGATAAGGCAGAGCTGGCTCTGGTAGTGTTAAACCCCTCCTGAGTGTGGCTGTTGTGTTTCCCCTCTGGCAGCACCTCTGTGCCACAGGGACACCTGGCTGTCCCCTGGCAGAGGGACCCTGCTTGCCAAAATGTGGCCTTTTGTGGGCACTGAACAGGGCTGGTGGCCCAGGGGTGGGTGTCACCCTCTGTGCCCCATATTCTGCACAGTGTCAGTCCCACAAAATGCTGTGCTTGGTTTTAGGGGAGACACTTCCCTTCTCCAAGCCTGTTGTGACTGTACCATGGACTTCATTAGGGGATTACTCTTGCCAGGGATGGTTTGGGATGTAGAGAATTTTGCAGGCTGCCCCATGGGGCTGTTTCCTGGGTGCTGGTGGGGGCAGGAAGAAGTCCAGGAGAGGGCTTTGTGCCTGTTCTGTGCTCAGCTCCTGTTGCTTCCCTGGAATGCTTCTTCCATGCTGGAATTCTGCTGTTATCTGTATCCAGAGGGCAGCCTGGTGTGTTGAGTCTCCCATGATAATACATTTTTCCCAGTGCTGCTGGAGAAGCAGGAACCTCATCCAGCTCTCCCTTTCTCAGGCTCTGATGGGAGCCCTGCTCCCATTGAGAGATAGGGGGTGCTTGTGCAGTGCTCTGGCTGTGCAAACACAGTGTGGGGTGGCCCCAGGAGCATCTTGGGGTGCAGCTCCACAGGCAGTGGCATCTGAGAAGTCTGTGTGGGGGCATTGGGTACTTGAGGCCTGGGTGATGGGCTGACCCACCTCTGTGCCCTCCTGAGCTCCTGGAGACCTGGGTGAGATGTTCTTGGTGGTGCCTCAGGTCTCACAGCCTCCTTCCCTCATGGGGGGATACCCTTTGAGTAAGAAATCTTGTAAAGAGGCTTCAGGGAGACCTTAAAACTCTTCCAGTGCCTAAAGGAGCTCCAGGAGAACTGGAAAGGGACCTGGGACAGGGGATGGAGGGACAGGACACAGGGAATGGCTTCTCATTGCCAGAGGGCAGGGTTAGATGGGATTTTGGGAAGGAATTCCTGGCTGTGAGGGTGGGCAGGCCCTGGCACAGGGTGCCCAGAGAAGCTGTGGCTGCCCCTGGATCCCTGGGAGTGTCCAAGGCCAGGTTGGACAGGGCTTGGAGCACCCTGGGCTGATGGAAGGCGTCCCTGCCCACTTCTCCTATGAACCCAGTTTTATAGAGAAATGGCTGAACTTTGTGGGCAAGCCTGTTTTGAAAATGATGGGGAACCACTGCCCAGAGCTGAGATGTTGGGAGCCACCAGCCAGGAGGGGCTGGGGCTCTGCATTCCCACCAAGAGCAGATCAAGGGGCTCTGCATTCCCACCAGGAGCAGATCAAGGATGAGCTTATTCTTAGTCAAGGTTTAATTGCGCTTTAGCGAAAGGGTTGTGGGGCCACATACAGGGAGATGTAAACAACCCACCGGCTGCCCTTAATGCCACGGGATTTGCCAGGGCCACGTCCTGGGTGAGGATGAGGCTGGAGGATTGGGGTTTTATTTAGCAAATCCCCCTCCACGTTCCTTGCCCGCGGTGTCCCCACGCCCGGGGGCCGAGCTGGGCTCCTCCACCGCGCTGTCACATGGAGCTCCAGCATGACTGTGCTCGGATATGAGTAATGCACTCCAGTGACTCACTTGCTGCCTCTTTATTTTTTATTTTTTTCTAATCTTAAGGCTCTTGGCTTCATCTGTTGCTGTTTGCTGGCAGCTTCCTGATGCGTCTCCTTCAGGAGCCGCCCGAGATACCCAGTGTTTGTCCTGAGAATTGTTCTTGTGGCAGTTAGAGGGGATGGAAATCTGTCATTATTTAGTTTACTTCGAGCAGAGAGGGGCTTGCTGAATCTTGCCCTCGATGGGCACACGGGTGTGCTCTGGCAGGGACTCGGCTCTCCCTGTGCCACCTGCCTTTGGGAAGAGCCCCGTGCCAGGAGCAGGTTCGTGGTGTCCTCAGTGTGGGGTTAATTTTGCCCTCAGGAAGGTGAGTTTCGGTCTTGCCACACGACAGGAAGGATTTCATAAGGCTGAGAACATCCTGCAGAGCTGAGGAAAGCTGGAGCTGCGCTGGGAGGATCAGTGTCTGAGGGTTTCCCAGCTGTGCTCAGGCAGAAGGTACTGGTGTGATGGGAAACCTGCCCCAACCCAGCACTGAAACTGGTGCAAAGAACTTATTTACCCATTGCCCAGCCTGGGAGGGGGTTTGAAGGGGGTATTTTGGTTCTTCTTGTTTGGTTAAGGAATATCTGCCCTGTGGAGCATCACAAGAGCTGTAGGAAGTGGGTCTGTTCCTGGCTGGCAGTGGGACCACTGGGCTGTGGGATCATAAAATCCCAGAATGGTTTGGGTTTGATGGGACCTTAAAGCTCATCCAGTGCCACCCCCTGCCATGGGCAGGGACACCTTCCACTAGCCCAGGTTGCTCCAAGCCCCATCCAACCTGGCCTGGGACACTTCCAGGGATGGGGATGCTGGGACTGTGCCCCATATGAATTTTTGGAAGAGAAGTGCCCCAGGAGGGATTTGGACACGGCAGGAACATGCCCATCACTGGGGCATCCTGCCATGTGTGCCAGCCTATTCCTCTGGGAGTCTTGGGGTTGGGCTCAGGGGGACAGCAGGGTGACATTCGGTGCCTTGTGCTCCCCCTGGGATTACAAATGGAATTCCTGAAAGCACTGGGCACTCTTCCCTGTGCTGGAAGCGCAGGCAGTGCGGGCAGGTCACAGGAGCTCCTTGCGTGGATTAAAGGAACCATCTGTTAAATAATCCCATCCCTTTTCCGGGTGTTGTGGCATTTCTCACCGGCTGGGATGGGTGAGGGCTGAGCTGGGGGGACTCGATCTGGAGACCCTGCTGTGGTGCTGGAGCTCATTTCCTCACTGGTGTCTCCAGACCCTTGTTGGTGCTTGGCTTTTGGATTAACTTTCAAATGGGGAAAAATATTTAGGTGTGGTGTGTTTGTTTTTGTTAGGTTTTTTTTTTTTTGCTTGTTTCTTTTTTCGTTGTGGAAAAACCTGGGTTGTTTTTAAAGGGAGAAAAATGGATTTATTTTCTTTTTAATGGGGGGAAAAAGATGTGGGTGTCGCTGTCCCTGCCTGTGAGCAGAGTGAAGTCCTGAGAAACACGTGTGGCTGACCGGGATGATCCTAAAGACGCTGATGCGGGGTGAGAGGTAGCAGCGAAGTTTCCATCACTCATACAATGTCACGTTGAAAAGCCACATTTGCAAAGTGCTGAAACGGGCTGGTTGTCCCTAAAACGCCGCTGTTGTGGCCGGCGGGGAGCGAGGTAGGGGGGGGACAGCTCCTCCATCAGGCAGGCTGGTGCTGATGATCCTAATCCCGGTCTTTCCCGGGCGCTGGAATGCGGTGCTGCCCTCGGGGACAGCCCCTGGGTGTCCCCTGCCCGGGCATGGGGCTTTCCCTGCCGTCCCTTCCAGCGGTGGGTGCTGTTTGGGATGAGGATGCCAACCAAGGATGCACCTTCTGATCCCGCGGGTGGGAACCGCTTCAGGACGGCTGAGGAGTGGGAACAGCACCATTCCTGCCAGCAAAACACAATCACTGCGCTCTTGGAGCCGCTTCAAGCCCATTTTAGCAGAAACAATGTTATATCTCGCTTTTCCTTGGGTAATCCCGGCGGTGTCTCGATAGCTCCTGGGGTGAGGGTCGCATTCCCTGGCAGGGGCTGGATGCTGTGGCTGGCAGAGAAACAGGGCAGCGAAGGGTGGCATCTCTTCGGCCACCAGCTGGCGAGGGGACACGGGGGGTGCCCGGGTAGCGCCTGGCTCAGCTCCGGCAGCCTCCCCACTCCTTCCCCAGCCTCTTTTGTTCCCCGCTCCGGCGATGCTTCGGCTTCCCTTCATGCGAAATTAATTCCCGGGCGCTGTCGAGAGGCAGCCGGGGGAGAATTTTCTCCCGCATCATCCTTTCGGGGCTAATTGCTGCCGATGTGACGTCAGCCCATGGATTTGTCCCTCGGCTGGCTGCGGGAGAGGCGAGCAGGGCCGGCCCGGGCTCCGATGCCTTAACCCAGCCGCGATTGATGCCTCTCCCCCTATTCCTATTCCCGGCCGCGCTCCTAATCTGACAGCGCCCCGGTAATTAATCTGGTTCCCCCCCGGCCGCCGCAATAGGATTAAAGGGAGGGGAAGTGCGTCACGAGGTAGGAGAAGGGGTTATGCTTTTTGGTGAAAGTGGAAGGAGGGGGGTGAAGGGAAAAAAAAAAAAAAAAAGAAGAAAATATCTGGGAAATAGGTTGGAGCGTTCCCGGGGGGTGTGTCGGGAGCGAGAGCGCATGTGAGGAGGTGCGGGGCGGGAGGCATCGGCTGCGCCCGAGCCGAGCGCGGCTCGTCCTCCCTTTCTCTCAGCATCCTCCGTGCTGCGATGCTGGAGGTGATACAGGCACAGCAGCATCCATGGCCTGCCCGTAGCCGCGGCGTCCCCGCTTCATCCTCCGCGTTCTTCTGGCAGCCCGGCGTCGGGTTGGCGAAGGGAAGGCTGGAGCCGAGCGGCTGCTAACCGGGATCGTGTTCTCCTGGGTTTTTTCAGGCTCCTCGGGAAATTGAGGAATGCAATTCTGCCACCATGATGGAAGGTAGGTGATGAGCCGAGCGTGGCTTTCGGGGTGGCTGGAGTTGGCAAAGGGGCGGCAGGGGATGCGCTGGACCTGCGTGTGGGGAGGCTTTTCTTAATAAAATCATGATATTAGGGGGAGGATTTAATGATTATTATTATTAATAATCCCAGCTAAGCCGGAGCACCCTGCCCGCTGCCGGCGAGCTGGCGGATGGTGATATAATATCGAGCCCATCAGATTATTTGCAATTCCATCCCCAGCCCTGTGTAGGCAGCTCGGGGTGTGCAAACACCCGGTTATCCAATGGAGCCGCTGCTTCCTCGGGCTGCTGGGGAGCCCAGAGCGGGGTGGATCGGTCAGAATTGGGGTTCCTTCAGGGATTATTTCATCCTCTGCCCCGAATCCCCATTTCTCAGCCTGCTGTGATGCACAGAGGATGGATGGGGGTGTTTTCAGACCTGTGCATCCTGGTGGGATTTTGGTGCTTCTAGCTAGATGGAGGAGCATCTTTTCAGTAGGAAACCAGTGATTTTTGCCGTGTCGTGGCACCGGGTTGGAGATGCAGGCTCTGGGGAAGGGGGGGGTGGCCGTGGGGTTGATGCTCATCGGAATAAAAAAAGGAAATGAGAAGGAAATACGGGCTCCAGGCACAAGATGCTTCAGGGAGCGTTGGGAGACTGTGTCTGATCCTGTGTGGGAAAAGCCTCTGGGCATTACAGGAATTTTATCCTCTGTCATCTGTCTCGGCCATATGTAAAGCTCTTTCTCTAATGATTTAATTTTTTAATGCCTTCTGGAGTAAGATGCAGGGAAGGATGACTCTTGAATTTCATTTTTTTTTTTTTAGCAGAATAGCTACTTTGAGGCCAAGGAGATGAGAATATATATATTTTTGGTTTCCTGGCCCGTTGGTGGCAGCAGCAGGGCCTGTCTTGGTGGAGCCACATCCAGCCCTGGGCTTGTGGCGCTGCCGGCACATGAACCAGGCAGTTCCCGGCCTTCCCGAGATGACAGGCAGAAATTGGGCTGCCTCTTGGCATGTCCCTGGAATTCAGGTTCTCCTCCCCTGCCCAAATGACCCTGGAAAGGCATCAGGCTCCACAGAACTGAGACTACTCATCTTGGCTTAAAATATTTGCCTGGTCTTGGGAATTCAGGTGTTGTCATGGCCGTGTGTGGACACACAGGAATGGCTTCTCCCTGGTTTTATTTTCATGTTAAGAAAATGAGTTTGGTTGTCCTTTGATATGAGGAAATGCCTTCAGTGTCTCCTCTAATACTGATTAGCAAGAGAGATTTTAATTTTAGCCTGTGACATGGAACTCATCCCACTGTGCCGACAGACACACACGTTGGGAATGAGGCACAGCCTGGGCAAGAGCAGGGAATTGTGGAGAAGGTGTCATTAACAATGTAGCTTCCCTCAAATCCCTGGATTTATGGAGGAATTAATGTAGATAAATTGAAACTGGCCTGTTAGAAACCTTGGTTTGGGTGATTGACTTAGTTTTGAGGCTTGGTTGGGGGAAGTCGGTTGGCCTTTTTAGGCTCTTTTGGGAATTGGGTGTTTTGTTTTGGGGGTGTTTTTTGGGGGGCTTTATTTTTATCCCTGGAGGATCTTTGCCTTGCTTGGGGAATACCCCCAACGTGCTGCTGTGCAGGAACTTTGGCCCCTTGGCCAAGGCAGGTGGGTGCTGGCAGTGGAGGTGCCATCCAGGGCTGGGGCATCCATGCTCTGGCAGGGGTGGAATCGCCTTTCAGGAACCAGTCTTGCACTTCAAAAAAACCCAAAAAATTGAAAAAAAAATACTAGTCATAAAAAGTGACTTCTTAAACTGCTTGAGATGTTGTTCCTCAACTAGCTGATGGATATGGGAACCTGGAGTGGAAATGAGAAAGTTGGAAGAGACAATTACTGCTCTTGAGGTTTTAAATGGTTGGAAGGTGGTTGTGGAAGAGTGAAACTTTATCCAAGATCCTACTGAACCACTGGCACCTGGCAGAGGTGATTTTATTTTAGTGTAAGAATGATCTCAATGTGCTCAGCTTCATTTGACCCGAAACTTTTAGACCTGTACAAAATGCTGGGAGTTTCCTGCAGGAAACATCTCAAAGGGGTTTTATCATTATAATTAACTCTTAAACGACTTGTCTGGCCAAAATGTTGGACACTGAGCTGGAAGTGGAGGGTGGAGCAGGGCTGTGATGGTGCAGGGCATGGAGTCACCTGGCATCACCCATGGCCAGCAGCATGGACCTGTCTTGGTTGATGGCTTGGGATCCTCTTCTTTGGAAAGATGATTTGGCTCATTGGGAATGGTGCAGGATGAGCAATTTGTACTGGATATGGACATTGCACTCAATATCTGGAATATTTTTTCCTTCTCTTGACAGAGAGGTGGGAAAAGTGAGTATTTTTCACTGTATGATTAAAAATCGCAACAATACCTAAAATAACAAAGTGTGGATGCTGCTTTAAGAAACCAGCCCTTGCTGGGAGGGAACCAAACCTGTCCTGTGGTGTCTGAGCCACCAGCAGTGGATGTTCCTCCACCTCCATGGCACGGTGGGGTGAGCCAGTGTTGCTATTTCCCACCATCCACATTGGGGATGGATTTGCTCTGCTTGGCTTCTCTCAAACAAGTGGGCAGATGGTTTTGGGGATGGGGGTTAAACCCCACCACGTGCTGGAGCGGTCCCTGCATGTGTGGCTGTGGAGGTGAGAGGTGTTTAGATGTTCCCTCTGATTGTAAAGCAACTCTCCAGTCCTCGGAAACGCGCTGGGCGTGTCATCAAGGTGAACAGCCGAGCACGAGAACAAGTTTGTCTCCTTTTTTAATCCCTCTGTTGCATCTCCAGTGTACTGAAGGCGTCTCACACAGCCTAATTAAGTTTTGAAATCATGGCAGCATCGTGTCACTGGAGCCAGAAGCTCCACCACGTGTGGAAAGATTAGACAATGACGTGGCAAATGGGAGCAGCCACGGGTGTTTTGGAGGAGGTGGTTTCTTCTTCTGGGAGAGGTGGTTCCTGTGGTTCTCCAGACCCCAAACCATGTGTTTGCTGAGGAGGAATCTTGTCAGAGTGGGAATTTCTCTAACTTCCCTGTTCAGGCTTTTTGCACCTGTTTCTGGGAGGTTTGGTCACTTGGGATGTCCCATCCCTGGAAGTGCCCAAGGCCAGGTTGGATGGGGCTTGGAGCACCCTGGAACAGTGGAAGGTGTCTCTGCCCATGGCAGGGGTGGGACTGGGTGGGCTTTGAGGTCCCTCCCAACCCAAACCATAACTGGTCACATCCAAAATGGCAAAAACCTTCCTGAATCTGGCTCTGGTTGCCTTCAGCCTTAGGTTTTCATCGTGCTGAGCAGGTGGAACTGGGACCGGAGACATCTCATAGCACATTCAGAAGTCTTGATTAGGCAGAAAAATGTCCTTCATTAGGTTTTAGGTGGTCTTGTTTCAATGAGTGGTGGATTTGAACGTGCTCAGCGTTGTCTGTGGGATTCAGCAAGGGAGAAAATCTTGGGTTTTTGAGAAAGCCAACAGAAGGTTTGAGGCAATGAGCATGAACTGAGGCATGGATGGCAAAACCATCCTGGAAATACACAGGGCCCAGAACTCTAAAGTAGGACCTGTGTTTTCAAATATGTTTTTTGGGCAGAAACCCATGACAGCTTGAGCTGGCAAAGAGAAGCAGGGCTGTGACTTGGTTAGCCATCTCCATTTGTGCCCTCTGAGATGGAAGAAGGATCTGCTGGAACCTTCTGCTGGACTGACAGGCCTGACACTGGTGAGGAAACTGGTTTTTCATGAATGCAGGAGAAGATTCTTGACCCTTCTGTCATGCCCAGCACAAGGTGATGCTGAGTCTATACCAGTGGCTTGGTTCTTCTAGCTCAGGGTGGGCAGAGGGCTGGGGACATCCCACCCCTTCCCAAATTCAAAGATGTGCATTAAGAATGTTGGGATGTATTTGAAGGGCTGATCCAGGGGGGCTTTGAGCTGCCAAGGAGATGGGGGCTTGGGAAGTGAAAAGTTTGGAACAGAAGTGGGAAGGAGCTCTGGAGCTCTTGGTTTTGGGGGTTCAAAAGCAGGAGATGAGGTCAGTAGGACCAGCCTGGAGCTGCTCAGGGGATGGTGATGTGGTCCCACACTGCTGTGATGCTTCCAGTGATGTCTCGTGTACTCTGGGATAGAGCTGGACCAGAAGAGCATCCCCATCAACACATGTTGAATTTGTTCCACAACACCTGGTTAATGGAGGAGGAAAACCCCAAATAAACTGCTTTTTCCAGGCATTCAAACTCTTCCCAGTGAGTTGGTTTGGGTTTTCCACCTCTAGTCCACTGTCAGTGTGTTTGTTCGTGCTAAGGGAGAGAAGGAAGAAATGGCTGTAGCTCAAAATTCACAAAAGCCCCACCCAAAATCCTGGGAATTTGGGAAATGCTTTGGGTTGGGGCTGGTGGGACTTGCCAGTTAAAACCCTGATAGTGTCAATGTGGTGGTGGTGGTGAGGATTTAAACCAAAACATGGGTGAGGTGGCAAAACCTGAGGTTTTCCTGGCACCTGAACTGTGATGGAAACAGAGTCCAACCAGGGTTTTATTTTGGGTAGAAAAGATGGGAAAACTCCAGAGCTGCATGTGTTGCACGACTGTAAAACTCCTCCTTGGAGTGAGCCCCAGTTTAAAACGTGCCCTGGGGCATCTCAAACTGGTGCCCAAACACAGCAATTTGGGATTCTCTGCCAAGACAGAAGCTTTCTGCATGAGTCATTGGCCTTGCTCGGATTTTAAGGACGCTGTAGGGAAAAAAATACAGGTTAAATCAGGTGTTCAGTCACCTTGAACCTCCATTCCGGGGTCTTATCAGTTAAAGGTGGAAAAACATGGTTGGCAAATCCTGACCCATCCCTGGAATGGGAGAGGAGCAAAGCAAAGGGGAAGGAGGGGAAGGCAGAGCTCCTCCCCAAACCAGTGACCTGGAACTGTTTGGATGCCCAAAACCTGTCAGGAAGGATCCATCTGCCTTTGGGAAGCGATGGGGGTGGGACGTTGGCCATCTCCCTGCTGGGGCTGCCAGCAAAGCTCAGGTCTGGTACCCACTTACCCTGCTAGCCAATTTTTTTACTTTTGATCACTGTTTTGGTTTTAAATTCCAGTATCTTTAAATTTGCAGAGGTTTGGTGGGAAGAAGGCAAAGGCTGGCTGCTGTGCAGGTGGTTTGTTAGAGGAGGGAGCTGTTCACGTGCAGGGCAGGAGCACAAAGTGGGGCCCTGTTTGCCTTGCCAGCTATTGAGCAGCCTCAGCCCTTTGTTTTTAACCAAAATTCACTTGCAGGCTGATGTTTCTGGGGGCTTCTGAAGGTTGGTTTTGTTTCATCTGTGTGAATGAAAGAGGATCAGGACTGGCAGTGGTAACACTACTGGTTTTTTGGGTTGTTTTTTTTTTTTTTTGCACTTGCAGCCTCTCAGAATGATTTAGTTTTAATTTCCAGTTTAGTTTTAGGTGGGTTTTTTTTATTTTGCTGTGTGCTTTTCTGGGAGGCAGAGATTTTTGGGGCTGTCATGCAGAGGCAGGCATGGAATTCCTCCCCTCTCCTACAAAGTCCCCTGACACCAGTGGGCTTTGGAGGGGTGGGAAGGGGAAATTCCCTCCCACATCCCTGTTTGCACTGAACTAGTGCTGATAATGATGATAATGTTTGCAAACAGTGAGGTACCAGGGTTGAAAAACTCCTCCTTTATTATCCAGAGCCATTCCTTGTCCATCCCAGCCTTGCAAAAGCACTCCTGATGTTGGCACATCTTTTTTGGTGTTTAAACTTTTTTTTCTGTGTGTTTTGGGGGTTTTGTTTAGCGATGTGTTATGGGGTAAAAAAAAAAATCTTAAAATTCTCCACCTACGTATTGCAGGGAATTCAAAACATCAACTAGAGATTAATATCATATGTAAGATGCATGGAAATAATCCTACAGGGAGGTTGGGGTGAGGACAATGGGGTTTCACAGCCTGTCCTTGGCCCCTCCTTCAGGTACCTCAAGGATTTCATGCAGGCCCACAAATATATTGGTTTTTTAAAGCTGGATTTGTAGAAATCATTGAAGGTGCACCTTGGTATTAAAGCTAATGAATAATCATGGCAATTTTGTGGGTTGGGAGGAGCCTTAAAGCTCATCTTGTTCCACCTTCCATGACTCCAGGTTGCTTTAAGCCCTGTCCAACTTGGCCTTGGACACTTAAGGAGGCAGTTTGAGTTTATTAATTAGAAGAGAATTTATGCTGCATGAGTAATTAATAGTAAGGTCATTTCTGCTTCATCTCTACCTGGCCCCTCTCACCCAGGAGCCTCGAGCTCCTCTGCAGGGACACACATGGGTGGGAGAAGCTCTGTCAGGTTTTTTTCAAGCACTGCCTGCAAATTAAACCTTTCTTTGGGTCATGTCTCCTGCTCCTATTTTTAGCTGCACAGTTAATCACTGCTTTAAAAATCGAGGTGCTCCTTTGGCAGCAGATGGTGGGAGGAACAGGCCAGTCCAGGGAGCTGGAGAGAAGTGTCTTGTCCTGCTTCGTTTTGGGTGTGAGTCCTCGTTGTATGCAAATGTGAATATGGCAAATTTGGGATTGGATGAGCACATCGAGGGCAAGCGAGGCTTTCCCCTGGCAGCTGGCCCAGAGTTGTACCTTGTTCCCAAGGAAGTGGCTCTTGCATCACACAAGTGACAAAAGCCACCCTGACAGCCCAGGTGTCCCCTTTTCCACCTGGGAAATTGGGAGTGGGAATTGGTGGAGGGCCAGGGATGTCACTGCAGTGGGGTGGATGGACAGTAATTTGTCACACAGGTGGCTTTAGTATGTCCTTATGTTCTGCATAAACACCACAACCCCAAAACTGGTGGGGTTTTCCCCATAAATATTGCCAGAATACTTGCTGGGAGTCCTTGCTGTGTGTGGAGGGGATGCATTTTTAAGGAGATGCCTTTTCCACCAGGGCTGTGAGATAGGACAGGCTGGGGAGCAGATGGAATGGCAAAGCCTTGGGGAGAAAAGGAGAGGTTATTTGAGGGGGGAATACCAACACAGGCTGTTTATATTGATTATATTTGGGAATATGTATATATAATGTGTGTGAGTTCCCTCTGGATGTGCTGTGTGAGCCCAGTGCCCTCCTGCATGTGGAAGGAGCACTGTCACCTCCCTTCCTGCACCTAAAACCCCCTATAAATAGCAATCTGAGTGTCATTTGGGAGGGAGAGCCTGTCCTGGACAACTTCTTAAATAGCACAGCAACCTTTGGAGGCGCATCTGGCGTTGCTGTGCCCGTGCCAGGCAGCAATGAAAGCCACAACTGTCTCAGCTTTAATTCCCTGGCAAGATTGGAGGGGTTGTTGGTCCCGTGGCCTCGGTTGCTGCACCCCCAGGATCTCGGAGCTGACATTAAAGCTCTCATCTCTGGGGAGAGTGGGTGGGGAGAGATTCCTGCAGCTGCCTCCCAGAGTAACCTGTGAGCACCAATTTGCATCCCTCTGATGTTGAACAGCCCTGGAATGCTCAGCTCCTTGGCAGAGGGATGGATTGATGCCCTGTTTATTGGGATGCATCCTGCTGATGCTGCCCTTGACTTTCAGGGCAGCCTTGCTTTGCTTTGGGCCTTGCTCTGTGCCTCTTATTCCATTTATATATGTTATATAAATAGATTTCCATGGCTCAGGTGTGTTCCCACATCCTGGGGCTGCAGATAAGGCTGGGGTCTCATCCCTGTGCTGCAGGTACAGGAGTTATTTGAACTGAGTTGTGCCTGCAAAGTGAAGGGGTTGAACTAATGCCCAGGCACAGGTTTTTTTTTTATCTGAGTGGATTTAAGTGCCAGGATGGTTTAGGTTGGATATTAGGGGAAATATCTTCACTAAAAGCCTTGTCAAGCATTGGAACAGCTGCCCAGGACAGTAGTGATGGAGTCCCCATCCCTGGAGGGATTTAAAAGCTGTGTGAATGTGGCACTTGGGGACATGGGTTAGTGGTGGCCTTGGCAGTGCTGGGGGATGGTTGGACTTGATCTTGGAGGGGTTCTCCAATCTGAGTGGCTCTGTGATTCCAAATCAGCCAGTGTGTGCTGCCTCCCTTGCTGAGGGTGTGCAAAGAGTGGGGTTTGACTCAGGTCTGTGGCATTTCCCAGCCCTTTGAACTCCCAGCTCCAACTCCTGCCGTGGGTATGTGGGTTGTTTGCAGAGGGAAGGAGCAAGAGGAGCAGGTCCTGGGAGCCCAAACCCCTCTGGGTCCCTGGGGATGGGCACTGGACATGTGTCAGCAGCCACAAACCCAGGGTGGCCACAGGGCTTCCTCCAGCTTCTTCCTGACTTGCAGCTGGAATAAGATGTTTGTTTTTAGAAAGGGGTTGGATGTTCACTCAAAACCTCCTTAGGCAGAGTTTGCCACAACCTGATTAGAGGCTTAATTACTGCATTTCTGAGTCAGCCACTGGTTCTTGTGCCACCTCTGTCCTGTGGAGTGGAGGTTCTTCACCACCACCACATTTCTATTCCTGGCTGGGCACTTGGACCACAGTGTAGCTGTTCCTGATGTGGGCTTGGAGCTGTGCTGGGTGGGTGAAGCTGCTGCAGGTGCCCATCTCCATCTTTCCCAGCCTCTTGGCTGCCCTGCCCACCCTGCCAGCCCAGAGGTCACCCCAGGGTGCTGGGCCCTGGCACGGGAGCTGAGCAGGGCCAAGATTGGGTGTGGTGCCCACTCTGTTCCTCTTTGGCACGTCCCTGCCTGATGGTGGGGCTTGGCTTTAGCACAGGACTTTGGATGTCTTTGATGGGGACCAAGCCCACCAGTGCTGGGTCATCCAGGGAGGGGTGGCAGGTCCTCCATCCCAAACCCCCCAGTGAGGGGTGGCAGGTCCTCCATCCCA
>JAWWEW010000006.1:1198049-1236249 GCA_035583185.1 Anabacerthia variegaticeps | reverse complement strand
CCATCCCAAACCCCCCAGTGAGGGGTGGCAGGTCCTCCATCCCAAACCCCCCAGTGAGGGGTGGCAGGTCCTCCATCCCAAACCCCCCAGTGAGGGGTGGCAGGTCCTCCATCTCAAACCCTTATTATTTACAAGGCTAAGCCTCCTGGGACTTTGAGCTAAAGCCAACCAGTCCTACTGTAGGAGAAAATGCTCCCAGAGCAGTAACTTACAATGTTTTAGTTTATTCAGGCTTGTTTGTTATTTTGTTTTAGGTTCAAGTGCTGTTGGTCCTCCAATGTTTTCCAACTGAAACTTCGGATAAGGACCAAACTTCTCAGTATATATTTAAAAAACCCAAACCAAACAAACAACCAAGGTTGCAATTGTTGCTCACTTTTATTTTCAAGGATTTTTTTGTCCTGAGAGCCACAGTAAGATGCCAGCAATGTTCTGCTCTGGCAGAGGGTGATGGAGCTGTAGTGAGGCCCCCATCCCTTGCTCATCATCTTTTTAATTTTATTTTATTTTTCTTTCTCCATTTTCCAATGGGGAGAAACTGTTCTAAGCATGTGGAGCACCGTGGTCATAGAATCATCAAAGGGTTTGCATTGGAAGGGACTTCAAAGTCCATTTTGTTCTACCCCCTGCCATGGGCAGGGACACCTTGCACTAGGTTGCTCCAAAACCCCATCCAGCCTGGCCTTGGACACTTCCAGGGATCCAGGGGCAGCCACAGCTTCTCTGCCCAACCTGTGCCAGGGCCTGCCCACCCTCCCAACCAGCAATTCCTTCCCAATATCCCATCTATCCCTGCCCTCTGGCAGTGGGATGCCATTCCCTGTGTCCTGTTCCTCCATGCCTTGTCCCCAGTCCCTCTCCAGCTCTCCTGGAGCCTCTTTAGTCACTGCAAGGGGCTCTGAGGTTTTCTTGGAGCTTTTTCTTCTCCAGGCTGAAGAATCCAAACTTCCAAGGTGATGGGTTTGTTGCTGGAGCCTGCTGGCCCCATGGCAGGCACAGGGAGCAGCAGCAGAGCTTGTCTCCTGAAGGGTTTGTGCTACAACCCCTTCCATGCCCTGCAGGGCTGGGCTGGTGCAGGATGAGCCCCTTGGCTGCCACCCTGGTGGTGCCATCCTTACCCAGCTGCCACTTGCTGGTGGCCCAGGATCTCTTCTCTGGAGCAAGGTCTGTAATTAGAATTGTAAATGAAGGTGGTTGAAATATTCATGACTTGATCGAGGCTCTGTGCAGAGGGCTCGGTTTTTCACTGCATTATTGAGGCCACTGGAAGGCTGGTACCAGGCTTTAATGCAGAGGTTGGGCTGGGTGAAGCATTTCATGTGTTATGGAGACATATAATAACTTAATTACATACAAAGTAAACCAAAATTAACACTGACTGCAGCAGTGGAGCTCCTGACACTTGGCTTTGCTGCTACAGAGGATGGAGGAGTTGAGGATCTCTGGGTTTACAGTGGACCAAAATGCCCTTTTTCATGTCAAATATGTCATTGGGGGCAGGTTCAGGCTGCTGCTGTGTCAGAGCAAGGTGGGGTTCTGGTCTGCCTTTGAGAACATTCGAGACAAGGCTGTTTGGGGTTGATTTGGGGCTTGATGTTGCTTATACCCCAACTCCTGACAGTTTAATTCCCTGTTTGACCCTTCCTCTGGATAGGGCTCGGGGGTCTCAATAGCTTTGTCTTGTCTTTGGCTCTGCCTTGCTGAGTGGAGGGAGGGTTGTTATGCCCTCAGAGAGGTGAGCCAGGCTCAGAGTGCTCTGGCTGTGGAACAGCAGCAGGTTCCCACATCTCTGGACTCAGTGGAGGGGTTTGGTAGGAGCTGCAGGGTTGGGTGAGGTGGGGAAAGCAGCTTGTTCAAATGCAGCTCTGAAAAAAACCCCACATATGAAAAACCAAAACTAAGAGTGATTATCTCTTATTCCTCCTCTTTTCTCCTCTTTCCCCCCTCCCCACAGGTATTTTGGTCTTAAGACACTGGCATGGCCACAGATAACATTTATCTTTGTGCACTGATGAAGTAGAAATGCCTGAAACGAGCTCTTTTGTTTTCCCAGAAGAGCATTAGTGCTGTCTCTCCTCCTGGAGAGGTGTGCTATTTATGAACTCCATCCTCCTGAGTAACTCTTTTTCCAGGGCCCCCCCTCAACATTTTGGGGGTCCAGAGGCAGCAGCTGCTCCCACTGCCTGGGGATGGAGGGTTTGGGAGAACTGATTTGCTTCTAGAGGTGTAAAGTCTTTGGTGTAGAAAATAAGATGTTGGTGGTTCTCAAGAAAACACTACAAAGCTTTACATATTTTAAATAGTTCCTATTTCTCAGATGCCAATCCTTGGTTATACCAAGGGGGAGAAGAGAAAGGGTAATAGTAGATGAAATATGAGTTCTACCCCACATGGATATGTTCTGTTTGCTTTCAGGCCTGCCTTTCTGCTGCTTCACTGCCTCTCCTCTGCTGTCTCTCCCACTTAGCATCACCCTTTCTCTTCCAGCAGTGGATCTGTCTTGTCCTGTGAGGTTCCCCTGAATCTGTAGTGTCTCCACATAGCATTCCCTCCCTGGACAAGAGCTTATTATTATTTTTATAAGAATTGCTCTTGCCAGGACAGGTTTTATTATCCTTCAGCTCCTGAAAGGAGACCTGGGGCCTGGAGTGTGCAGTGCCCTCAGCTCAGTCCCTGCACTGTTGGATGGGGCATTTCAGTGTCAGGGGAGACATGAGCTCCTGTGAGCTGCAGCCACCCAAATCCTGGGAAAATTGCAGTCCTGGGAAATCACTGTGTTGTCCCCCACTGACCTGAGGACCCTCCTGGTGTCACCACTGGGGCAGTCAGTGCCTTGCCCTGGGGTCTGGTGGGGGACCTGCTCCCACTGGCTCTCAACAGCCATCTCCAAAGGAGATTTTTTGTTCTCCCTTTCCTAAATATTCCCTTTTTTCCCCTCAATCATCACCACTTCAAGCAGATGGTGGGCCTATTATATAACTGAGCAGAAGGCTGTGTTACAAAATTTAGCCACATCGAGTGCTGCTTCAGATAAGACTAAACAGCAACTCATTTCTGGGGGTTTTGGCCTTTCCTGTGCTACTTTTGAGTTTGGGGGATGAAATTATTTCAGGGGGGAGATGAATGGGAATGTTCCTCTGTTATTAGTGACTCGCTTGAGTGCTGAAGGAAGCAGGAAAGCTGAAAGATGTGTTGTAGGAGCACCAAAACTGTCTGTGAAGGTGCAGGATGAGTCTCTGGGGTCCAGCTGCTTGTGCTGCACTTGGCAGGTGGGACATATGGATCCCATAGGCTGGGGCTGTGTGAGACACCTGGGCTAGTGGAAGGTGTCCCTGCCCAGGAAGGAGATGAGCTCTAAGATCCCTTCCAACTCCAGCCAGTCTGGGATTCTGCAAAGAGAGGGAGAAGCCTGAAGAAACCCACTCTCCTCCATCTGCTTTCCGAGTGTTGTGGCGGTGGCTGCTGCCCTGCTGGGCTCTGGGGCTTCCAGGACTTCCCACTTCCCATCTGGCTCCAGCATCACTGGTACCAGGCATCCTTTTGAGCACTGTGCAGATGAAGAATCAGCACAGGAGATAACCAAAGCTCGTGGTTTTGACTGGTTTTGCCACCAAAGAGGGGTTCCCTCTCCGTGTGTTGGAGCCCACGCGCAGCACGAGGGTGTAATTGAGACAAAGCTTAGAAATATTAACTGTGAAACACAGTCACACACACACTGGGATCAGGTTAATAAGTGTTAAGTGAACAAATAAATGGCATAAGCAAATGTACACACAACCTGCAAAGTCCTGCTGGCAGCTTCTTGGGTTTGGCTCTTTCCTTGTTTAACCTTATTTATGGGTTACAGCCAGCCAGGGAATAAGGAAGGAACCTTTTGGAGGATTTACTCGAAGGGTTATATTAATATTGCATTTTTATTTGTGTTCCTCGTGCCCACAGGATTGAAAAAACGTACCAGGAAGGCCTTTGGTATACGCAAGAAAGAAAAGGACACTGATTCCACGTGAGTAGTTGGGCTAGAAACCACATTAATGGGTAATGATTCCAGGGAGGAGAGGGTGCCACTGTGCCAGGGCAGGCAGGAAGCTGGGGCACCACGGGCACTTATTACATCAAGCCCTTAATAATAAATGCATTCAAGTTGCTTCCCCTTGTACATCCAGTGGCCAACAGATTGGGGGTCTCCTTGTGTCGCTGCAGAGATGATCAAGCAGGTTCCCACACGTGGGGGATTTGTGGTGATCAGAGGAAAATGACTCCTCTGAGAGTTTCAGCAGATTAATCTCTGCCCAAACTACTGATTTGCTCATCTGCTGAGCTCTTTAGAGATGCAAATTCGATTTCAACAGATGCTTGTGCAGGAAGCGGGGCTGTGGTGGGGAGGAGCTGTGTGGCTGGGCAGGCTCGGGATGAGGGGCTGGTGGAGCACAAGCTGCTTTGGCTCTGCTCTGGGAGAGGATCTGCCTTTCCAGGAAAACATCTGGCAGGAGGGACCTTCATCCATCTCACAGGGATGCTGTGGGTGGGTGCAGAACTGCGGTGGGGTGTGGAGCCCACTCCAGGGAGGGCTCTAGGGAAGGGTTTGGAGCACCAGGATGGAGCTGGGGGGGCTCAGCCTGGAGAAAAGGAGGCTCAGGGGGGACCTTCTGGCTCTGCAAGTCCCTGCCAGGAGTGGGGAGCCAGGGGGTTTGGTCTCTGCTCCCAGGGAACAGGGACAGGGGGAGAGGGAACGGCCTCCTCTTGGATCAGAAGAGATTTAGGTTGGATATTAAGGAAAATGTCTTCATGGAGAGGTCTGTCAGGCATTGGAAGGGGCTGTCCAGGGCAGGGGTGGACCCCCATCCCTGGAGGGATTTCTTAGCCGTGAGGATGTGGCACGTGGGGACGTGGTCAGTGGTGACCTTGGCTGGCAGTGCTGGCAGCTGGACTTGGTGGGTTTTTGCAGTCTCAGTGGTTCTGTGGCTCTGGGGTGGCTGTCCCAAAGCAGTGTGACAGAGGAGCCCGTGCTGGGGACAGAGCAGGGAAAGGCAGCAGAGAGTCCCCCTCCTGCATGTGCAGCCCTGTACAGGTGCTCAATGTCGGGCACAGCAGGAACCCTGAAGGGTTTTTTTTCCTTTTATTTCGCTTGGATTTGTTTTCCTGAGAGGTTTTATGGCTTGCTGGCTGTGGGTTTGGAGGTTTCCTGTGCAAAGGGATGTGCTGAGCCCAGTGCAGGGCTTTGTCTGCTGCAAAGAGGGGCCCAGAAACAGGGGACACACAGAGCACGTCCCAAACTCTTTTCCTGATGGCAAACAATGGCTTGTCACCAGGATTGGTGGCATCCATCCATCAGCCGGGCTGTGGGACAACCAGGAGCTCCAGCCGTGTATGGATTCCCCTACAATTTATCCAAAGGATGGGCAATGAATCAGCCTGCTTTGATTTTTCCACGAGAAGGGGGAGCGGGATGCGAAGGAGCCGGGTCTCCCTCCTGCTGCCCTTGGAGAGGATGGCACAGGGATCGGGAATGCCGGGCCGGGTTCGCAGAGCAGCCACTGCGGAGGACGCCGCAATTAATTAGCGGGCGCACTGATTAGCGCGGGGTCGCGGAGCGGTCAGCGCCCCGGTGCGCTCTCCAAATCCCCCGCCAGGGCTGCCAGGGGCACTGGGGGGCTCTGGCAAACCCCCTGGCACCCCCTGCCATGGCATCATCAGGTCCTGGTGGTGGGTGTTGTTTTTTGGGGGGTCTCTGGAGCTGCTGCCCAGCCCTGGGGAGGGGTGGGATGTGCGGGAGCTGCAGCGCGGTGGGCAAGGACATGCCACTTGTTCCCTCTGCCTGGGAAGGGTCTCCACAGCAATTCCAGGAGGTGACATCCCCTCCGTGGGGGTTTTTGCTACTTCCAAAGAATTCCAGAGGCATTTGGGTAAAGAGATGAAGGAGGAGATGGGAGGCAGATGCGTCTGAATTGAAGTCCAAGGGCAAGGTGTTGCTCCCTGTTAAAGCAAACAGCTCCCGGCAGGGTTTCCGTGATGTCCTGAGTCAGACACGAATTGGTGGCAAATCCCTGGCAATGCATAAACCCCGGGAGTGTGTGGGAGGTGGAGGAGCCCGTCTGGGTTCCATAAACATTTGTCTTCACTAAATAACTTGGCATCCCTGGGCACATCCCTGGGCAGTGTCGAAATGTGGCTGCGGAGCTGCCGTGCCCGAGCCCAAATCCCGTAATCCCTTGGGGATTAAGGAGCCCTGAGGAGCCTCAGCAGTTCTCAGAACCATCCCAAAGGCGAGTGACTGCCCTTCTGGCAGAAGAGAAATCTCAGAATTGCTCTAGAAGTGATTTGTCTTCCGCAAAAGGATGCGGAGCTGGAGTAGGGATGTGGCCAAGGGGTTGGGTGCAAGAGCCAACCCAGCTCCTCAGTCAGGACAGACCATCAGCAGGAGCACTTTAGCACTAAAACCCATAAAATTCATCACCTGATAACGAGAGGACAATGGTTCTGAGACCATTGGGTGGGTTTCACGAGGGGCACGTGGGACAGTTAATTCAGGTTTGCGGATAATTTCATAATTACAACCATTGCTGCTGTGGCTTCCTTAGGAAAACCATTTCCAGAGGTGAATTGAGCATTGGTGTGGTTTGGGCACTAACACAGCTCTCTTTCTGTTCCTTGCAGAGGGTCACCAGACAGGGATGGCATCGTAAGTATTGTCCTGCTCCTCTTGTGGCCCTTTCCCCCACCCACCACCATCAGCATTTCATGAACAGTCTCCTCGTTTCTCTTTAATATAGAAAACAAATTCCAGAGAGGATTTTTTAAAACAATTACTTATTCCAGGTTTCCTACAAAATTAACAGGAAGAAAATAAACAGCAAGAGAGACCTGAGGAGCCCCAGGGGCAGAGGGACCAGGTGTCCTGCTAAACCCCCCCAGCTCCTCATCCTCCTTTCCACTCCTGCTAATTGGCTTGGGGCAGATTTGCTGTGTGAGGAGTTAAGGGGAAATTGCCACAGCAGCTGTTTCCAAGATCTATTTTTGTTTTCTATATTAACCCGAAAACAAGGAGATACTTGAGGGTTGTTTTTTTTTCAAATTATTACTGCTTTTATTCCTGGGGTTAGGCAGAAATACCCCTGCTAGGTCTGGGTAGTAGGTGGACTCTGTCCTTTAATCATAAGTGTTTTTGGTTTAGACTGGGACTGTGCTGGGCTTCATTTCTCGAGCAAATTTTGTTAAAATCTCACCTTAAAATAAAAATAAGCCTCTTGGGAGGCTCAGCAAAATACAGAAATTGGAGTACCAAGCTGCTCCTTCCAAGAGCTCACTTTTTCCCCACCTGACCCCAACTCCTTGGCTTTAGGCTTGCCCTGTGTCTGTAAACTTGTTAAGAACTAGAGATTAAAAATATGAGTCAGCAGCTCAGACAGCACTTTAGCCAGGGCTCTATTCAGCAGTGCTAAATGAGTAAAGAACAGGTTCAGCAGTGCCAGGGGAGGGGCAGGTTGGACAGCAGGAGGAATTTTTTCCTGGAAAGGTTGATTAGACATTGGAAAGGGCTGCCCAGGGAGTGCCCAGCCCTGGAGGCGCCCAAGGCAGGACTGGCCGTGACACTCAGTGCTCTGGGCTGGGGCACAGGGTGGGCTCTGTGGGCAGGGCTTTTCCAGCCTAAATGGCTCTGGGAACAGCCCAGAGATGTTTCCTCTGCCACAGAAATGCTGTGGGCAGCTTTTCCTGGGCAGATGTGGGCACAGAGACCTCAGGTGAGCTCAGACACCCTGGGGCTTCTCCTCTTGTTTTCCAGGAGGCTTGTTATTATAGGGGGTGCAGGGCAGGGTCTCCAGTGCTCCAGCAAGCTGAAGGATGCACAAAAGCAATTTTTTGGGGGTATAATAAAGCTTCTGAATGTATTTGAGGCAGAGGAATTGGAGATGGAGACATTAAATATAATTTTGCCCCCTAAAAAGTGTTCTCCCCATAATTTTCACAGCCACTGGAGTGGCCAAGAGGCAAATCCTCCAACTGCTGAATAGAACCCCCAGTAAAAACTGTGCTTAATCCTGGTGGAGCCACAGCTGAGCCCTCCTTTCCTGAGCAGTCAGTGTTTGCTAGCTCCTTGTAGCTCGTTTTTTGTGTATTTCAAAAAGCACCAAGCAAGGACCAGAGACTTTAACCCCTTTTTCTGCCACCCCCCCATCCCTTCCAGCAGCCCAGCCCTCATCCCAATGATCCATCTTGCAATAGCAAACCCGAGAGTGCACGGGAAGGAGGAAATAAAAACTCGGTAAGGAAAACAGAGCTCGGCTCGCAGCTGCCAAAGGGTCCTTAAAAACAGCGAGTCCTCCTTGGTCTGAAATGCAGGATATAGGAAAATGCCCTTTAGGTTCAGCCAGGATGTGTGTGAGTTGGTAGAAATGGATGGGGGAAAAGCAGGAGTGCCTTGGAACAGCATCCAGAGGGTGTTTTTTCACCCCTGTGCTCCCAAGGAGGCTGCTCTGTCCTTGGGAAGCAACAGCATCCCCAAGTCCCACAGAACAGGATCCAGGGGGTGTTTTTTTTTCCACCCTTGAGCCTCTGAGGAAGCTGCTCCCTCCTTGGGCAGCATCTCAGAGCAGTGAGTTTGATGTGGAGAGTGAGGGTGCTGCATCCAGCCCCAAGTCAGTGCCTTGTGTCACACCCTGGGCAGGGTGCTGGGGTGGGGATGTCCCCTCTGGCAGCTCCAGGGAACTGGATTATCCAATTTAGGTGTCCAAAACTGAGCCCAGCCTGAGGTGGGTCCCCAGTGCTACTCAGTGGCTGGGGGTGATTACTGGTTTGCTGTGGGCACCCAAAAAAGGGTCCCACGGGTGGTGGGTGCCCAAAACCTCCTTCCAAACCAGATTGCCTCAGTCTAAAGCAGCAATAACCTGTGTGTTTGTTGGTGTGTTGTGACATGCACTAACACCTCATCAGACACTTCTCCACCTCGCCATCACCTGAGGCATTAACACCCGACACGTTGGATAACAGAATCCAAACCCTTTTTGGGATTCCCCCTTCCTGGGGAAGGTGTTTCTCTCCCAGGAAGTTGTGATGTTACCTCTGTCTGACAGGCATTGGAGGCCCCATGGGCTGGAACATCCCAGCACGTGGAGAAATGGCCATTTCATTGCTTTTCCTCTGAGGAATGTTTGAAAAAAACCCAATCCCTTTCATCTCTGTGGTGTGGGGAACCTTCCAGAAACAGGGAATGCTGTTGTGTCTCACTGATGAGCATGTGTGGGTGTTCCACAGTGGCATCCCAGCCATGCCAAGGGCCCAACTACAAGTTATGCTGTCTTTTTGTTTCCTTCAAAACGTGGCAATGTTCTTTTCCAATGTGTTGCAGAAGAAGACCAATGGAGCCCCGAATGGATTTTATGCAGAGATCGACTGGGATAGATATGTGAGTGTCCCACGGAGCTTCCCCTCCACCTGCTCAGCACCCCAGGGTGGGGTCCAGGCTGTGCCCACACATTGGCTTTGGGATTTTTGGGTGATGTCTGGGTGTCAGTTGTGTCCAAATTTGCATTTCCCATCTGCAGGTCAATCAGATTGTAGAACACTGCCCAGAAATGAGGTGGCTCTGGGGGGGCTCTGTCCTGGCCCAGAGGATGTTGCAGCTGACCCAGAGCAAACCTTGGGTTATGACCAAGAATTAAACATGTTTTCCTGCAGAAGTTGAGCACTGCTGAATTAATTGTGAAATCTGAAGGCTGTGCCTCAGCACGGGCTCCCTTTGCTCCCCAGGGGCTTGGGTTTTGCTGGGCATCACTTCCCACAGGAGGAAAGAGCTGCTCCAACTTCTCAGGAAGGGAAATAACACTCCTAATTCTGTATTCCCACTCAGAATTCACCTGAGCTTGATGAGGAGGGCTACAGCATCCGACCTGAGGAACCAGGCTATATCCTTTATTGTCAGCTTTGCTTCTTGTGTTACGAGCTGTAAGATGAGCTGGGCTGCAGAGACAGGCCATGGGCTGTTTTTATTTCATTATTGTTATTTACCATTATTTATTTCCTCCATTTTTCCTTTTGAGCTGTCACTCCACAGCTAAAACTAAATTCCAGAGGGAACTAACTGAGGCATTAGAGCAGAAGGTGGTTTTTAATTGCCTTTGGTCCACAGTTATGAAATGAGGAGGTGTGAGAACATCCTGGTGGGATGCCCCAAGGAGGTTGTGGTGTCCATCATTATCCTGGAGAAAAGGAGGCTCAGGAGGGACCTTCTGGCTCTCTCCAACTCCCTGACAGGAGGTGGGGTGGGGATCAGGCTCTGCTCCCAGGGGACAGGACAAGGGGACATGGCCTCAAACTGTGCCAGGGGAGGGTCAGGTGGGATATTGGGAAAATTCCTTCCTGGAAAGGGCTGTCCAGCCCTGGCATAGGGCAAGGATTGGGTTCCCAACCTTGGAGGGATTTAAAAGCCTTGTGAATGTGGCACTTGGGGACGTGGTCAGTGGTGGCCTTGGTGGTGTGCGGGGATGGTTGGACTTGGTGGTCTGAGAGGGCTTTTCCAACTTAAATGATTCTATGAAATCTAGACATGGATATAAACCCCTGTGGGCTAAACCAGGGCTGGAATGATCCCTGTGACCCCCAGTGCCATGTCCTGTCCCCACCCCTGGATGAGGCAGTGGACCATCACAGCAGGAGGGTTCACTCCTGCCCTTGGGCATTTGGAGAACACCAGACTCCTGCTCTCCAGGCAGATTGGAGCCTTGGAGCAGCCAGGCAGCAGAAGGAAACCTTCTTTAACTGTGCTCTACCTACCAAAGGAAAGCACTTCTACTCCTCCAGCGAGTCTGAGGAGGAGGAGGAGGCGCACAAGAAGTTCAACATCAAGATCAAGCCCCTGCAGGCCAAAGATGTCCTGAGGAGCGCGGCCACCGTGGACGAGCTGAAGGCTTCCATAGGCAACATTGCACTTTCTCCATCCCCCGTGGTGAGTCCTCTGGGCTTCCCTCTCTTCTGCAATTCCAAGAGCAGTGTTGGTCCATCCCAAGCATGTGGGGAGCTCTTCCTTCCATGCTGGTGCTCCATGGAATGTTGTGGTGGAGCTTCTTGTCTTGCCTGGGAGAGAGGGCACTTTGGAGGAGTTCTGGCTGTTTGAGCTGCAGCCACTGGGGCAGGAGAGTTTCAGATTCCAACCAGTTTAATTGTTGTTAATTTTTCCCCTCCTGCAACACGTAACAAAGGGAACAGGATGTCCAAGTGCAGCTTTTTGCTGAGGTCTCAGGCTTGGATTTGGGAGTCAGATTTGGAGGTAGATGATGAAAATGGGTCTGTCAGGAGGGCACAGGAATTTCCCAGCTAAATTATGGAGGAGGGAAAGAGAAAAGATTATATTGTAGGCTTCTGAATGCCTTTAGAAATGCCTGGAAGGGATATGTATGAACTGTGTATATTGCCATCACACTGTTGTGGCTTTACATCCTGCTTTGGGTTGATCCCATACTGTAAATAAACATAAGTTCTAAAGTGAAACATCTAACCAATAAACCAACCCAAGGGAATGGCCGAGCTGAGTCAGGGGAGGTTTAGGGTGGACAGCTGAGATCAGGAATTCCTTATCTTTGCCCTTTTCCTCAGTTTTCAACATCATGCAGGACATAAATCCGAAGGGTCTTGTCCTGGTTCCTAGGACAAGAAAAGTGTCTGTGGGGTTTTCCACACTGCCATGGGATGTCAGAGGGCCATTTCTCACCCTGAGGATGAATCCAGGTTCCAGGAAGGAAAAGTCATCTCTGAGTCCCTCCTGATAAAAATACCATGACCCTCTGCTTTTCCTAAGGCTTGTTAAGATTTCTGTTCTCTCAACCCAATCTGTCCAGCCGTGAAAAGATTGGATTTTGGTCTTTCAGTGGTTTTTAGTGTGGCCTTTAATGCCTTTTCAGACAAAGCTTTCCATGATTTATAAATAACCTGTATCCCAAAGTGTGAATGAATCTCAAGCCCGAAGCAAAGATGAAAGAAAATCAGTGTATTTTATTTCTTCTTCATTTTTTGTCTGGTGGCATTCAAGGGTAAGAAACTGCAGTTGGATGCTTTGAGGAATGCAGAAAAAAAAGGGGAAAAACATCCCCAAACCCAACAATTAAAACAATAATAATAAAGCAGCAAATGCAGCAAAACGGGAGAGTTGGAGACTGGCAATTATTTGCCAAATAGGCAAATAATGATTGCAAGATAATTATACTAAATATAGGAATACTTTCTTGTGAAACCAAGCAAATTTGGGGTTTGCAGAGTGATGACCCCAGCGTTTTGTTGCACGTGTGTGTGTCTCTGATGTAGGTGACAATGTTATTTTTGGGAGGAGAGAGGAAAAAGTGCCGTGTTTTAAAAATGGGATAAGGAAAGGACCAAGGACTTATTTAAGGGGCCATGGCTGTTGTTGTTTAGATTTCTTCAGGGATGCTGCAGGTTTGGAAGGTGTCCCTGCCCACGGCAGTGGGGTGGGAACAAGATGAGCTTTCAGGTCCCTCCCAAACCTTTCTGGCCTTTTCTGATTTATTCAGGGATTACTGGGTGGTTACACTGAGCTCCTGGCAGCCCCAAATTCCTTGGTGGTTGTCACTCTCATTGGTGACATGCTGGAGTAGCTTTGCACTGACACAGGAGGGTCAGGCTGTTGTGATCAGCAGCCCTTCTGCACTTCTTCTCCAGGAAAACCGAATTCCCACAGAATGTGCCTTTTGTTAAATAAGATTTTTACCTCTTCTCTTCTGCAGTGCTTTTCCTACTGAGGCTGGAGGGGAGACTGTCATAATTTGGGAAAGGATGCCTATGGGGTGTGGGCTGAAGGCTTGGGGTGCTTTTGGGACACTGTGCTGTGCCGTGGGATGATCCCTGTCCCTGGCAGAGCTCAGCCTGGGCTGGAGCTGGTTCCTCCCTGCAGAGCAGCACAGACATGCCCAGGGAAAAGCCCCGTGCCAGGCTGGACAGAAGGATCCACTCTGCTTTCCCACGTGGGGCTCCAAAATCCGGTGTGTGGAGCCAAGGTGTGCAGATGGGGAGGGGAGAGGGGTCGCTGCTGGGTGCTCCTGGCTCTCTGGATCCTGACAGGATCCTGGCACATGGCACTGCCCTCACCATCCAGGAAAGCACCAGGGCCCTGGGCAGGAGCTGGTGGAGGAGGTTTGCATCCTTGTCCTGGGCTTGTCTCCTCTCAAAACCAGCTGCAAAGCCCTGCTGGCATCATATCTGTCCTGGAAGAGAGAGGTGGAGTGGGAGACCATGGGATCCCAGACTGGTTTGAGTTGGGAGGGACCTTAAAGCTCATCCAGTGCCACCCCCCTCCCATGGGCAGGGACACCTTCTGCTATTCCATGTTGCTCCAAGCCTCTTCCAACTTGGCCTTGGGCACTTCCAGAGATCCAGGGGCAGCCTGTGCCAGGTTTGTAGTTGCTCCATGGTATGTCCTCCCCAGAGCTTTGGGATGTGAGTTCTGGTGCCTTAACTGGGGAGCAAGAAGCAGACTGAAGATGCTGGTGTAAACTGGTGTCCCTGCACCCTCTGCCTGAAGCCCAACAGCTCCAGGTCCATTTCTGGTGCAGAAGATCACACGTGGTGGCACAACCTGCTCATGCCATGTGCCCCACTGGCATCCTTCAACCCTCCCAGCTGGCATCTCTCTTTGCTCCATGAAAAGTCAGCCCTTGGAGAGGGGACTTTGTGGAAAAAAACAGTGACTGGGTAATGGTGACGAGTGACAGCCTTAAATTTAAGCACTTACAGGGGTAAAACTGGTGGGTTTGACTTTGCTCCCCCACAAACCCCTCCAAGGAATGAAGCAGGCTGGGAATGGCTGTGCTCTGTACCCACTGGGGCCTGTTAATGATAAAACAAGTGAATTCTTTCCATAAGATGGCTCAGCCAGGAGTTTTATATTTCTATATGCTCTCTTTCCTTCCAGTCTCCCACCTGGATGGGTGACAACCTGCCTGGAGCACTCATGACCCTCTGCTTTGCTGTGCCTTTAACCTGATGCTTTGGTCATAAGACGAATCTTTAATTTCTCTGTTACCCTTTAGGGAAAATGTCTGATATTCTCTTTTTTTTCCTCTATCTGCCTTCTTTTAGAGGAAAAGTCCGGTAAGAACCACAGTTTTTTATCTCCTGTGATACTTGAACCCAGCCTTGTGTCCCCTGATTGCACGGTCCTTGTTCTGCACATCTCTAGAGCTGAAATGGAAAATGCAAATAACAAATCCTGCCCTTCTAGAAGGATGTTTAATTTCCTTTATCGTTGACTTAGAGCCTTTAAAAATAGAGTTAAGCTGTCTTTGCTTTGAATGTACAGTCTGGTGTGTAGTTTGGGTGGAAGAGCTGGTGTTTGGACAAGATGTAGGGGCAGGGCTTTATCTGGGCACAGATTGTGGCACCTCCAAAGGTATGAGAAGGTGGAAAAGCCACCAGAGGTCCATCACCTCTGTGTGCAGCAGGGTTGGTTTCCCCAAAGGGGCTGAGCTTCTAGCTGTTCTGAGCCCAAAATGGGGACACTCGCCTGATTTTCAGAGTTTGGGTCCCCTCTGGGTGACCCACGAGGTGTTGTGCTCCAGGAGGGGGCTGTGTGGAGGAGGAACCCACGTGGTGCAGCCGTGACAGAGGGTGTGATGGGCTCTGGGGGCCTTGGGGTGCTGACCTGTCACTCTCTGACCAGGTGTCTCTTCTCTCTTCCTTCTCGCTGACCGCAGCGGCGCAGCCCGGTAAGAACCCCCTCCTCAACCCTGCCCCTCTCCTGGGAACGGGGGCATGGTGGGACCAGGGGGTGGGCACTGGGGGCCAGTGCCACTACCCACCCCGTTGTGTGACCCCACGTGATGGTGGGACCTTGTCTCCCCTTGGTAATGCAAAGGGGACCTCAGCAATGGGTGTTCTCCAAGGCTCAGCCTGCATCCTTGCAACCCCCTGGAGATCCTGCTTGTGGTCCTGGGGTGTCCCTGCTGTCCCTCTCTGGTGGGGCTCCTGCTCCCCTCTCTGCTGCACAGCTCCAATTCCTGTGCTTGGAGGGGATTTGGCTTTGGAAGAAGCTTCCAAAAGCAGTGGTGGAGTCACATCTCTGGAGGGATTGAAAAGCCCTGGGGACATGGGTCAGTGGTGGCCTTGGCGGTGCTGGGGGATGGTTGGACTTGATCTCAGAGGGATAAATTACTGTATGTGGGGTTGTGTGTGATGTGGCAAGAGCAAGGATTTAAATTACTCCATACATTATTAGATTGATCTGCAGCCATCAAACATGAGCACTTTGGGTTTATGCCATATCTAAAAGGGGTTGGGGGTGTGAGTGACACCCCCCTCTCAAGGGACTGGTGGCTCCAAAGACAGAGCTGCCAGTGATGGCTCCCCATGGCTCAGAACCCTCATGGCAGGGTTTCCTGCTCCCTGCATTTCAGCCACACACAGTAAATGTCCCCTTAGAAAACTCCTGCCACATCTGCTGGGCTGCTTTGCTCCTGGGGTGGCAACTGCCCTGTGCCCATGTCCCTTTGCATCCCACTCACCTCTCTGTTTCTACTTCCAGGGGACGATTAAAAGGAATTTATCCAGTAAGTATCTCCTGCAGCCTGGAAGAACAGTCAGAGCAGCTGGTGGAGGTGTTTTGGAGACTGAGGGGAGGGAAAAGAGGGAATGGGGAAGTTCTGGTTTAAAATGGTCCCAGCAGCACCCAAAGGTTTTCCTTGCAATGCCCTGTGGGACATCCTTGGGGTACATGGAGTGTGTCATAGCAGTGCAGCTCCCTGCTTTAGTTCTCTACAGAAATAAATCAGCATTAAAAAGCAGGTTATTTCCTGGGGTGGGATGTGTGCCATGCTGGTGGCACTGTGGGTGGGAGCCCTCCTGCCAGCGCAGGGGCTGGGGGGGATGCTGAGGAGTGGGCAGGGGGTGGCTCTAACCCTGTGCTGTGTCTCCAGGTGAGGAGATCACACGGCCCCGGCGCTCCACCCCGACACCAGACCCTGCCAGGTCAGTCCAGAGCCCCTCAGTGGGGTTAGCCAACACATCCACATCCAGGCACATCATCCCAGTGGGAGTTTTGAACATTCCATGGGCAGGTGGACCTTTGCAATGTGCTCGATGTGTTCTCTCCAGGTTTTGATCCTTTATCATCCGTATCAGGGAGGGAAAATTCAGAATAAGGAGCAAAATCCCTGGGTATTTGCTGCCCTACAACTCTTGCCAGCCCATGAGCAAACTGAGCTGCTCCAGTTTGGCCCATCAAAGGCATCACTGCAAAAACACCCCTGTTATAACCTTTTAGGCTCATGAGACAGCTGAAAATCCATGCTTGGCTTTAAACGTGCTGAGAAAATGCAGGATGTAAGAGGCACAGGGAGCTTTGGGTCCATGAGGTCTTTGTTGGATTCTGGAGAAGGGAAGGCTCCAGGGAGACTTTAGAGCCCCTTCCAGTGCTTAAAGGGACTCCAACAGAGCTGGAGAGGGACTCTGACGAGGGGAATGGCTTCCCACTGCCAAAGGGCAGGGATAGAGGGGATATTGGGAAGGAATTGGTGGCTGGGAGGGTGGGCAGGCCCTGGCACAGGTTGGGCAGAGCAGCTGTGGCTGCCCCTGGATCCCTGGCAGTGTCCAAGGCCAGGTTGGATGGGGCTTGGAACAACCTGAGCTGGTGGAAGCTGTCCCCTGGGCTGGTGGAAGCCACCTTGAGCTGGATCAATAGGGAGAGCTGGCAAGCCTCGTGCTGGGGAGATAAATTGATTTAAGAAGGCAAAATACTGATTTAGAAAAGCAAACACACCAGTTTGTCTGGAGTGCAGCCAAGTCTCACTGGGAATGTGCCCTGGGCAGTCATAGGGTGCAGCTCAAGGTGTGTTGGACCAGAGTCCTGACCTTGACTATTGTTTTAGTCCTTTTCCATGCAGTTTTGACTAATTTTTAAGTGACTTGAATTGTCCCAGCAGCTGCAGGGGTGACACCACGGTGCTGCCCCTGTCCTTTTCACTGCCCAAAACCCTGTGTTTGCCCAGGTCCTTGTTAGTCTGACACATAAACACTCCCTGAAAATATCTATATTTTTTTTCAAACACCTGTTTGAGCACAAACGTGATCCTCATTGCTCCTCTTTGCTTGTTATTCCACAGCAAGAAGGCTGGGGAGGATCCTGCTGCTCTGGCTCCACTCTTTGGGCCCCCCTTGGAGTCGGCATTCGAGGAGCAGAAGCTGGACGGTGGGTTGGGGACATGGGTGGCATCTCCTAGCAATGTCCCCTGGCTGTGCCATGCCGTGGGGACAGCTGGCAGCATCCAGCTCTGTCAGCAGGCAGGGAGGTGACAGAGAACAGCCTCAAGTTGAGCCCAAGGAGGTTTAGGTTGGATATTGAGAGAGTTTCTTCCTGGAAAGGGCTGCCCAGGGCAGGGGTGGAGCCCCATCCCTGTGGGATTGACAAGCCACGTGGATGTGGCACTTGGGGACATAGTCAGTGGTGGCCTTGGCAGTGCTGGGTTGGACTTGATGTTCTTAGAGAGCTTTTCCAAGCTAAGCAATTCCCTGCCTTCTAGAGAAGGAGAAAGACAGGGCTGAAGCAGAAGGCAGAGGGCAGGTGACTGAGCCCCCAGCCTGGGGTTAATGCGGGTTAGATGGAAACAGAGCAAGTGTTTAAGTCAATTAGTTAATTACATGGTCTGGGACAGATCCTGACAGAGAACAGCTAATGAATATCAGAGCTATTGACTTTCCCATCAAACCATGGCCATACCCAGCCCCTGGATGCTGCCCAGAGTGGGGGGACTTGGAAATAGCAGGATTTCTGGATGGAGCTGTTGGACACCACCTCCATTCCCAGGAAAATGCCATGTCAATGCCATTCCCCCCACCCCAAACCCAGTGTTTGCTTGACAGAGAGACACTTTGCTCCTCCCCAAGCCTGACTTCTTTTTTTCCCCCCAAAGGGATCTTTGCAAGGCTTGTTTTCCTCAAAAAACGAGCCCAATCACCCCCTGGAGCAGGTTGTTCCCAGAGATCTCCTTCTCCCAGAGCCAGCAGACTCTGCTCTCAGGGAATGGCCACTGCCCTTGTAGCCTCATTACGTCTTGTCATTAACAACTCCAGTTAATTCTTTTAATCAGAGCCGTGTTTACTTGCAGTTCTCTGCATGTGACCCTCCCAAAAATTACAGAAATTTAAATTATGTGTAAAAATGTCTGGTTTTCCCCTTACAACCTCTGTGAATGTAATTGTACCTTTTCATTTTAACACCTGATGGGTTTTTTGCATATCCGAAAATTCCAGACAGTTTTTACAATTAATACAATGTTTCCCTTCACGTAATAAGCCTCCAAATCCATCAATGGCATTGTTTTCTTTGTCAAGCAGCATGAGTGTCAAACTAATTGCATGTCCTGTTTCAAAATCAGGCAAGCTTTTCATTACCCACTGTTGCAGAATCCCCTGTCTTTAATTAATGGGAGCTTTCTGTCACTGGGTGGTTTCTCTTTTCCCAAGCCTCACATGCAGGTGTTTTGGTGCTTGGGAGAAGATGGTTGGTTTTTTCATTGCTTTAAGGAGTTGATTTATTTATTTTTGGGGTTTTTTTTCAGCTGCTCTAGATCAGCCTGAGATCTGGGGTTCAGTCCAGCCCGTCAACACAAACGTAGAGTCCCCAAAGCTTCCGAGACCTTTTCCAACTGGAAGTAAGTGATGTACAGGTTATCAATCAAAAATTAATTCATATATACAGAAATCAGGTCATCTATTTGACTTTTCCTCAGCCAGACACTTGAAGTTAGAGGGGTTTTTTCCCCCTGGTTTGACTTGAGCTGCGGCACTGTGGGGTGGAGGGAGGGATGGGATGGATGGGTGGGACTTGGGGTGGGATGAATGGCTTGTACTCAGGGTGGGGTGGGATGGAATGGATGGATGGCCCCCAGGGTGTGAGAGGTTATGCACATCCTCCTTGGGATGTGTGTCTCTGCCATAAGAGCTGGGTTTCCAAGGTGGAAAGGACAAATGTCCTGCTTGGAGCCTGTGGTTAACCCCACGCTGCCCTCAGGGGCCAGGAATACCTGGTCATGCCTGTTGCTGGTGTGAATATCTGGCTGGAATTTTGGAAGCACCGGCTTCTCCAGGATAACACAAGGAAGATCAGCAGAACCCCAGATCCCTATTATTTTATTCCAGCTTTCCCTCTTTCCTGGTGCAGCTGCAGAACTGCAGCTTTTCCTCCTCCTGAGCTGCAAAGTCATCCTTTCCTCCTTTTCTTGCTCCTTTCCCCCCTCAGCAGCCATAAGCCCAATGGATTTCATGTCAAACCCACCCCCAGAGCCCTTGGTGCTGATGTGCCAAGGTCAAGGTGACCTCTGGCCATGTCACCACCTTCCAGGGGGACTGGGTTGCTGGTGATGGGAGCACGGTGCCTCCTCCAGGAGGTTTGGCCTTGGATCCCATTTGCATCTGCTTTGCAAAAATGCCACTGTAAAGCAGTGCTGGTTAATTAGCCACTGTTAATTAGCCACAGTGTTCCTGCTCCCCTCTGTGCATCCTGGATCCATGTGGGATGGGCACGTGAGAAACACAGAGGCAGATCTGTGCCTCAGAGGCTACAGGTTTAATTAAAATGGTAATTCAGGGGCTTAAAATGTGCAGTCAGTGTCTTAAAAATTGGGAAGAAAGAATTCCAAAAACTCAGTAAAAATGGCTTTACACTGAGAGAGGGCAGGGTTGGATGGAATATTGGGGGAAAAACTCTTCCCTATGAGGGAGGGCAGGCCCTGGCACAGGGTGCCCAGAGAAGCTGTGGCTGCTCCCTCCCTGGAAATGTCTGAGGCCCATTTGGAAGGTGTTTGGGGCAACCTCATGACTCTCATATCCCCTTTCCCCAGTAAAACTGTATTTCCTGAGCTGCTGCAGGTGAGTTTATTCCCCCTCTCTGCTCTGTCTTGCAGCTCCTCCGCCGCTCCCTCCGAAGAACGTCCCGGCCACGCCGCCACGCACCGGCTCCCCCCTGCCCGTGGGAATAGGTAAAAGCTCAGGCTGTGCCCTGGCACAACCCTGGCAGGCTGGTCTGGAGCCTCCAGGGGTGGCACTGGGTGGGGAGGTGGTTCTCCATGGCCGTGTTTTGGGCGTAGATGTGATCCTTGTGCATCCTTGTCCCTTTGCACTCATAGTCCCAGAGTGGTTTGAGTTGGAAGGGACCCTAAAGCTCATCTTCTTCCAAGCCCTGCCATGGGCAGGGACCTTCCACTAGCCCAGGTTGCTCCAACCCCATCCAGCCTGGCCTTGGACATTTCCAGTGATGCAGCATCCACAGCTTTGTGGATGCTGCAGTCAGGGTGATGCTGTAGAAGCAGCACAAAAATGCCTTTGGCCTCCAGAGTTGTGTCATCCTGGTGAAACTGATGTTTTTTCCACCCTCCCTGCCTTTGGGATCAGCCACTCTAGAAATGCAATGCAGCATTAGCCTTAATATCCTGCTCAAAATTGGGGATATATAGAGTCCTGTTACTGCCTGGAGCAGCCCTGAATGGGATGTGCTTTTGGAATAACAGCAGTGCCTGCCTGTGCCAGAGAACTGCTCCTGCACTCCCTGCCCCCAAATTCCTACTTCTGTCTGGGAAGGTGGAAAAAGTGCCCCTGTCCTGGTGCCACAGCCTGGGCTAGGGAAGAGAGAATGGAAAGGTGCTGGGAATGAAGGACAACCTGAGGGCAGGGATGGAAAGGGGTTGGATGCAGCCTGAGGACGTGAAGTGCTTATAAATATATAATTCATGGTGCTGTGTGATGGAGGGGAGACAGTTCCTGGCCTTTGGACAGGGCACTGCGTGGGGCCAGACAGAGCACCTTGGGATGAAATGACTTTGCCATGAAGAAATGCCCTGCTCTGACCTCACTGCTCTATCCATCAACATCTCATTCGTGCTCCCATATCTTGATTTTTTTTTTTCCCTCCTTATTGGAGCAGCCAGGCTGGCAGTGTCCATCTCCATACATTGATTCATCCACAGGGGCAAATGTGAAGCCCAGCCACGTGTGCCGGGTCATTTGCTGGGCTCTGCCTTGTGCGTCACATAAAGCAAATGGTCCGGGTCTATTCTGTCTGTCTGAGCAAAATTCTGCTTTATCCCAAATGCAGAAGAGCAGTTGGCTCCCCCAAACAGGGGACCAGGGGTGGGGTGATGCTGACACAAGGAGCCCAGAGGGCACATGGGGTTTTGGATCTCCCTTCCCTGGATGTGTAACGCTTGGCTGATGGATCCTGTCTGTGTTGGTTATGGAGTCAGATGGCAATGTTGGTGTGTGGTGGCTCAGTTAGCGAGCAGAGCCCTGAAATCCCCTGCTCTGCTGCTGCTTGGGACTGAAATATATCTTCCCTGTCTGCATCCTGTGCTGCAAAGCAGCATGTTTATATATATATATTTATACGTGTGTATTTATAAATATATATAGAGTGGGGTGTGCCAGAGTGCTGAGTGCAGAGGTTTAATATCTGCTGATAATTCAGAGTGATGGTAAGGACGTGATGTCACTTAGAGGACACATAAAGGCTGTAATTTTTGGGATGATATGGGACTGTGAGTGATGGAGAAGCAGGGCTTGGCTTGTGGTGCATGTTTGCTCATCCAGCCTTTTGACCCAGCGTGGTTCATTCTGTGTCGCACATGGCTTGATGTGGAACTTTGTTGCACATGAATTATATTCCCCGGCAGCTTATAAGAAAACGTGCCTTTAGAGAATCTCCTCTAGAAGTAGCTGGCATAGAGCCCGTAGAGAGTAGTGCAGCTCTTAATGCCAAGTGTAAAATAACCTCCTCTGACCACAGGAGGGGACCAGGCAGCAGCAGAGCCCAAAAGGGACAAACTCCCGTCCATCAATGACTTGGACAGCATTTTTGGCCCCGTGCCGTCCCCCAAATCTGCTGCTGCCAACGCAGAAGACAAGTGGGTCAATTTTTCCGATCAATCCCCGGAGAAGGCGGCTGCGGAGGTGGCGCCCCAGGACCAAGCGGCATCCCCGACGGCGGCGGCGGCGGGCGCATCCCCCGCTGCCCCGGCAGAGCCCTGCCGCCCGCTGCCCTCGCCCTTGCACCTCGAAGAGCTTCCCAGGAAGGGTTCCGAGCAGCCCCGCCTGAAGGAGGAGAGCGCGGAGCCCGTGGCTTCCCCCAAAGAGCTGGGGCCGGGACAGAGAGCGACCCCGCCGCCCCCTCCGCCGCCCACCTACCGCACGGTGGTCTCCTCGCCCGGCCCGGGAAGCACCAGCGGTACGTCCTCGTCCTCGGGGAGAACCTGAGCTCTCCTGGCTGTGCCTGTGCTCCCACGTCCATCGTCTGCCCTCCGCCTCCTGTGTCCTCCCCCTGCTCCTCGCTGCGTGTCCCCCCGGGGGGATGGAGGGGGCTTCGAGGGGCTTTTTTTTCCCCCCCTCCGAGAGCCGCCCTTCCCACCTCTGCTGTGCACGGGGTTTTGGGAGGGGGGGTGATGTCGCTGTGGTATTTTTCGGAGTGAACAGAGGTGGAAATGTTTTAGGCAACTAATCTGAAGAAACCTCAGCTCCGGGACCCTTAAATGGTCACCGCACCCTGCCAGCCACGTCGTGCCCAGCTCAGAGGTGGCCCTTCTTGCTCGGCCCTTCTTGGCTCTGAGCTTGGGTACCCAGGAGAAATGTCTTCTAGGGGAGCAACCTCTCCCAGGGCAGAACCTGATAGGTCTGTCTGGAACGTGCTGCCTGCCTGCTTAATTATAAATTATTAGTATTAATTATAAATGCCTGTGCCCATTAGGGCTTGCTGCAGGTCAGCTTATGCACACTTTGCCGTGGTGCTGGAGGGGGTGCAACCTGAGCCTGTAATTTTAGGGGTGCCCCCCCACCCAGGGCACTTAATGCATCAGTTTAGCCCCTGTGTGGTCATCCTGCATCCACCAGAAGTGATTTTGGGGGGAATAACCCCTGCAGAGCCCTGAGGAACCTCCACCCCCAGGGGTGGTGGTGGTGGGAGGTGAGGGGTGTGTTGGGTGTGCAGCCCCCAAACCCTGCGCCCCGACATCTGTCACCAGCCTTGTGGGAGCTTGGCAGCTGTGTCATTGCTTTGGGGATTGTCACCTTCGTGGGAGGGGTGTGGGGGCTGCTGGGGGTGTCCCCCGGGTGTGGCCGGTGCTGCAAATGTGGCTTTGCTTCAGTGCTGATGGCTTCTCTGTGCTGGGTGGGTGGGTGGGGGTCTAAGTGGGGGCTGTCAGTGGTTGGAGCTGGGACTTCTGGAGCTGGGCAGCAGGACACAGCAAGTTTCTTCCTCCTGATTCTTCCACCTGAGTAACTGCCTGGTCTGAGTCAAGAGCCAGAGGCTGGGGATGTGCCAGGGGCTCCCCATGTGGGCATGGATGGATGGATGGAGGAGTCCTGCTCAGCAAGGCAGTGCTGCCTGTCCAAGAAGATCCACGTCTCCTCTGCAGGAATTGCCTTCTGTCTCAGTCTGGACTGCTTTGCATCCCACTGCAGCAAGCTGAAAGATGCAGTGTGTTGACATACCAACAGAAAAAACTGCCAATATTCCAAAAGCTGCATCCCCTGGCAGCTGGATCCAGCTTCCCTCACCCTCCTCTCCACCTTTCCAAGGCCCCTGGTGCTGCATTTAGTCCTGGGGTTGTCCAGTTCCTGGATGCCTTGGGGCAGAGCCTTTAGGGTGCCCTCCTACCTTCACATGCCACGGGAACCACCTGGGTTTGTGGGTGTCACTGGGTCAGGGCTGCAGGCTGGTGGAGAGTCAGCATGGAATGGTTTGGGGTGGACAGGACCTCAAAGCTCATCTTGTTCCAACCCCCACTTTCCACCAGACCAGGCTGCTCCAAGCCCAGCAGGATTCTGATCTCATGATGGTTTCCAGGTGCTGCCACAGTTTCTTGTGGTAGAAAATCTCTATTCTGATGTCTGGCAGGGCTTTGGCTACCTGGGGGTAACAGAATACTCCCTCAAAGACTCCATCCTGTGATGCTCATTCAGTGCTCCAAGGTTACGTTCTCTGAGTAATTCCTATTTTATCAGGCTTTTCTTGGGATAAGGAAGGAAAAATTCAGACTCTGGTCCCCAAATTATGGTTTTAAATAAAAATAGGTTGCAGTTTGGAATTGTGCAAAGGCATGACTGGAATTTACTCCCTGTAAACAAGCCCCTGTCTTGGCTTAGCCTCCTGTCCTTTAAATTTTGGGTTCATTTCTATAGATCCAGCTTTGATCTCTCCTTAATCTGAGCTATCACTCAAAAAACTTAGGAAATTATTCTCTTGTAAATGGGAAAAATAAAGTCCTGCTTTTATCAAGTCTGAACTAAGCCTCGAGCTGCTCCACTCCATGGAGATTAGTGGCAAAGGCTGGGAATGGGGTCTGAGTTCCCTGAATTGCCATCTCTAACTGCTCTGCACAGCACCAGTTACTGCTGGAGTTCTCCTGGAAGAAACTTCTGTGCATGGAGCAAAACACTCTTCTGGATCTTCTGTGAAGCATCAGTTAAAATTCCATGTGATTACAAAGTTGACAGCAGGGCAGCAACTGCTGGGGACCTGAGATCAGCACCCCTTGTTCTGTGAGGCTCTTCCAGAGGGCTGGGAGACATTACCCTCCCAGCAAAACTCATAACCTTCCTCTTCCACCCTCTCTCTTTGCTGGGACGAGGCTTTGCCCCTAATTCCTGACCCTAGGAATTCCTAGTCCACCAGCTGTGTCACCCCTAGAGCAGTGGCACCAGCTGCTGCAGGGCTTCAGCAGCGTATTTCTCCTGCTACCTCTGTTTTTTGGGGCAACCACAATTGTTCTCCTGTGACAATAATTTTGCCCAACGCTCCTTGCCAAGGGATCTGGATGTCGGGCAGCCCTGTGAGGAATTCATCAGCATCAACGATCCTGGAGCGCTCTTGTGCCCTGTAAAGCTGCTGGCATAGGGCAGTGGCCTTGGGGAGCTCGTGTGGGGGGTGGGTGGGGTGGGCAGCCTTGGGGGAACAGCCCACAGGGTGCTCACAGCTCCCTTTTGTTGCAGGTTCCTCGTCACCAGCTCGCCCTGGAACGCCACTGGCCACTTGTGGCACCCCACCACCACCGCCCCCAAGACCCCCCTCCCGGCCCAAGCTGCCCCCTGGCAAACCCCCCGTGGCCGATGTGGTAGGTTTTGGGGAGTGGGGGGTGCTGGGGGTGGTGGGTGGCATTCCTAGTCCCGACACGGATAACAGAGCCAAGTGACCAGTTGGGGGGTTTGGGTTTGCTAGGATTTGTCCACTGGGGTAAATTCCACGTGGGAATGGCTGTAAGTGCCCGTGCTCTGCCAGCCTGGACGTGCCAAGTGCCAGCAAACCACGGTCTGCAGACGTGGCAAAGGCAGAGAGGGGGCTGAGACAGCAGTGTGCCCGTGGGAAGGGTTTGGGGGTGAGGCAGGGTGGGTCCAGCTGGCTTGGGGGGATGCAGCAATCTTTGGGGGGTTCCATTCCTTACTGCCACCCCAGGCTGCTGCAGGTAGGTTGGGAGAGTTTTTGGATTGATGGTTTGGGTATCAAATGATCCTTAAAGGATCCATAAGGACCTGGTGAGCTGGCACGTGGTGGGCACCGTTCCCTTCCCGATGCTGAGCTCATTCCATCCATCCCAGAGCCTCTGGAGCTCCTGTCCTCAGTGAAAATGGGGACTTCAAACACCCAGACCCAGGTGATGGTGGGAATCATCTCCCATTTTCCTAGGTCCAGACCAAAGTGCTATTGGCACTAAAAGAACTAAAGGAACTCCCTTTACTCCCCCAGATGCCAGCACAGCGGCTGGCTGGGGGTTCCTGAGGGTCACGACTTCAGGGCAAAGCTTGTTTGTTTGATGCAAACGTTTCTGTGCACGTTTTCTTTAACCTGGTGTTGTTTTATGTTTCTCTACAGTCCAGGCCTTTTAGCCCTCCTATCCACTCATCCAGCCCTCCTCCGATAGCACCTTTAGCCCGTGCTGAAAGTACTTCTTCCATATCTTCCACCAATTCCCTGAGTGCAGCCACCACTCCCACTGTTGGTAAAAACATACAGCTCTGCTGTTCTTTCACCTTTCCTACCTCTGAACGTCCTGAAATGATTCCTGAAGCCTTTTCATTTGTTAGGTTGTTCTTTGGGTTCATATTCGTTAGTTTTTATTGGGTTTTTTTAAATGCAAAATGGGATTTGAGGGGGGGGATGATGGATCAGGAGGGTGATGCTGTTAGGGAAGCTCCAAATGTTGTGGGAAATGGGCATTTGGTGAAAATCGAGGTTATCACCAAGGGAAATATAATACGAAATGTAATTATGGTCTGTAAATTTGGGTAAAATAAGGGTTTTTTGCAGGGGATGCTTGTGCCTGGAGGTAAGGGGGGCTGGAAGCCAGACCTTGGGATCCAGGAGACAATTTAAATCGTTTTGAATGTCTTAATTTCACACTTTCCCTCAAAGTGGTAGTGGGAAATGGGGTCTTGGAAAAGGCTCTTCCAAACCATTAGCATCTCTTAGGGCAGAACAAAATGCTGTGGTTTTCTTTTGGAGGAACGTCCTGAAAAACATGGGGTTTGCTATGGTGCCTGAGCCAAGAATGGGGAAGACAGTCTGGCTGGCAGCTCCCAGGCCCCAGGCACTGGGTCCCCCTGTGCCTCCCTCCTCCCTCCCCTCTGTCCCCTCTCCCCAGTCCCCTCTGTCCCGGCTGCCAGCGCTCCCTCCTCGCCATCCCTGCCATCCCACCTGGCTGCCAGCCCCACGGCCCCTCGCTTCCTGCAGGTCCATCTTTTCCAGGATCACCTTCCTCCTTTTCCTTTTCTTCCCAACGCTCTGAAAACCCAGCCTGGCTGGCGTTGGTGTGTGCTCAGCTGTGGCATCTGTCACCGGCTGTCACCTCAGGGGCGGTGGTATCACCACACGTGGTGGCTGGAAGGTGCTGGGGTGTCCTGAGCTGTGTGCCAGCTGCTGTCCCCGTGGTGCTGGTGGCACCGAGATCTCCCCGTGGGTTTGCTGGAGTCTCCAACCTGCGTCTCCATCCTGTTGTTTGCTTCACTCTCGAGGTGTCGTAGGCGCTTGTACCTGTTTGCCGGCTGTCGGTCACTGTCACGGCGTGTTGCTGGAAAAACCACCGGGAGAAAGGGGCAGCCAGCCCTGAGCATTCCCAGGGTGTTGGTCCTGTCCGTGCCCGCTGTCCCCCACCCGTGGCAGTGGGATTGGCACAGTGGCCACAGGGCACCTGGGATCACAGTTTTGGGGGGGGGACCAGCCAGGCTGAGGACAGGGATGGTCATGGGGGCTGCAGGAAGGTGGGGAAGGGGAGATGTGAGAGGGCTGGTGCTGGTCCTGCTGGCTGAGCAGGTCCCTCAGGCTCTCATTTAAATTACTCCTTTTCTCTCTAATGCACGTAGTTTTGTGAACAAAAACTGCTGCTTGATGTTTTTCATGAGCTGCCCACGCTGAGCAGTGGGGATGGCATTGCTGGGGGGGATGAGAAGTTGTGCCAGCGGCCCCAGTATCTCCCACCCCCTCCATGGGGGCTTTCCTTGTGAGGGAGCCAAAATCAGGGCTTTGGGGGGCTCCAAATGGGACAGCCAGGAGGAGCATCCCAGATTGCAGGTATTGCACTTCCAGCTATCTGCAAATCAAATCATTGAATCACAGAGTATCCTGAGCTGGAAGCGACCCATCAGGATCATTCATTCAACTCCTGGCCCTGCCCAGTGCTCTCCAACAATCCCACCCTGTCTCTGAGAGTGTTATCCAAATGCTCCTGGAGCTCTGGCAGCCTCGGGGCTGTGCCCACTGCCCTGGGGAGCCTGGTCAGTGCCCACCACCCTCTGGGGAAAGAAGAGCCTTTCCCTGGGATCCCACCTAAACCAAAAAGCCAGATGGGGGACAGGCAGGGGCAGATGGGTTTGGGACCCACAAGGGGAAAGTCCAAGCATCTCTTTGTTCAGGGTGAGGGTGGGCACCGATGCTGGGTGAGCATCCATGAAAATCCATAGCAAAGGGGGGAGTGCTTCTAATTCCTGGGTTTGTTCGCAGAAAGAGGAAAAGCTGAGGTGGAAGGTGTGTGGGGAAGGGTGGGTTGGGGACCACTGTGGGTCTGGGGGGGCTGGGACACCCCGACCCAGCTGGGGCTGCCTGTAGCCCTGTGCTTGCTCCAGGGTCCGTCTCCAACACTCTCCCCGTCTCCTGTTCCCTGTGACAAAGTCCCATGGAGTTTGTCCAAGAGCATGTGAAGGGTTGCTCCATTTCCGTGTCCTCCGTGCTGCTCTGGTGTGCTTTCCTCGTGGTTGCATGTCAGTCTGAATAATTTATGGCAAAGAAAGAAGCTGTGACTCCCGTGTCAGCGCCCCCTCCCTCCTTTCTCTCGTTATAAACCCCTCTCTGTCTCTCCGTTGATACAACGCGCTGCTTGGTTTCAGTTGGGATCCGTGTTTTCATTCTTTGTGTTTGTTTTTTTTTTTTTCTTTTTTTTTTTTCTTTCCTTTGCGTTTCTTCTGCTTGTGTTATCAGAGGATGATGCTTTTATTGACAAACTGCCCGCGTTTGAAAGGCGCAGTGAAACGCCGGCAGGTACTGTACTGGCAGGGAGCTCTCCAGACACCTCGGAGCGGGCGGCACCCACCGCTCGCAGCACCTTGCATGACAGTTTCTCAGTGACCAAAAGGACTCGGAGGTGGGAGGCTGGCACCTCCTGAATTCAAAAAGGGTTCATTCCACACACACACACCCACCCCGGCCCCTTATCCCGAGTTATTTCAGCAGTACCTCGTGGCGGTGAGAGCGCAGGGAGCTGGTGGTTGCGGTGGGAGAGGACGGATTGCAGCTAGGCAGCTGCCGCTCTGTGTGTGCGTGTGTCTGGTTCTCCGCAAGTGTTCTGTCCTGAAACGCAGCCGAGAGCACCGTGTTTGCCCCGTCCCCGGTCGTGCCCCACGCCGGTGCGGCATGCGGAGCAGCATCCCGCCGGGAATGCTGGCGGGACACGGCGCCGAGGAGGACACGGCATGTTTGCCCCGAGCAGCGCACTTAAAACGTGCTAAGGGAGTGCATGAGCCGACAAGCCTCTTCTACTGTAGCCAAACCAAAAAAAAAAAAAAAAAAAAACAAAAAAAAAAAAAACAAACAAACAAACAAAAAAAAACCACAAAAAAAAAGAGCGAGAAAACCCCTCAAAACTCCTTACCACGCAAAGCGACTCTTCCATCTGGGCTTCCATAGCTTTGCTTTCTGCTTTCTGTTTCCCGAGCCAGCGCCCGAGTTTAAAGCCCCGTCCCTGCACGGCTTGCAGCGCCTCGCCCCCTCCCCGTAGCGAGATAAATGACCTGCTCTGTGACTCACACTGTGTCCTTCTCTCTCCCTCTCCTTAACCTTTCCCATCCCGCTTCAACTCCTGGCCATACAGAGAATGAACAGCCTTCCCTCGTTTGGTTTGACAGAGGAAAGTTTTATTTGACTTTCGAAGGTAAGTAGTGCATAGCATACCCGGTAAAGACTCGCTCCCCTCGCTCTCGCTCTCTCTCGCTCCCGGGGTTCCCTCCCAAGGCTCCATCCAGCCCTCCTTTCCGTGCCAAATGCTATGGCTACTTAGATGACATCGCAAGTTCAACCAGGACAATTTTGATTTCATTTGCGCCATTTGTCCCCCGTGATCTCTTTCCTCGTTTTTTTTCTTTATTAAAAAAAACACCAAAAAGAAAAATTCGACCCAACCAAACCAAACCCCAAAAGAACACTCCGAATATTCCTGTACAGAGGCTGTGGTGAAAACCAGAGAGCGGAACCGCTTGCACTGCCGAGGAACTTGACTCTGTCAACCAGGGCTTCTCTCTCCTCTCCCTCACGAGCTGCTCGGGCTGGACCACGGTGCTGTTAATGAAATCCAAAGGGTGGTGATGGGTTCTCTGCTAAGCCGGGGCTTCCTCCCCACCTCCCACCTGATTTTTTTGGCAGGTTGTGCTGCTGGGGTGGCTGGTGGGAGGTCTTGGGGTCCCCCTGTGATGAGAAGAAGTGTTAGGGAGGCTGCAGGGAGGGGCAAAACTTGTTGCTTGTTCTCCAAGCAGCATCACATCCCAGAGAGAACAGAGCCATGAGTGGCTGGGCAGAAAGGAAACCAGGAGGTTTGTTTGCAGCAGGGCCAGGTGGTTTAAGTCCTCAAGGGAGCCCTTTGGAGCTGCTGGTGCTCGCAGGTAGGGCTGGGGTGAGCTGGAGGATGCTGCTGGCACAGGACATGCCAGAGCACTGTTCTCGTGTGTGATTCCCAAAGCGTGTCCCTCCCAGCAAAGAGTGGAGTGTTCTGGGGTGGCACTGCCAGGCCACTGGGCACAGGCTGCCTGGGGTCATGGAGCAAAGCCCAGCCTGATGAGAGTGGTGGAGTAGCAGCAGAAGGCAGGGATTGAGGTGGTGTTCACCAGGGAGTTGGTTCCTTCCTTTCTTCCTTTTTACTTGACCCAAAATCCCTGCTCTGACAGTCTCTGCTTTGACGGTCCTCACTCCAACAGCAGCTCCCAGCTCTGATCCAGGAGGAGCTGCTTCTTCCTGATCTCATTGCAGTTTTGGTGTTCTCAGCCAAAACCCCTTCCTGGGTTTCCTTTCCCAGGTGTCAGAGCTCCAGGAGGAGCACGAGCATTCCAGCATCTCACAATCCCCCCTGCTCTGTGCTTCTGCTCCCCCTCGCTCAGCCCAGCACCAGCACTGCGAGCACATCCACCTTTTGGGGGTTTTCTTGTGGTTTGGAGTATTTACGTTACGGAATGGTGCATTGGACTTCTTGGACTTGGTTCTGGCAGTGTGAATGGTCTGGAGCAGGGGTGCAGCAGGGCTGCAGGAGTGTGGCACTGCCTCAGGGTTCAGCTCATGTCCCAAGAAGGAGCTATCTCACTTCCACTCACTGGATTTCCTGATTTATTTTGAAATGTCTCAGTCCAGCTTCAAAAAACCCTCAGATTTCAATGCTCACTTGCAGAAAAGTGAGAGGAGACCTGCTGTGCTTGGCATCTGTAATTCTCAGGACATGGAAGGCCAGAAAGGCAATTATAGTTTCTGGATTTGGAGGGTTTTTTTGTGCCAAGATCTGTGTATTTGCCGAACGTGGGGCAGTTTGTTTGTGTGTGAAAAGATTTGGTGATGGTCTCCTGGCCAGGATCCCTGGAACTCACCTTTCCTTATTCCACAGGTGTGTGTTTTCCACCTTTGTGTAGGGGAAAATAAGGTAAATAACCTGGTCCACTGCTTGTGGCTGGATCCAAAGCTCCATACAGTGGATTTTTTCCTTCTATTATTACCAGGTCATTTACCCAAAATGAAAAGTTTTTAAGAATTACTCCTGAAGCAGCCCCTGAAAAGCCAGGGTTTGGGTGGATGCGTGTTATGGTAATTGGACTTATATGGAGTTTCTGTAAAATCATTCCAATACTTAAAATAGATTATACTTTTCTTTTTTAGTAAAAACCTTAGTGTAAAAGGTTATTTATTCTCTGAAGCCATTGAGAGAAGAATGTGCAGGTTCATGAAGAAGAGTGGAGGGAATGGAGAACCCCAATCCCATCCACATGTTTTCTATTCAAAGCTGGATTGGAAATGAGGTTGTTTTGTTGCTGTTGCTGCTCAGATGAGCTCAGATTCCCCCAGCCCAACTGAGCCTGGTGATGGGGATCTACAAGACCAGCCTGTTTTTTCCTGCACAGATGATATTTCATTCTGGAGAATCAAGGAATCTCATGTATGTACAGAGGAATGGGGGGAAATGAGAGATGGGAAATCAGGGAAAAGGCGTGTTGGTGTGGGAGACACCTACCCCTCCTTCCATGCTCTGGTGCAGGGTCCAGGCTAAACTCAGTGGAAGGTAATTTTATTCCTCTCTCAAGGAGTAATGATTAAATTGCCAAGGATTGCACGTGAGCAGCCAAAGCCCTTCTTCTCACCTTCCCTAGAAGATAAACCTCCTGCTCCTCTGCTGGGTGTCATTTCTGGTTTTCCCCCTCCAAAACCAGTCTTCATCAGTGCATATGAATCCCTTCTGTATTCCTGGGTGGACACCACGGGAATATCCCACCGTGTTTGGCTGGGGATCATTGCTGTGGGGAGCAAGAACATGCTCTCTGACCTCCCAGCAGTGGTGTTATGGACAAAACTGATGTAAGATATGTTCCCCCAGCAGTCTGTGGTGCTCCCCGTGGCTCTGCGTGTTCCCTCTGTCACAGAGCCAGGAATTCTGCGTGTCCCGTGGGTTCAGGCAGCTGCCCACGCTCTCTCACATCCTGGCATTGACACGACCACTCTTCAGCAGGATGTTCATCCTGATGGATAGCCCGGGGCTGTGGCCCCAGGGGCAGAAGGCTTGGGGAGCCCCAGGAGCAGAAGATTTGGGGAGCCCCAGGCTGCCTCGCTGAGCTCCTCAGGATGATGATTGTGTGTGTGGCAGTGGGTCTGGTGTGTGTGTGGGAGATGCTCTGGCTGCCTGTCCCGTGGGCTGGGACACTCGGATACACTCCCTGAGCATCCTCATTCCAGGCTGCAGCTGGAACCACTTATTCCCCTGAGCCTCTTAAGATGTGTGACTGAGGTAGACATGTGGCTACATCAATATTTTACACCCTTTGAGGCTGCATTAGAGATTTGAAGGGAGAATCCCATCACTGGAGAGGCTCATCTGTGCCTCTAGGAGAGAGCACTTGGGTTTTATCCATTAACGCCTGGGTGCCTCAGTAAGGTGGGAGGAATCCTGCTTGTTGGCAAATAGCACAATTTTTTCGATTAATATATCAAAATGCCAAGTGTGATTGAAGTGACAGAAGTGCTTCCCCCAGGGGGGTGTTATGCACCCTGATTTCCTGCCCCCAAACCCTGTTCTTTCCTCGCAGTGGTGGGAAGCAGCAGACAAAGAAGGGAAGGGATAATTTGGGAGGATAGCCCAAGCAGAAGAGCAGCAGCTCATCAGGAACAGGCCACCTTTTGCTTTGCTTTCCCCTGGCCCTGCTGCCTGCGGAGGTGCTGCCCTTTCCTGGGCTGGCACTGGAATTCCTACAGCCTTGGCTGGAGCTGGCATGTGCTTGCATGTTCCAAACAAACTGCAGGCTGGAGTCATCGCCCCTTTCACCCGCCTGACTCAGACCCTGGCGCTGCAGGTGATGGAGTGAGGGGTGTGGGGGTTCCTGGGTGCCCCTTTGGCATTCCTGGTTTGGGGCACAATAATCCTTGTGCTGAACCCGCTGTACAGAACGGGATATAAACAAAAAGGTTCAAAACCCATGCATTGGAGGATACAGATGAGGCTGAACTGGCAGTGCCAGGTAGGGGGGGTGACCTCTCCAGGGCATTTTGGGTGCTCACGGGATCAGCACCTTGTACAGTGGGTGGGTGACCTGACAATAACCCCAGGCTGATCTCTGGACACTTTCCATGGGGAAGAGGTGAGGGCTTTGCTGTGCCAGCAGCTCCCCACGCTCTCCCCTTGGTGGTGGGCATGGGCAGTGGGAAGTGGTGCCCCCTCACAGGGTTTCCAGCATAGGTGGGGCTTCTGAGGTGAACTTGCAGCGATGATTTCATCCTCAAATGTCTTTTGGAGACACAAATTCCTGGCCAGCAAAGGGAAACCTGCAGGGTGGAATTATTTTAGAGTCTGGCAAGTGTCTGTGGATGCACAGCATGAGCCAAGCAAATGTTTCCCCTCTTCTATCATGGAATCCTAGACTGGTGTGGGATAGAAGGGACCTTAAAGCTCATCTTGTTCCAACCCCCTGCCATGGGCAGGGACACCTTCCACCAGCCCAGGTTGCTCCAGGTCCTGTCCAACCTGGCTTTGGACACTTCCAGGGATCCAGGGGCAGCCACAGCTGCTCTGGGGAGGCTGTGCTTCTGTTTTTTTCAGATTTCTGACACTTTTCAGATTTTCTGTAGGGTTCTGTGGGGTGCAGAGGGTCTGCCTGGCACCCTGGGCAGGCGGGGGGACTGCAGGAGTCCCCACAGGCTGGGGTTCAGGCAGCACCGGGGGGACACTGCTGACATCCCACTTTCCCACGGGCAGCCTGAGCTCTCCGGGGACGAGCCCACGAACTCCCCCAGCCCCTTTTTGCGGGGCCCAGAGACCAACTGCAAAAACTGTCATGCAAAGCCTGCCTGTGGCAGCCCCCGCGCCGTGCCGGGGGTGCCACGGCCCCGCATGCTGCTCCTGCCTGGGGCTCCTCCATCATTTTCTTTGCTTGCTTTTGGACGGGAGGGACACACAATCTCAAACCGTGTTTTAAAGCCTCATCCAAAGCCTGGGGGATTTTTTTTTTTTGGTTATTATTTGCCCATGAATTTAGGCTGGGGGTCCTGGCGAGCCGCCCTTCACCCTGTGCTGGGGGGAGCGGGGCTGTTTCTCTCTGTGGGTACAAAGTGGGGGTGTTTGCTGTTTTGTAGGGTCGTCAAGGGGGCCCAGCCCCCTCACCATGGGGGCACAGGACACCCTGCCCGTCGCTGCCGCCTTCACAGAGACCGTCAATGCGTATTTCAAAGGGGCCGACCCGAACAAGTAGGTGCCGCCCGACGGGGTCTGGGTGTCCCCATGGGGGTGCTGGGGTGGGGACAAGGGCTTTGGTGAGCCTCTGGAGGGATGAGGGAGGGCAGGAGGTGACCTGGGCTCAGCATGTATATATTGGGGTGTCAGTGCACTGCACCAGGTGGATGCCCAGCGTTGGGACACTCTGCAGTGCCCCACGAGCATCGATCCCATCCCTGGCAGGCTGTCAGCTTTTCTGCTGCTTCTGCTCGCTCTGAGACCACAGCAGTCTCATTACCCTGGCAGGGAAGTGGGGGGCTGTCAGCACACCCCCTTTGGCGCAAACCCCCCTTCCTGCTCCATTCTGAACCCCCCTTTCCCCTCCCCTGGCTCTCTGTGCTTGGCACTGCAGGTGTATCGTGAAGATCACGGGGGAGATGGTGCTGTCGTTTCCAGCGGGCATCACCCGACACTTTGCCAACAACCCCAGCCCGGCGGTGCTCACCTTCCGTGTGCTGAACTACAACAGGCTGGAGCACGTCCTGCCAAACCCCCAGCTCCTCTGCTGGTAAGGACCCACCCCAGCGGCGTCCCAGAGGAAGGCAGCTTTCCAGAAAATTAGGGGACTTTGCAGAAACACACAGGGCCAGGTGCCTTCCTTGGCAACCTGCCCTGATTTTGGGAAGGAAACTCTCAAGTGCCTAAAATATTTCACAGAATCCCAGAATGGTTTGGGTTGGGAGGGAACTTCAAAGCCCATCCAGTCCCACCTCCTGCCATTAACAGGGACACCTCCCACCAGCCCAGGTTGCTCCAAGCCCCATCCAGCCTGGCCTTGGACACTTCCAGGGATCCAGGGGCAGCCACAGCTTCTCTGCCCAACCTGTGCCAGGGCCTGCCCACCCTCACAAGGAAAAATTCCTTCCCAATATCCCCTCTACCCCTGCCCTCTGGCAGTGGGAAGCCATTCCCCTTGTCCCAAATCCCTCTCCAGCATTCCTGGAGCTCTTTTGGGCACTGGAAGGGGCTCTGAGGTTTTGTTTGACCTTTCTCTTCTTCTGATGTTCCCCAGGGCTGGAGGCAGCTCTGCAGGTGGGGTCTCACCAGAGTGGGGCAGAGGGGCAGAATCCCCTTCCTCACCTGCTTCCCACACTGTGGGATCAGCCCAGGGCATGGAGGGTTTCTGGCCAGGGCACGTTGAGCTCCTCACCACCAACACCCACCCCCTCATCCTTCTCCCCAAGGCTGCTCCCAGTCCATTCTCCCCTCAGCCTGTGGTGGTGCTGGCATTGCCCTGACCCATGTGCAGGACCTTCACTTGGCTGTGTTGAACTCATGAGCTCTGTATTTTCTGGACTGTTCCCTCTGAGTGCAGCCCCTCACCAGGCAAAAGAACATCAGTGAGGAGCCAAGAGCTTGGTTTGGCCTTTGCTCTGCTCATTAAGCCTTCTCTTTGCAAAATGAGTTGACCAGGGGGCTACATCTGCTGTGCCTCCCTGGGGGCAGCTGAGGGCAAGCTGGAGATATGTGGGAGGGAGCCGATGCTCCTGCAGGTCCCAGCTGGTGGCTGCTGTCCCATGTGCTCTGTAGAACAGCTTCCTCCTGCTAAGGCAGGTCCTGCAAAGGGTTAATTCTCCCTCTGTGCAGCGACACCGTGCAGAGTGACGCCAACTCGAAGGAGTTCTGGGTCAACATGCCAAATCTGATGACTCACCTAAAGAAGGTATCGGAACAGAAACCGCAAGCCACCTATTACAATGTGGATATGCTCAAATACCAGGTAGGGGCTTTTTGTAAGATAAAACCGTGCCAAAAAAAAATTTAAAAAAAACCCAAAAACGTGCTGAATTATAGACATTAAAGATGGTGTTTCCCTAGTGCAGAGTGGGGGCATGTAATCCTTCTAGTCCCTTCTTGTGGCACCAGAAGGGGTGGCTTTGGGGCCAGGACTCTGTTTCGGTGGGAGTGCAAGGCACCGCCTCCTCTGGCACCGAATGCGACGAGCGCGTCTGTAAAAACGGGATTTCTCCCTCCAGCCCGATGGAAACTAAATGTTTTTTCTGTCATTTTGGAAGGTATCTGCCCAGGGTATTCAGTCTACTCCATTAAACCTTGCAGTGAGCTGGCGGTGTGACCCTGCAAGCACTGACCTCCGCATCGACTACAAATACAATACAGAGGCAATGACCACACCAGTAGCTCTAAACAACGTCCAGTTCCTCGTCCCCGTCGACGGAGGAGTAACCAAACTTCAAGCTGTGCTTCCTCCTGCTGTCTGGTAGGGATTGCTCACCTGGCAAAGAGCTCCTTCCCTCTCTCTGCTGTGTCCCTGCTGTGGTGGCTGCAGGAGCTGCCTCAGGAGGGCTGTGGGTGGGAGCTGGGGGCACTCTGGGAACCCAAACCTGCAGGAGGAAGGCTGCAACACCACTCTGGTTTATTTTTTTCTTGCCATTCCCACAAGAAAACAGTCAGAGTTGAACATGTGTGCGGGCAGCAGAACATCAGCCCTTATTTTGTGTTTTGGCTGCTTTATCTGGGGCTCAGAGGGATGCAGAGCCAGCACTGCCATAGGCACGGGCACACTTGCCCAGAGAAGCTGTGGCTGCCCCTGGAAGTGTCCAAGGCCAGGTTGGACGGGGCTTGGAGCAACCTGGGCTGGTGGAAGGTGTTCCTGCCCATGGCAGGGGTTTGAAATGACATCAGCTTTAAGGTCCCCTCCAGCCAAACCAGTCTGGGATTCTGTGATCCAAGGGAGGGATGCAGGGCTGTTGCTGCCATAGGCACTGGCATGAGCATTTCCAGCAGGGCACAGCACTGCCTCTTGCCCATCACTCACCTGCAATCCAAACCCAGCATTTTCCTGCTCAGCTCATGCAATCGTAACATTATATTGGTTGGCAAAGCCTAATAAGACTATTGAGTGCAGCCACTAACCCAGCCCTGCCAGACCCACAAATGCAGGCTCCCAGAACTGCAGATCCAGAGAGCAGCACCAGAGCAGTTCCCCCCCACCCTGAGCCCACCAAGTCTTTAGCAAAATGCGAATGACTCCTTGGCAATTTCTTGTTTCCTACAGAAATGCTCTTCTTCATGTGTTTTTAGGAACGCTGAGCAGCAAAGGATATTGTGGAAGATCCCCGACATCTCCCAGAAGTCAGAGAACGGAGGTAATCCTGCAAATATGCATGTTATTCACTCCGAGTCCTTCAGCCAGACGCTGCCCCGTTTATCGTGGCGGCACACGAGCCCAGACACACGGATTCCTGCTGGGGCTTGCTGGGCACAATGCTATTTAAAGCAGAGCTTAGAAAAGCAGGGCTACGTGCCACTGCTGCTGCTGTGCCAACTGCCTTGGCACCACGGGAGGGTATTAACACACCGGGTTTGGGCGTGGTGGCTGCCAAGTCCTTTGTTGCCCCCCTGTATGGGAAGGCTGAAGCCTTGCATTGCATCCCCCTTGAGGTGACCACAGTCTCCCTCGAGTGGCTTCTCCACGTGTAAACCACGAGCTCAGCTGCTCTGCCTTGCTGGGGTGTCTGAAAAGTCAAATTCTGCTGGGGGGGTAAGGGGGGGTTTGCCCCCCATCCCGGAGGGTTGGGGAGCACCACGGGAGTGGGCTTTGCTTGCAGTGCATTGGGCATCTCACAGAATCCCAGGATATACTGAGCTGGAAGGACCCACCAGGACCATCCAGTCCAACCCTCATCCCAAGAGTGACCCCCTGTGCCCCAGAGCATCACCCAACCCCTCCTGGAGCTCTGGCAGCCTCGGGGCTGTGCCCACTGCCCTGGGGA
>JAWWEW010000006.1:1164417-1174604 GCA_035583185.1 Anabacerthia variegaticeps | reverse complement strand
CAGAGCTCTGGGCTGGGGGACAAGGTGGGCATCGGGCACAGGGTGGGCTCCCTGGGCTGGCAGGGCTTTTCCAGCCTCAGGGATTTTGTGCAGAATCAAAATAAGAAACACAAGTGGAGTTTTTTTGCTCATGGTAAAGCCTCATTTTCTCCATGTGTCCTTGCTTCTTAATTCCTTCCTGACACAACTGCTGTGTTCCCATGGCCTGCTCTGTGCTTCTCCAGTGGCTGATGTTAGACCCTGCCTATCTTTGCTCTTCCCTGGCTGACATGTCCACGTGTCCCTGCTGTGAGGAGCCCCTTCATCCCTCTGCAGGGCTCAGACCCTCTGTAGGACAATACAGAGCCTTCCTCCCATCAGCACCCCCAGCTCAGGGTCTGCCCAGCCACCACCACCCCTAGTCCAGCGAAGCCCAGCCCTGGCACTGGGCTGAACTGGGAGCAGGTGCTCAGCAGCCCCTCCCCAGCATGGACCAGCCTGGAGCCAGGGTGCAGGGTGGGGAGCAAGCCCAGTGCTGGCTCACCTCAGGGTATGGGATGGGAGCTCCAAGGAGCTGCAGGCTCTGAGCAGAGAGGCAGAAAATACAGCTGTGGGGGTGGAATAATTGTATAAATCATTCAAGCTTTCTCTGCAAGTGCTCATCTTTGTACAGCCTATTTAGCTCTCCTGCACTTAGCTGGCTTCTATTTTTAATCTGCTTTAAGCTGCACATGTGACAGTACTCTGGTTGCTGGTAAAGGTGTGCATCAGTGTGTGCTGGGCCTGGTGCTTCTGGGTCAGAAATAGCAGTAAAACACAGAAAAGAGACAAAAAACAGGCACTGAAATAGAAAGCATGGATTTTATTTTTTAATATTTGTAATTTTCATTTTCTCTGGTTGTCATAATTCCCATAGTTGTTGTGGTTTGTCTTCTAATAAAGACATATGTCCTAATTTTTGATCTTGGCTCGAGCCTGCTGCTGTGCTGTTCCTGTGGGGTTGAGCCACTCTATTGACATTTGTTTTTATGGAAGGTACCATTTCCATGTAAATAATTCCTCCCCTTTTTATTGAAAATTCATTAGCAAGGGTTTTAAAGAACAAAGTAAAATGTAAAGTGAAATGAAAGCCACAAGGATTTGCTTCACTGATGAAAAAATGAAAAGATTGAATTAAGGTTTCTATTTGTGATTTGTATGGTAGAGTCTGAGTGTAATATTGATCTGCTTAAAATCCTGGTCAAAAAATAACCTGCTGAGTTGTTTACACATTTGTGGTGGCTGGGCCTGCCCAGGCCACAACCCATCCAGTCAATCCAGGTCAGGTAAAAGATACTTGGGTTTGATAGCTTGATAATCCTGGAAGAAAATATTGCCAAAATGGTGTTTGTCACATACAAAGGAGTAACTGCTGTGCTCTTTGGTTTTCTCCGTGCAAGGAGGAGGCCATAAAAGATTCATCAGGTCAGGAAGACGAGACACAGTCGTCCAACGACGACCCAGCACCATCTGTTGCTTCTCAAGATCCCCAGGAGATGATTCGCCCTCGCCGCTGTAAATATTTTGATACAAGTACGTCCAGTTTAATTCTCGGCACAGCAATCCCACTGTCACTGACCTGGTTCCTGACAACATTGGGTTTGCTTTTCTGTGCCACTGCTCTTGATTAGCAGCATGCTCAAAGGCAGGAAAACAAAGCCCTGCTTTTAGCTGAGTGCTAAATCTGCTCTGCTCACTCTCTACAAGGCCAGGAGAGGCTTTTCTTAAGGCATGAAATTTGTGGGGAAATTTAAATTTTAGAGGTTGAAAGAGCAGGCTCTCGGTCCATTTATCCTGCAAACTGGTTTGTAAGGATGTGCCCTTCAAAAAGTGAGTGGAGTGAGTGACTCTTCAGTGTGGGATTCCCACTGTCAGCTGCCAGTTCACACCAAAGATGCAGGTCAAAATATTTGCAAAATATTGCCAAGTAGGAAGTGCTCTGTTCCAGCCAGATAAAGTCTGTGCAGCATGTGGTTATCGTGCCAGGGCTGGGTCCTGGCCTCACCCACAGGGCTGAGGGTCCCACTGCAGGGAAGAGTCAAAACTCACGTTTTCTACCAGCAGAACCCAGATTTCTTCAAGATCACTGATACAGAAAAGCAGTAAAATCTGGAAGAGGCCAAGAACGGTTAAACCTGAAATAGAGAAGAGGATTTGCTTCAAGAATTCCACATTTGTTACTGTTGTCAGTGTTCAGCTGATCCTTTTCTCTCTTCTTTTTTTAAAAATTGGTTTTGCATCCCTTTGAGACTGTTGGCTCTTGTAGCTGTCCCTTCAGACAACTCTTATTTCCATGGAATTTTGCCTGATGGGGTCTGAGCCTTTTGAGCTGGCAGCAGGGCCCTTTGGACAGCATTTCTTTTACCTTTTTTTAAAGGTAGTGACTGTTGCTGATGTTTGAATTCCTACTGTTGTGTGTTTAAACAAACACAAATTTCCTCACCTCCTTGATACTTACTAGTCATGACATTGTAAAAATGCAGTTTTCTGATCTGAACTTTATTGTCATCCCAAATGGCCAAGGAATCTCAGTAGCTGTGCAGAGGATTGCAAATACCTTAAGTAAATTCCTATTTTTAAGCAGAGCAACTGTATTACATTAGGTTTGGGATTTTTTACAGTGTTCAGCTGTGTATAAAATGTAGTTTAGTGTATAAATCATTTTAGTGCTACTAGATCACATCCTCTACACAAACCAGTATGCTGGGAAAGGCAACTGGGCTGTATCATAAGGAGCTTAACATCTCTGGCAATCCTTATCCCAAATAATCTATTTTAAGTGCTGCTGTGCCTCTCTGAGCTGTACCTCCCAGGCTCCTAAATCCCAGGGAGACACACTTACAGATTTCTCACACCTTGGGCTGAGATGTCCCTTAAATTCATTGGCAGCTGCTGGAAGGGAAAAAGAACAGCAGGAGCTAAGCCAGGAGGAAAAGGGTGTTGAAACTCACATGTGGGTGCTGAACATCCACAAAAAGTACTTCCAGAAACTTTAGGGTAAATTTGGATGTGAATTCCTCAAAGCTGGGTGAGGAAAAGGGAATTTTAATGTAGTAGCACGATTTATTTGTGCCTTAAGTTTTCAGAGCCTGTTGTGTATCTTAACCCAAATGTGAACATTGGGTGGGTCAGTTTTTAATCTTGCCAATGCTGAGATATTTATGTTGACCCTAAAAGCGCAGTTTGGAGTGGTGTGGGCTGAGATAAGGGGGGAGGGAGGGAGCAGAGCAGGGCTGCAGCCTGGAGGGGTGACTGGGCTGGGCTCCTGTCCCTGCCACCCTTGCTGCTTTTGGCTAAATGTTTAAACAATTCCTTGTAGATAGTGAAATAGAGGAAGAATCTGAAGAAGATGAAGATTATATTCCCTCAGAAGACTGGAAAAAGGTAAATACTAAGCCCATATTTCATGAATAATAAATTGATCTGTTACCTGGTAACTCAGCTCTACAGAGCACCCAGATCCCTTCTTGGTTTTCCCCATAAATAGAGTTTTGGTAGTGAGAAATGTCAGAGACCTCCCCAAATAGTCAAAAACCCATTTCCATATAGTGGCTGGTAACTGATTTTAGATTTTGCACCTGTAAACTGTACTTTTAGATTTTTAGCAAGTCTGAGGTTTTAAGGGGGGGAGAAAAGATGTTGTCATCCTTGTGTTTGTTAACAAAAAACATCAAGGCTCTGGTTGCTTAACTTCTTGTTTCTGCTGTTTCAAAACAGGAAATCATGGTGGGCTCAATGTTTCAAGCTGAAATTCCAGCTGGCACCTGCAAATACAAAGAGAATGAAAAAGGTGAGACTCAGCACTGTGGCCATTATTGCTGTGTTTGTGATCATTGTTTGATGGGGAGAAATGAAAGGTCTGATTGATGTCACTTATCTTGTGAAATAAATGAGGTCCTTCAAGTGAAAACTCTCAAACTGTAGTTCATCCTGTACTTCACCATCAGAGCTTGAGGCTGGGAAGGGGAAAAGAAGGATTGTACTGCTGGTCTGGTGCCTCTTGGACCCCTGGATTAGGGATTGACACAGGCTTTAACCTCTTACACATTTACTTTATGTAAAACAAAAGAGCTGATGGAGATATTGTGTTGCTGGAATTGGATTAACACATTAAAAGAGGCAAAATGGTACCAGCAGCTTTGGCTTTCACTTTCTAAAGCTTGTCAATCAGTAACAAAAGTAGTTCTGGTTTTGGTTTTGGTTTTTTTCCCCTCCTCCCAACCAGAGCCTTCGGTGTCCTGTGCAGTGTCAGGAGTCAGACTTGATGATCTCTCTGGTCCTTTCCAGTTCAGAATATTCCATGATTCCATTGCCTTCAGGCAGGGACACACTCACCTAACACATTGTGGACTTTGCAGCCAGAGAGGCTGCACAGAGCATAATTTATGTAAGAACTCAGATGCTTCTACTGAAAACAGAAAATGGCAAATCAGAAAATATTGTAGCTGGGAAGAAGGTGCTCTTTGCAGGCTTTCCTGCTTCTGGCTGGCCACAGAACTGAAACTGTGGACTTCCCTGCTCACCTGCTTTTCCAGGCACTTACTCAGCTCTAAATGGCTTCTGGTCTCCAACAATGCAACAAAAATCATATGCAGTGCCCAGCATAAACCAGCCTTTCATCCCCTTGCTCACTGCTGCTTGCAGGGCAGAGAACCTGCAGCAGGGGCAAAACTAAATTGTCACCCATGGTGCTGTTGCCCAGAGAAGCTGTGGCTGCCCCTGGATCCCTGGAAGTGTCCAGGGCCAGGTTGGATGGGGCTTGCAGCAACCTGGGACAGTGGAAGGTGTCCCTGCCCAGGGCAGGGGTAGAACAGGAGGATCTTTGAGGTCCCTCCCAACCCAAACCATCCAAGGATTATATTTCTATGAAGATTCTTAGAATTTTTTTCTGAAATGAGCAACCAAACATCAGCTTAGTTCCAGCCTTTGAAAGAAAGAGCTTCCAGAAAACTCTTGAGAGCTGTTTCCAAACTATGTGTCATTGGTGAAATGAAGCCGCTTTCTTTGCAAGACACTCAGGCGTTTTCCTTACCAGGCTGGGGTTTTTATTTGTATTTACTTTCATGTCAAAATCCGTTTCTTCAAGTAGAGATGCATCTATTAACCCTCTGACCTTCCCTTCCTGTGCTGCCCATGCTTTCCCAAGGGCTCCCTTCCTTCCTTCAGTCTCACAGAGCAAATGGATTCAGTGTTCAAATTCCTTCCTTGCTGATTTTTGTAAGGTTGTTGAAGACCATAAACAAGATCTGGATACTTTGCTGATTTCAGCTTTTTTAAAAGCCTGAATTTCACCTTATTTTACTGTACTAATATTTTAATCCAAAGCTTTCAGGCTCTTCAAAAATCAAACTGGGAGATAATTCACTGGATATATCACTTGCCCACGGATTTCAGTTTGTTGTGGGTTCCCTGGTGTGAAATATCCTGTGTAAGCTCTGGAAAAAGAGGAGATTTGGTAATATTGAATTTTTGAAGTTTCATAAATGGGTCCTGGGATCTAGAGAACAGAATATGCCAGAGATCTGCAGGCAGGATAAATGAAATATCCCAGTCCTTTGGATCACTCCATCCATGGGACTCCTCTGTGTGTTTGGCGTTAATGTTGGGGCTCCAATGACCAACCAAGGTTTCTGAACCACTTTATCCCAAGGAATAAACGTCTTTATCATTGTTTCCTCTTGCTTGTGTTCATTCAGTGTATGAAAACGATGACCAGCTCCTCTGGAATCCCGACTTCCTCCCCGAGGAGAAAGTGATCGAGTTCCTAACCGAGGCCTCGAGGCGCACGGGTGAGGAGAAAGGCCTGGATGCCATTCCCGAGGGATCACATATCAAAGACAACGAGCAGGTAGAGAAACACAACGAGGGTTTGTAGCTTCATAGTAGAGAATTAATCACCCCTTTATTTTATTTCACTCCCAAGAATTGAAATTGGAGTGGAAACAGTTTCATTTATTTTGTTCCCAAGAATCGCAATTGTGGTTGAAACAGTTTTATTATTCCTCGTGGAAATAGAAACTGGATGGGGTTTTTATCTCTCAATGAGTATTAAACTGTTAACTTTGGCTTAATGTTGCTTTATATCAAATAAAATGCATCAGTGGCTTATTTTATATATAAATGTATGTGAGTTAATTCAATTATAGAATTTTTAAAGCTGTATGAATGCACACTTATTTTTTACTTCATACCCAGAAAAACCCCCACATCAATTTTACAAATGTATGTAGTGGATATAAATGTCTAAGCACTTTGACTGGATGTATTCTTGGTTATTTTATTAGAGATTTGGAGATTTAAACGCAGGAAATATGTCTTTGTGCTGACTTAAATTTTATTACCTTCACTCAGGGAGTTTATTTTTAATCTTAATAGCTATCAGTGATTTCCTAAAATCACACTGTACGTTGAATAGTCTCTAGAATGTTAAATATGTGTATTTTCCTCTCTGCAGGCATTGTATGAACTGGTTAAGTGCAATTTTGATACTGAGGAGTCGTTACGAAGGCTGAGGTTTAATGTCAAGGCAGCCAGAGGTGAGCAGACACTGAAAGGGAAGCTTCTGTCCCTCAGTTTTCATTTTATTTGTTACACAGGTCTTGGGCTTTGCTGAAAAGCTTCATTAGAGCTTAATTTAAATGCAGCCCTCAGTGAATCTCTCATTGTTCTCTGAGAGAATGGAATTAGCAGATGTGTAAATTCACTTCCTGTCCATAGAGCTTGATATAAATACCTGTGATTTCAGCTGCAAGTTGAAGTTGAAAATTACTTCTCAGCAACTCAATTGTGCATTTTTTGGGCATTTTGTCTGTGCTCTTCCAGACCTTTTCAGTCATAAAAGTGAATGCAACAAACATGAAATATGAAATATAAAATAAAATAATTCGGACTTAAAAATAAAAGAATGAGAGCATCTAAACCTTTTATTGAACAAAGTGTAACACTAAAAACCCCCTGATTTTAAAGGTGCTTTTGGAGCCTTGAGCATTTCCTGGTCTGTTATTGATCTTTGTGCTCAGAGGAACAAGAAATTAAGAGAAGACACAAGTTATTTTCCTACACATTGATCTGTTGGTTCTGCTTCCACACCTCTCCCAAGTTCCCTGTACACATCACAAGATGGGAATGGTCAAATAAAGAAGATTAGTTTGTTCTCCCACTATTTTAAACCTTATTTACTTGTGACCTTTAAAATCAATGAGGCGAAATTCTGTGAAGTTTGTAACAGTCCCTACCAGGTAGCTCCTCCAAGATGTTTTCTGTCAATTCAGTTGGCTTTTGTGGCTGGAATATTTTCTTTATTGCCTTTTTTTTTTTTTTTTTTTTTTTTTGCTGTAGAAGAATTATCAGTTTGGACAGAAGAAGAATGTAGGAACTTTGAACAAGGGCTGAAAGTCTATGGCAAAGATTTTCATGTGATTCAGGCAAATAAGGTAAGAACTGGGTTTAAATGCAGTTCTCATTTTTGTATTTTAAAACAATGTAATTGTAAATATTTTCTTACCTTATATTCCTTCAAAGATTATTTACTTCTTTCATTTTTACTGTGGAATCACAAAATCCCAGACTGGTTTGGAAGGACCTTAAAGCTCATCTTAGTTCCAGCCCCTGCCATAGGCAGGGACACCTTCCACTAGCCCAGGTTGCTCCAGCCAGGCCTTGGACACTTCCAGGGATGGAGCAGCCATGGAATAAATTCTGCCAGGGCCTCCCCACCCTCACAGGGAGGAATTTCTCCCTATATTTATGTCCAAATCGTTTTCTCAAAGTCCAGAATTCTCTGTAACTGTGGCTGTGAACCCAAAGTACACAAATCCTGTGGGAAGAGCTGCCTCCTTCTGAAGAGACTGTGAGACAGCCTTGGAATATTCCTCATGGAGCTGTTCCTTGCAGCACCTCCCAGTACCTCCAGTGTCTTTAGAAACACCATTGACTTCACACCTCAACTCCAGGCCTCTGAAAACTGGAGCCAGGGGTTTCCCTTGTCCAAAGCAGCACCCACTTGGAGTGTCACACCTTTTGATAGAAATACTGGGGGGTTTTGGCCCAAAACTGCCTTCAGTTGATGGAGCCTTGGCTGGTGTTGCTTCCTAGGTGCGGACCCGCTCCGTGGGGGAATGTGTCGCCTTTTATTACATGTGGAAGAAGTCGGAGCGTTACGATTTCTTTGCCCAGCAAACGCGCTTTGGGAAGAAGAAATACAACCTGCACCCTGGTGTCACGTAAGATGGGCAGCATTTCGTGGGCTCTCAGGTCTAAATCTGTGGTTTGTGGCTCTGGAGTGGAAACCAAGGCATTCCAGAGTCCCAGTTTGCAGCAGGAAAACGGCCGAGGTGTCACAGAATTGCACTAGTGTGTGTAATGTGATCTCTAAAATAAATGTATTTGGAATAAGGGCAACAATTTGCATTGAGCAGCTGTTGCACTTAGTTTGTTTTCTTTCCAAATGTTTCTGCAAATAGGGGTGTTTTTAATGCTTGCTTTACTTTAAATACGTTTGATGACTCTTTTATACAATGGCATCAGTCACGTGTTTCAGGTGGGATTTGGGCTACATTGGCAAGAATTCTGGCCAGCAGAGTATCCTGTCCCAGGGCTTTTTTGGGTGTCCATAGCAACTTCCCCCTTCACATCGCAGCTGGGAAGGAGGGAATGGGTGAGCAGAACTGCACCCCTCAGCTCTGAGCCAGCGTGTTCTCCTGCCCTTCATTCCAGTGCTCTCATTTTATATCCCACTCTTTCCGCTGACTCTTGCCAAGCCTTTTTACTATTATTTTCATTCCTCATTTGTTCCTGGCTTCTCTGTTGATCCTTCTTTGGAATATTATTGTTTCTCCAAACATTTTAGAGCTGTGTGTTGGACCACTGCAGTGAACTCGCAGGGTGACAGTCAGAGTTGCCATCTGTGGCTTTGGAGAGTGTTACAGAGAGTTTCTTGACTGGTTGTCAGGGACTGTCTGTCTCCCTCTCTTCTTCCATCTGTTGATGGGGGGGGTTTCCCCTCTTTTCCCAAATTAGTAGACATTTTGGGTTGTTAATCACTCAAAACACTCTTTTTGCAGTTGGCTGCATGTGGGGATCAGCAGCAGTGGCATGAAGGATTGTACTTGTCTGTTCTTGAATGATTTTGCAGATAAATGTGGGAATTCAGGGTGCAGTATCAATTCCAGCAGAATTATGTGTGAGGATATGCTGTTCCTGGAGTTAATCCAGACTTAACACCATTGGTACAAGGGCTTTACCAGCCAGCTTTCTTTGTTTAAATCTTTCATAGGAGATTTACCATTAGTGACCTAAATTGCAGGACTGGAATAGATGGCAGATACGGGAATGTCCTTAACTCTGGAGTTTTTTGTTTGCTTTTAGTTTTATCCCTGGAGGTTTTTTGTGCACAAATGTTATTTAATGGTTTGTTATTGCTGATGCAGCAAATTGCAAGAGCTTAGTGCAAACCTGCCTGAAAGCATCACTCTGAAATCACAGCCCACCACACACAGCATATGGAATCCTGGAATGGTTTGGAATGGGAGGGACTTTAAAGCCCATTCAGTCCCACCCCTGCCATGGGCAGGGTCACCTTCCACTGTCCCAGGTTGCTCCAAGCCCCATCCAACCTGGCCTTGGACACTTCCAGGGACCCAGGGGCAGCCACAGCTTCTCTGGGCACCCTGTGCCACCTTCACAGGGAAGAATTCCTTCCTGACATCCAAACTAACCCTGCTCTCTGTCAGTTGAAAACCTTTCCCATATAAAATGGGAATTGGCCACACGTACAGTGTGTGCAGTGAGTATTTTTGTACGAATAACACCAACACTTCCCACAGCCAGAGCTGAATGAGCTGTGTCTGTTGTCTAGAGATTACATGGACCGTCTCCTGGATGAGAGTGAAAGTGCTGCTTCCAGCAGAGCTCCGTCCCCTCCTCCCACCACCTCCAACAGCAGCACCAGCCAGTCTGAGAGGGAAGACAGCACCACCAGCAGCAGCAACCAGAATGGTGAGTGTGCCCTGCCCCCTGAGAAGCTGCCACCTCCTCACAGAACCCCACAAAGCTTTGTGTCTGAAGGGATCCATCCAGTCCCACTCCCTGCTCTGGGCAGGGACACCTTCCACCAGCCCAGGGTGCTCCAAGCCCCGTCCAGCCTGGCCTTGGACACTTCCAGGGATCCA
>JAWWEW010000006.1:1150117-1164004 GCA_035583185.1 Anabacerthia variegaticeps | reverse complement strand
CTCTCCTGGAGCCCCTTTAGGCACTGGAAGGGGCTCTCAGGTGTCCCTGGAGCCTTCTCTTCTCCAGGTGAACCCCCTCCAAAGACAAACAGCCTGTTTTAGTTTTAACTATGTCCTAAGGTGTGAGCAGCTTTAGGTCAAAACTGGGTTTTAAAACAAGGCACATGTTTGCCTTTAGACACTGGTCAGGTATTGAAGGTAAATCTCCACTGGAATTTCCATTTCACTGGAATTTATGTATTCTTGTTTCCCCTGTGCTGGTGCAGAGGGGTAATGCTAATGCTGTGAGGAGTCCTGGGCTGGATATTTAGACATCTAGAGTTGGAATTGGGGCTGTGGTGGAACAGGGATACCAGGAGCTATTCCTCCCAGCCATGGGGCATGGAAGGGAGTTGGGAATGGGAGAGGAGCCAGGGCACACTCCCTGTAAAGGAAGAAAACTCCAAAAGTGAGGGGAGCTGTGCTGAAGGAGCAAGAGGAGGAAGAGCTGGGTGCTCGATGAGGTTGTGGAAATCAAGTGGAAGCTCCAGAAACTTCTGAGGTGAGGAGATTCCACCTGCAGCTCGTGAAGTTATGGGATTGCAGGACATTGTCTGTTGCTTTTAAGGGCTCCCATGAACTCCCTGGTGGTAAGTCTGTCACTTGTTCATCACAACGAGGATGAGGAGAACAACACTGGCTTTCCAGTTCTGTGCGATTTGTTAAGGCTGGGCTTTACAACCCATCCCAGGCTGTTCTGCCCCTGCTGCTTCCCCTGTGCCTTTCTCAGGCTGGTTCTCTCCAACACAGGTGTCTCTGCCAATGGCCCAGGGGAGGCACCGAGCAAAGAGGAAGCAAAACTCGAGGGCTTGCACGTCAATGGACCTTCCAGTGGCAAGAAAACCCCTCACACGGAGCTGGATACAAATGGGTATGAACCTGAAAACCTTGCCATTGACCCCAAACTGGCTCATTCAGCCTCCAGAAATGACAATGATCTGGAAGAGAAAAGTGAAAGACCTCTAAAAAGAAGAAGAATTAACAGCAGTGGGAAGGAGAGTCCAGGGGCTTCGGAGTTCTTCCAGGATGCCAACTCCCATGGGAAGCTGGAGGAACTAGAAACTTTGGATGACTGAGTGCTAGGAGCTGGTTTTATTCCTTGGAGTAAATTTTGGGTGTCTAAAATTTTCAGGGTTGATGGGTTACCTTACAAAATCCAGTTCCATAAACAATCTGCTGAGATTTTTTTTTTTTTCATTTTGTTTTCCTGATACCTTTTAGTTGGCTCTAAAAATGTGATTGGTTTTTTTCAGTGCTGAAAAGCAGCAGGAGAATATTGAATTTCTCAGAGCTGGCAGCTGCAGTTCTGGGATAAGAGGCTCTTAAATATTTGAGGAACAAATCAGTGAGTTTCTGCAAAAATACTCCCAGCCTAGTACATTAAAGAATGTGTTAATACACCTTTTAATGTATAATACACCTTTAAATCATTGGAAAAGTGAACAAAGCATCCTATTTGCAGCAGGGGCTGGTGCAGATGTTGCAGGAAGTTAAACAGAAAAAGCCAAGACAGAGTAGACACAGAGACTTCCACTCCTGCTGGTGTGAGGAAAATGTCATCCCATCACTAAGGAACCCTCATGAATCCTGAAAGTTATGAGCACAACTATTTTTATATATAGAAGTTTTAAAAGGTAAATAAATAAACCAAGTCAGGTTTGTCTATGTAAAATTGTTGACATCAATGATGTCTTTCCATATTCTTTATCTGGGCTAAAGAAATACATTCTGTATTTTTCCAGATTTCTTTGTAGCCTTTGAAAGATTTTTACAGTACTTATGTCTTGATTGAACTGTCCTTTCTTAAAACAAAAGCTTGTATAATTTTCTTACCTTGTACAGTTGGTAAACTTTTATGAGAGAGTTGATACCCTGAGTCTAATGTCAGCTTCCTTTTATTTTGCTGAAGTCTTTTCTAGAAAAAACCAAAACCCAAACCAGTTGACCTAAAAATCAGTCACCAACGTGTTATTTCCTTCCCAGAAACTGGTAAATAATTAACATAAGAATGGTTAGGAGTCACTTGATTTTAGAAACGTGGTTTTTTTTTCCTTCTGTTTTATGGCAAATAGTGATGCTAAAAAAACGTGTTACTCATGCTGCTTGCACTGCACACATTTCCTTGCTTTCTTTATACCTTTTCTCCCTTTATTTTGAACTCAGATAATTTTCACAGCAGCCAAATGCTCGAGTTTACTAAACCTTCTTCAGCCAGTTCAGGTGTTAATGAGCCACTGATTTCTTTTCAGTCTGTCTCTCACCTGCCACGTTTCACAGGGCACGGGAGAGGGTCCAGTCTGGCCGTACTGGGTAGGAATGGAAAATGGAGCTGGACTGGAATTTCTGAGGCCCATGGGAATGGTTGCAGCGGGAGCAGAAATAGCACAGACAAGGTATGGGTACCCAGGAGGAATGGAGAACTAATTAAGGTATGAAGGACTAATTTACAATTAAATTGTGAGAAACAAAAAGTCCCTCTCAGTGAGTGTGGAGGGAGTGATGTTCACCCCTCACCAGCACAATGTGAAAGTCGTGGGAATAGGATTTACCATCCATTTTTAATCCAAATTAAGTTTGGTATTGTTTGCTTTTTCCCAAAGCCACACTCTGTTAAAATTAGGGAAACTGTTCATTTGTATGATTTGTAACCCTGTGTTCTCCCCCTTACAGATGTGCTGTTAATTCTTAATGGGTTGTTTGAATTTAAGGTTTATGAGTCTTTCTGATTGCGGATGAAATGGAACGGTCCTATGGTTTGAAATTCATGTATCCACCCAAAACCCCACCTGCTGAGGGGTTGGGTTGGGTTGTTTTCTCCTCCAATGACCTGCACTTGGACTTCATGATCATTTATGAGCCAGATCTGGCCTGGATGGGTTACAGATGTAGGAACCCGTTCCCAGAAATGTGGGGAATGATCCATGTTGGGATCACTGGGTTAATGCTTTACCTGGTTCAGAATAATGCCTGGAATCGGCCAGCCCTGTACCTGGAGAGGCTCTGGGTGAGGTTTGTTAATTAAAAGCTGTGTTAATTAAGGACTTAAGTGATCAATGCCTGAGGCAGAGGTTGCTGTTAACTCTCCCCTCTGGTTTATGAACAGAAACCCAAAGGTTCAGCCTTAGATCAAAGACGGTCACGAGACGGTTCCAGACAACCAGAGCTCTACTTTCAGTTTTATTTTTATGCATTTTTTGTTTGTTTGCAAGTTGGAAATACTTCCAAAAATTTATAGGAACGTTTCTAAGTGAATTGTCTCAGGCTCGTGTGTGAAATCCAACACTGTGTATATTTTCAGGAATGTTGCTTTGTTTTTTATCTTACCTTTTTTTGGTGATATGTAGAAGAGACCTGACATTCCATAATCAACTATGTAATGCTCAGCTAGACTTTAAGAATATTTAATTATAATTTACCTTTTGTTTATGCTGGTGTTTTATACAATACTTTGTTCATGTTTCAAACTGCAGCCACTATAACTCGTTAAGTCATTGCACTACTAAAGCTATTTAAACTCCTGGAACTCTGGTAACTTTGGTTTCGTTTTCAAAGCCTTCAGTACCCTTTGGAATCCGGTTCAGCAGAGGAAATCCTTGCTGGGTTAGAGGGTTAAATGTGATATAAAAATCCCAGCACACACACACACAAAACTTACAGATGAGTTTTATCCATTTCTCCACACGGTATTTTGCACTGTTACTAATTCCCTCCTCTTAGCCCCCCTCCCTCTCTGCAAAAAGCTTATTAAAATATTTTTAAATGTACTGTCTGCATAAAAAAATTCCTGAGTTTTTTTTTTGCTCCAAACAGGGGTGGAATTTTCCTGCTCAGAGGATGTGGAGCCCCAGCCTGTTGTGGCAGCAGCTCTCTTACTGCTGCAGTGAACCCCACGGAAACAAAATACCCTTTTGGGTTTGAAGTGTTTCCTTCATTCCCCCAAAATGGAGTTGTGCTCTCACATCCCTTCTCCCTTCCCAAGGAATATTTAAAGCTGGAAAGCCAGGAGACCCCCACTTGCTCCCCAGGGCAGAGCCCCCCCTGCCTCCCTGTTTTATTCAGCCCAGCACCTCCATCCTCTGCAGCCTTTTCCTGCTGTTCCAGGGAAGTGAGGGATGGAGCAGGCAGGGCCAGTTTGGTTCATTGGTTTATTCGAAGCAAATACAAAAATACAGAGGCACATAAATCCTTTCTGCTCTCATTACTGACATCCAAAGCCTGCCATACATTCAAATCAAAAGGTCGCCCTTTTCATCACTAAAATGCTCATTTTGTAAATAGATTCTATTTAGAAAACATTTTTTTAGTCAATTAATAGCTTAGAAAATACTGTTAGAGGAACTCTTGGCTTTCCCAGTGTGTAGGATCCCATCCTGACCCTGGCACGGACAAAATAACCTTTAAAAATACTTTTAGGACACCAAATCTAACCAGTAGATTCAAACAAAAACATAAAATCATAAAAAACCCCTCTGACAGAGCCAACATCCTGACTGTGGGCACAGCAGAGTCAGAGCACAGGTGGAAAACAGGGATTTGGGAATGTTGCAGCGAGAGGAGGGTGGAGGCTGAAGGTCCACCAGTCCCAGCACCACCCAGTTACTGGGAAGCAGCACAGCACCAGTAACCCCAGCTGGGGGGTCTGGGCAGCTCTGGGGCTTCTGCACAGCAGGAATTGTTTAACACCTTCCCTTCCCTGGTGGCAAAACCAAGGTTTTGCTGGATTTTGGGAAGGGATACAATTAATCAGGGATTTTTTTTTACCTTCTCCAATTCTGTGCTCCAATTCTGGCTCAGCCCTCGGTGCTTTATCGCTACAGTGACCACACCAATCCCAAAAAAAGGGGGAGATCCTGGTTCTGGGAGAGCTCCAGGAGCAGGATGCTGCTGCCAGACTCGCTCCACACCTTTACCAGCACATCAGGCTGCTGAAGCACCGTCCCAGAAAGTCTCTGTCACAGCTAAAAACCTCCAATAAACTCCAACAAATGCAGTTTTGCCCAACAGCAGTTACAGTTTTAGCAAATACCTTCCAAAAACCCAAATAGTGCCTAGAGAAGCTGTTTGCCTGGATACAAAAACATTAAATACACTGTTTTACCAAATTTTTTTTAACCAAACTTATCAACAACTCTTTTTAACCCAAAAGACAATCCAAGGAGACCTAGAAAGAAGTGCTGTGCAAGAGAACCTTTAAAAATCAGCAAACACTGCCCAACTTATTAAAAATGCCATTCTTCTAATGGGTCCCAGACCCAGGATGACTTATTCCATGAAAAACACCGACTGTGGGGTAGGGCTTGGCCCCCCTTCACTTGCCAGAATAAGGTGATTGGAGTCCCTGTGCCTCTTCAGGTGTGTGCACCGTGCAGGTGGGTGGGGTGGGGATTCCAGGGGCAGGAGCAGCAGCTTTTGCTGGGCAGATTTCCTGGACCATGCTCTGTGTGCCAGGTGGGATGAACTCCTGGAATCCTGCAGCTATTCCCTGCTGGATCCAAACTGCCCAGCAAGGTCAGCAGTCTTCCCAAATCCAAAGGTTTCTGCCCCCAGGGTGGTCTGAGGGAGCTGCCAGCCCTGCCAAGCTCACCAGGGGCAGGTCAAACCTTCCTGTTGGGAATATCCCTGAGCCTTGGAAAGCAGGAAAGAGAGGGGTGAACGTCTGCAGGGCCCTAAGAAACCAGGAGGGCAAACCCAGCTTTAGAAGTGGGTTAACGAACGACTGAAAAAAAGGAGAAAAACAACTAAAATTTAAGTCCAGAGTGCACTGAACATTCATCCAAGAGGTTTTAGCCCAAACCAGGAGCATCCTGCATCGTCCCAGGGGAACACCTTCTGTGGCCAGCCGGACACGCTGCATCCCATGGCCTCACCTTCCTACAGAGCCAGAGGGAGCGGGCTGGGGGCACAGCAGAGCCAGGGGCAGCCCCAGCACCCCAATCCAGGCTGGGATGGAGCAGATCCACGGACAGCAGGGAGCAGATCCAGCCGAGGATCCCCCGACAGCTCCTCCTGCGCTTGGCCCCGCCCGCTGCTCGTGCCAATCTCCGCTGCCAGATGCCAGCTTGATTAGAAACCCGTTAATTCCTCACGATCAGACTTAATTAGATGCATTCCTCCCCGTGCAGGCAGTTCCCTTCCCAAGGATTTGTAAAGGCAGCAATCGAGGCTGTGCAAATTAAGAGCATCACGGTGGCTGCTGGCAGGCGCCCCGGATTCCTTCCCGCATTCTGCCCGGGATCAGCCGAACAGAAAGAGGTTGTTTCCAAAAAAAGCCTCTCCCTGGTCACACAGAGCTTTTCCCTTTAATATCCAGCTTGCTGCCAGCGTCAGACTCCTTGCTCATTTGCTCCTCGGTGAAAGTGATGTAGGAATACACCAGACTTCCAGCAATACTGCAAAAAAAACAGGGTTGGGAATGACAGACGTGGATCAGCCACACTGCCCTGCCCGCCAGCTGCCAAGGAAAAGCCAGGACTATGGGACAGGCATCTGCTGAAAGCATCAATTTCCAGGAAAACTCCCTAAACTCAAGTATTTTGTGTAATTCCTGCCCAAACGCTCCCCAGCCTGGTGCTGGAGCCCTTCCACCCCCAAAGGGATCGTGCTGAGGTACAGGGAATGAACTTCCACAACAGAAGCACCCCCAGAGCAGAAAGGAGACTTCATAAAATCTGAGTAATAAAAAGTCCTGAGTGAAAATAAACCAAAAAAAACCCCTTTTTGCAATCCATGACTCTGGTTGGCAACTCTGAGAAAAGTTTGCTGCTAAAATACTCCTGTGTGTCCTCCTGGCTTTAAAACAAGCTGAGTCTGGGTGTTCCTCACAAACACCACTTCTAGGCTTTTTTTTGGGGGGAAAAAATCCCATTGAATCAGCCAAACCATTTCAGTTTCACCCCAATTCTCGCTTACAAATCACAAATGAACAGCCAAGGCCTGACGTTCTTACCTGATATTTAGACCAATGAAGTTCATCCATGTAAAAATATAGTCTCCTCCAAAAAACATCCCAATATAGGTTATTAAAATATTCTGCAAAAGAACAGGATTTGAGGAACAAGAGCACAAGTTTCTGTACAGCCTGAGGCAAGGGAGTGCTCCATGCATTAAAGCAGCATGGAAATGGGAAACCCCTGGATGCAGAGTGTGGAACAGGGAGGACATGGGGGCCCAAGGGACAGTGAGACAGTTCCCCTGGGAGCAGGGAAAGCCACTCACCTTAACACAGCCAACTATTGTAGTTGTAAGAGCAGAGTTATACTGAGTGCAAAGAACCGTGGAATACATCAAAATGAACCTGTGGAGGGAGAGCCAACATCATCCCATCAGCCTGGACTATGGGAGGAGTCCCAGAGCATTCCAGGATTCCAGGATCCCTTCCCCTCCTTTCTCCAGCAGCATTTATACCACCCCTTTTCTGGCTAAACCTGCACTGAAGGAGAATAGGAGATACTTCCCACCTGCCACAGCTCTCACAAAGAGCCTTTATCAGGACTGAAGATTTATTACTGATTTTTAATAATAATTTGGCACCAAAATTCCCCCCTTCTGGAGGAGAGATGCCTGCCCTGCTCCCATCCAGTGCCCTTGTCCTTACCCCATCACACATGACAGCAGGAACTGCACGACGAAGAACGTGTCTGCCCAGCCCTGGTATTCCATTGCCTGCAGGAAACAGCAGCTCTTAGAGGAGGAAGCACAGGAATTGCCAGCAAAACAAGGAACAACCCCCCAGCCTTGGCTTTCATGTCACAGCAGGGAAAACCAACCAAAACCAGAGCCCAACGTGACATCCCGGGGCAGGGTGTCCACACCAGCATCACCTCCAGCCACAGCACCCAGCTCATCCCTCCTGGAAAAAGCAGGGAGAAACAGTCCCCCAAGCCAGAGGAACCAGGAGAGGCATTTCCCTGCTGGTCACCATCCAGAATTGGATAATTCTGCAATTCATTCGTTGCAAACCACAACGCTTAGACAGCACATCCCAAGGGAATTGTAACCTCTGGACATGGTGCTGACAGAGTGACTAAAGGCAGCCTGGAATTCATGGAAGGGCTTTTTGTCTTGGGGTTTTTGGTTTGTTGGAACACCTGGAGTGCTGGGTCCAGCACTGGGCTCACCAGTGCCAGAGACAGAGACTGGGGGGAGTCCAGAGGGGTCACCAAGATCCTGCAGGGACTGGAGCATCTCCTTGAGGAGAGGCTGGGATTGCTGGGACTGCAGGCTCAGGGGATCCCACCCAGGTCACAAACAGCTGTAGAGGGAGCCAAGGGGACAGAGCCAGGCCCTTCCAGAGGGCCATGGGCACACATGGACACACAGGAGGGTCCCTCTGGATGTCAGGAGACACTTGGTGAGGATGACTGAGCACTGGCACAGGTTGCCCAGGGTGGTGCTGGAGTCTCCATCCTTGGAGATGCCCAGAACCCCGCTGGAGTCCTCACCTGCTCCAAGGGGACCAGGAGAGCTCCAAAAGCCCCTGCCAGCCTCAACCAGGAGGCAGAGGCAGAGCAGGGTGAGACCTGGCTCCCCCCCTCCCTTCCCAGCTGGATAAGGGCTGGCACAGGGCTGCCAAGTGCCCAGGGATCCTGCCAGGCAGCTGGGAAAGCTCTTCCCCCCAGGGACAGGAGACGCCAGCCTGGCAGGGCCCTTCCTGCGGGTCATCCATCCCTGTCACCCCAGGAATGCCTTGCAGGGCACGCCCATTCCTCCCCTCACAAAGCAGCACATGGTTTCCCTGGATGCTGCCTAACCAACCCCAGCATTCCCCGAGCCCAGGACGGAGCCCCCAACACAAGGGGGGTCTCAGGGCGCAGTTTCCTGGCGGCAGCCCCAGCACAGAGCTCAGCTTTGTCCAGCGCCACGGCCAGGAGCTCAGCCCGGAGAAAGAAGTTTATTCAGGGGAAAAGAAAATAAGAGGAAAAAAAAAAAAAGGGCCATTTCTCTCTCTGGGCTGAACAGAGACCGCACAGAGCAACGTTTTGCTGCCCCTGCGCCAGCTCCTGCTTCTAAATGAGCACTTTATCCCCAACCCCAGCCCTCGGAGCCGCCCGCTGGGGAGGGCAGCTCTGAGCTACCTTCACCCCCTGCCATCCCTTCTCCTCGCTAATCCCCCAGCTCATTAAGCTCCTAACGAGGACAAAGCCGCCAGGGTGGGGATGGGGGGCAAGGGGGCTGCTGGGGCCCTCAAAGGGTCACCCACAGGGTGGGCAACACCTCCAGCCCTTGGCGTCCGAGTTCCCTGCACAGGGAGAGGGAATGCCCAAAGAACAGGCATGAGAAAGGAGCCTCTTGCTCAGGAGGGCCAGCCCTGCACAGCTGTACATCAGCAGTGCAATAAAAATACAAATAGCATAAAAATAACAGGACTAGCAATAATAATTATAGCAATAATAATAATAATAGCAACAACAATAATAGCGACAATAAGAATAATCTCCCATATAAAGGACCACAGGTAAATCAGCCCTGAAGGAACAGCACAGGCAAACTGGCCCTCAGAGCAACTCAACAAAGCCACTCCAGCAAGAGGGAAGGACAGAAAAAACTTTGAAGAAAGTAATTTTTACCAAAAATACTCAACTTCTTCAAATAATACTTGGTTTTGCTTATTGCTCTCCACTTCCCCATTCCTCAGGCATTACCAACATGCCTGAATGGAGCAACTCTGTGGCTTTAAGTCCAACGTAAGGCTTGCACTTACTTGCTGCTGACATGGTTTTGGGGTAGTGACCCCAGCACCTCTTCCCCCACCTCCTCCTCAGCACCCCACTCTGTCCATATGATATTGTGCCACCAAACCCATGGATTTTGGGAGAGGAATCCTACCTTCTGCGCGTCTCCAGTGAAGTAGGCGATGGTCAGGGTGGGGAGGATCATGAAGAGTGCATTGTAATAGAGCAGACCGTATTTTCCCAGCTCCTGGAACCAAGAAATACCCATGTATTTGACTTGGAACATAAAATCTTATTCATATTGCTACTGAGACTTGTGAGCTAAATCCATGTGGGATTCTCCAAGACAGAGGAGTTGGAAGGTGGGGGTTTTTATATATATATATATATATATCAGAGAATTCCACAAGCCCCATCCAACCTGGCCTTGGACACTCCCAGGGATCCAGGGGCAGCCACAGCTTCTCTGCCCAACCTGTGCCAGGGCCTGCCCACCCTCCCAGCCAGCAATTCCTTCCCAATATCCCATCCAACCCTGCCCTCTGGCAGTGGGAAGCCATTGCCACTTGTCCTGTCCCTGCATGCCTTGTCCCCAGTCCCTGTCCCAGCTCTGGACAGGAGATTTTGGGGTAGCACTGGGAAAGCCTCACCCCTTGGCCCTCTCAGATGCCAGTTGGTGGCAAACCAAGCCCAACCCTGAAATGCCAGAGGGAAGGTCATCCTACCTTTGAATCCAGCTTCTGTTTCACATAGGCACCGTTTGCAGCTGTTAAGGCATCGTTAATAAGGATAAAAATATATCCTTCCAGGTCAAATGCCAAGTCAGCACTGAAAAAGGGGAAAACCAGAAGTTAAAATTTGGAGCTGAGCAGAGAAAAGGCTTGGAAGATTCCTTCCAGCTCCTGTTGAGCCAGTAAGTTGTCAGGGAAAGTTAATTGTGGGAGGAAGGGTTGGGATTTGGGTCAGTAAAACATTCTTTCCTACTAGAGAGCATGTCTGAGGCAGGGAAAAAGGACACTGGATTCCCTTTAGCCTGGACCCTTTGGGGACAGGGGATGGGGACAGCAAATGGGGAGCTCACCTAGCAGCTACGAAGGCGCCGAAGATCATAGCAAATACTGTCATCTGAATGCTCCAGGAAAACTTCTTCCTGGAAAAGAGAGGCAGGAGGGCACGGCTGTCACAGCTCAATCCTCGGGGAAGCACTGCCACAGCTTTGGAGGGGAGCAGGGGACACACAGGGAAAGGGGGAGACACACACAGGGAAAGGGGGAGACACACACAGGGAAAGGGGGAGAAAGCCCCAAGCAAACCAACTCATGCAAGAGCTGCGAGCAAAAGACATTTTTAGACAATTATCTCTGCGATTTTAAAAGATAAAAAACTTGAGGTGTGAGTTTATGCAGAGCTGAGACTCTGCCTGGGGCAGAGAAGGGCTGAGCTGGGCATGGAGCAGCCGCAGCCCCCCAGAGCCAGCCCTGGGCTGATGGGAGAGGTCTGGGGGTCCCTGCAGGGCTGGCACAACACCCTCCACATGCAGAAGGTGCTGCAGGGCCGGGCTGTGCAAGTGCAGGCAGAGCAGAGCCCTGTGCCCTGCCTGGCAGCTCCGCAGGGCTCCGTCTCTCCCGGCTCCCTCCAGGCACATGGAAAGGGCTGTGTGCGGATCAAGGCAAGCAGCTCCCTGTCCCTGTATCCGCTTCCTCCGCCCACCCTCGCTCCCAGAACCCAGCCCGGAGCCAAAAACCCCCGGCCACGCGGCTCCCTCGCAGGCTGGGCACGGGCCCAGCACCTCCCAGCCCTCGGAACTGAGCGGCATCTGCCACGAGGAGAAGGGGCTGGGGAGACTCACTTGAGCAAGAAGCCTTCGGCAAACATCGTAAACAGGATGGAAAACCTCCGCAGGACGGTGAACATGGGCAGGCTGCAGGAGGAAGGGGCAGCAGGGTGAAAGGGTGTGCCTCCCTCCCTGCTGCCAAAATGCAGCTCCGAGGCCACCCCGGAGCAGGCACTGGGATACAGGCTCTGGAGAACAGCATGGACAAGCCTGCCTGTTCCCTTATGGAAAGGCATTCCTCCTTCATGGAAATGGCACTGCTCCCACCCCCAAAAAGGTACCCCTTTTATCAGCCCTGTCAGGGTGGGGGGGCACCCCCAGAGCCGTGTCCCTCCCTGCCTGTGGAAGGCATTTGGGAACACGCACGTGGCACAGTGTGGTGTGGGCAGAGAAGGAAGAGCATCACCCCGAGTGGCTCCTGCCCAGGACACCCCCAGCCCAGCACAGCCCCAGGACCTCCCCCAGTACAGAAAAGCATCCATACTTCAGTTTTTTTGTGCTGAAGAGTCCTGTGATCTGGTTCCCGAAATACAGAAGAGGTAGAGGAAATGTCTAGAAGTAAGAGGGATAACGCCGTGTGAGCGGCCAGGGGAAGGCGGGGAGCTCCCAGAGCACCCTCGGTGGATAAATATAGACATGGAATTATTCCCACCCTGAAATGGACTCATTCACACACACACAACACACACACACACATGTCCCAGCTCCTCAGCCTGGAGCTGCTCCATGGCCATCCTGGGAACACGGACATGGGGACACCAGGGGGACGAGGGGCTGGGGCACAGACCCCTGGCTGGGGCAGAGGAGCCCAGGGACAGGAATTGGGTGCAGGGAAAGGGGCTGGGTGCAGGGGAAGGGGTGTTGGGTACAGGGAAAGGGATGTTGGGTGTCCAGGGACAGGAATTGGGTGCAGGGGAAGGGGCTGGGTGCCTGGGGAGGGGTGTTGGATGGAGGGGAAGGGGCTGGGTGCCCAGGGAGGGGTGTTGGGTGCAGGGGAAGGGATGTTAGGTGCCTGGGGAAGGGGCTGGGTGCCTGGGGAGGGGTGTTGGGTGCAGGGGACAGGAATTGGGTGCCCAGGGACAGGAATTGGGTGTAGGGGAAGGGGCTGGGTGCCCGGGGAGGGGTCTCACCCGCCGGGGGACATGTCTGTCGAGGTCAGGGAACTTCACCACCCGCAGTGCTTTGCCCGCCCAGAGCACGGCCACCGTGGCCACCATCTGCAAGAGAGGAGGGGGTCACCCCACGGCCCCCCACGGGGGAGGTCTGGGGGACACGGGGGATCCCACTCACCTGGCCCAGCCCCACGCACAGCGAGGAGGGGAACCTGCAGGCAGAGAGCAGAGATGAGCAGGGCACCCACACTGAGAGAGGGGGGCACCCACACCGGGGGTCCCAGAGGCCACACACCCACCGTGTGTGTGGGGAGGGGGCACAGCAACCCCTGTCCCCCAAACCTGCACCACAGCCGAGCGGGGGGTCCCCACGGGAAAGGGGGACACCCGAGGGGTGGCGGCAGTGCCATGGGCTCTTCAGGGGGGGGATGAAGGACAGGGGAGATTGGGGGGGAGCAGCAGCACATTGGGGAGTGCCAGGGGGTGTGGAGGACCCCTGGGCAGAGGGGCGTTCAGGAGGGTCCCGGGGGGTGCATGGCGGGGTCCCCATGCCCATCCCAGGGGGGTTCCCATGCCCCAGGGGGCTCCTATGCCCATCCCGGAGGGTTCCCCATGCTCCGGGATAGCTCCCCATGCCCCAGGGGAGCCCTATACCCATCCCGGGGTGGTGCCCATGTCCAAGAGGGGCTCCTATACCTACCTCCTGGGGATTCCCGTGCCCCAGGGGTTCCCCATGCCCATCCCAGGGTGGTCCCAATGCCCCGGGGGAGCTTCCCATGCCCCAGGGGGGCTCCTATACCCATCCCTGGAGGTTCCCCACGCCCCGGCTGTCCCCCATGCCCATCCCCGGAGGTTCCACATGTCCCGAGGTAGTCCCCATGTTTCGGGGGAGACCTATACCCATCCCGAGGTGGTCCCCATGCCCCGGGGGAGCTCCCCATGCCCCGGCTGTTCCCCATGCCCATCCCGGGGTGGTTTCCATGCCCCTCGGTAGTCCCCATGCCCCTCGGTGGTCCCCATGCTCCAGGGGTTCCCCATGCCCACCGCGGCTGTCCCCCATGCCCCGGGGTAACTCCCCATGCCTCGGCTGTCCCCCATGCCCATCCCGGGGTGGTCCCCATGCCCCGGGGTAGCTCCCCATGCCCCAGCTGCCCCCCATGCCCGTCCCGGGGTGGTCCCCATGCCCATTCCCGGGGGTCCCCATTCCCCCGGGTAGCTCCCCCAAACCAGG
>JAWWEW010000006.1:1129411-1150017 GCA_035583185.1 Anabacerthia variegaticeps | reverse complement strand
CTGAAGGGTCCCACATCCCACCCGGGAGGGTCCCACATCCCACCCAGGGGATCCCACACCCCACCCAGGAGGGTCCCACCCCCCACCCAGGGGATCCCACACCCCACCCAGAGCTCCCACCCTGCTCTCAGTCCATCCATAACCCTTTGCATCCCTCTCAGAGCAGCAGCCAGAGCAGTGGTGGCTCCACAGCAGTTTATTACTTGCTGGGGGGCAAGAGGGTTTGATATTATTATTCCAGCTTCCTTTCCTCTCTCATTTTTGCTGAAAGCACAAAAACTTGTTCTGATTTACCTCCTGACACAGCGGGCCGAGGCCCTGAGGCAGCCACAAATCAGCAGTGGGACGAGAGCCCCTTTGGAGCAGGGCTGAGGATGCTCTGCCGGGCTGTGTCTCCAGCAGGTCACTGGGGGGACCAGAGGGCCACGAGGTCCCCAGCGTCCCTTACTGGGACATCCAGCTTGGTTGTACCAGGGGGTGATCGTGACCCAGGGCAGGGGCTGTAATAATAAACATTCTCCACTCAGCCCCAGGGTAAGTCCAACCAACCACTTCTTGTTGCTGCTGGGCCAAACGTTTCAGGAGATTTTGGGACCGCCAGGCAGCAGAGAGGAGTGACAGCCTGCTGAGTCCCCCACGGGCTCCTCAAGTCCCTCAAATCTGTGGGACTGAGTCCTGCTTTTATTCCCCCTCTGGATGAGGCATTTCCACAAGGACACCTGGTTATCCCATCTGGAGTGGACACGTGGAACAGGTTGGGCTTCGTGAACCAAACCCTGCCTAACACACTTTAAAGCAACCTGAGGGCTTTAACCCCATTTTTCTCTCCCTTTCAGTGCCCAGGGGGAGGAGCAGGGTCACACTGTGCTCCACATCACCCCTCCTGTGATCCCTCTGGGGAGGAGGAGGCGAGGACACCTCGGGCAGCTCAGCCCCTCAGCCCCAACTGGAGTGTTGGGAACCAGCCCAAGCCTCGGAGCCGGAGATTAAATGTGCATTGCAAAATGTTTGTTATAATTAATTATGATAACTCTGAAAACTCTTCACATAAATAGACAGGCCCTTTTCTTCCTAATTTCATTCAATTTAGCTGTCGTTCCATAAATTTCACAGTCAGTTTTGCAAAAAGCTGCAGTTTCCAGTCAAGGGGGTTTTTTATTCTTGTTATTTATTTATTTAATTAGTAATCACTTTTTTTTTTTTAATCAGTGAACTACACTTAATTCTTAGGGCAAAAGCAAATCAGATGATGAAAGCTGAGCCAGAAACCAGGTGAGAATACATAAATACAGGGCATGTGGAGGAGTTTTGCCTTTGTTAGGCAGTGGTGGAAGATGTTGTCTCACCCCAAAATGCACCCAAGCACCTGAAAGTGCAACCAAGAGCAGGATCTGGCCTGTCTGCTCCAGGCTGGACACTCCTGGCACGTTGCAGATGTTGTGCTTGAAAACTGCCCCATCTGCAATGGAGATATTTTTCCTCTTTAAGAACCAAGACATGAGATAAATAATACTCCACATCCTCTACTTTTTCAGGCAGTAAGTGCTGCCCCCCCTTCCCTTTCTAATGGGCTATTAACCAGCCCTGGGCTGGATGGAGCCACGATGCTCCTGGTCCTGCCTTGCTGTCCACATGCCTCGTTGCTCGTAATAAATCACCAGCAGCCACAGGAAAGTGGGGGTTAACAACGCGTGACTCCCTCCTCCATCTCCCTGTCCAGAGGCCTGAGGAGTGAGGGATGGTCACTGCAGGCCTGGGAAAAGAAGAATAAGAAGGGAAACCCAGAGAAATCAAGGCAGTGGGTGGCTGGGCTAGGGGGATGTATCCTGCAAATCCCCCCAAGATGCAAATGTTTGAGATGCTCAAACACTGTTGTCTCACTGATGCTCTTTGCTGGCCCCTTTGGCAAGATGATCTAACAAGCAGGGAAAAAAGGAGAGACTGAACAAACATCTCAGTGACAGAGTTACCTGGAAGAGAGGCTAAAACAACACAAGACAATTATAGAAGAAAAACAAGGACATGATTTTCCTAATGTAATTTCAGTCGCTTGGAACAGTCCTCCTGGCCTGATAAGCGCTTCTTTGACTTCTGTTTCGAGCTGCCTTTAGCCACAGAGATCAGATATCTGTTTCTGCTGCTTTTATTATCAAAAGAAATCCATATTAGTTCAGTTTTCACTTGGAATTCAAGAAGAAAATGCTTCCTTCCCGACAATTTTGTATATTTATCCCTTTGGCTAAAGCCTTTGATTCTGAAAAGCGCAATTAGCAAGTGGTGCCTGTGCAGTTTGACTTCTAACCGGAGAAACTCCCAGTGCAAATGGAGAGCAGGGATTTAATGAAACCCGGCATTTCCTCTCACCATCCCCCTGTAATTTATTCCGACCCACAGCCACCTGAGCCGGTGTGCAGGCACACACAGGCAGGAGTGTATAATAATAACAGTGTCCTTGTCATCCCTGGCCCTCCGAGCACAATATAAAGCAAAAGCAAATAGTGCAGAGCACAGAGTCATGAAATTGCTTTCTGGTTTAAGGAGAGGCTTTTTGAACATTTCCAGGGCTGGGGCAGCCACAGCTTCTCTGCCCACCCTGTGCCAGGGCCTGCCCACCCTCCCAGCCAGGAATCCCTTCCCAATATCCCATCCATCCCTGCCCTCTGGCAGTGGGAAGCCATTCCCTGTGTCCTGTCCCTCCAAGTCCCTCTCCAGCTTTCCCAGCTCACAGCACTATTTTCAGGAGAAGACAGTAACAAATGGACTTTCCTCACAGGCTCTGAGCAAGTCAGAAGCAGGAGGAAGAATCCTGGGGTACACGGTGACCTTTGAAGCCCTGGACCAGCAGAACCCTCCCAGAGAATCCCACCACACCACCCAAACTAGCTTCTCCAGACTCACACCCAGGGTGGGCTACAGGATAAGAGTCACTGCCTGGAACTCCCGGGGCAGGTCCCCTCCTGCATCCATCCTGACCGACCTGGGCACCCAGGGTAAGGTTTCTGCTGGCTCTGGGTCACTGGCAACAACACCAGTGCTCTGCTTTGGGCCACACATCGTGGATCCCTTCCCATCACACCACCTCATGCCCATCGAGGTCCATCTCAATGGATCTTTGGGATCTGCAGATCCAGTTTTGCCTGAGGTGTCCCTGGAGCCTTCTCTTCTCCAGGTGAGCCCCCCCAGCTCTCCCAGCCTGGCTCTGGAGCAGAGGGGCTCCAGTCCTTGGAGCACCATGGCAATGGGATGTTGGGATGTGGTGTGACAGCATCTTCTCAGGGTTTGGGGATGGCACAACCAAGCAGTGCTGGGGGTGTTCAATCCAATCTGCTAAACCACAAGACAAGAAAATAATGGACTGTTCCTACCAGCATAAGCCTCACCCTCCCATAACTACTTTCCTTTCAATTATAGTGTATTTTTGATGCTCCACGTGGTGCCAAACTGGATGAGACACAGTAAAACCCATATATCAAACGGAATGGTTCCACTTGAGGTTATGGCAAGTTTGTGCTGACAGTGTTTTTCTGTTTGGTGGCTCCTTCTCTCCTGTAAGACCTCCCTCCTCCCCAGCAAGTCTCTGCCATGGCCGTGGGGAACAGCAGCATCCTGGTCAGCTGGAAACCACCCCTGGGGTCTGCCGTGCCCCTCAGTGGGTACGTGGTGGAGTGGGCAGAGACACGGAGGAAGCCACATCTGGAGCCCCAGCACAGCTGGGCAAAGCTTCCCAGGACCACCCTGTCTGCAGTGATAGCAGGTAAACACCCCTGGGGTTGGATACACCCAAAGGACCAGTTTATTCAGGAAATATTTTAAGGAACAAGTCAGATTTGAATTTTTTCTTCAAGGCCAGGTTGGATGGGCTTGGAGCAACCTGGGATAGCAGAAGGTGTCCCCGCCCATGGCAGGGGGTGGAAGGAGATGGGCTTTGAGGTTCCTTCCAAGAGTTTCTCCCTGATGTCCAATCTAACCCTGCCCTCTGGCAGTGGGAAGCCACTAATTTGCACTTTAATGCCCAGGAAGGCTCTGCTGAGATCACAGAGAGATTTCTTTCCCTCCTTTGTGAAAGGCCTATTAATAATCAGAGGACCCATCTCAGATTGAAGCAGCTGATGCAAAGACTTGGCCATGACTGCAAATGCTTTAAAAAGCAACTCTCCACTTTTAATTTCTTTATCTAGAGCACATCAAAGATAACATGTGCTACCAGATCCACGTGTTTGCTCTCTACCAGGACAGGGCTGGACAGGCAGCATCAGTCAGGGGATGCTCCACAGCACAAGGTAAATCACTGGGATGCTCTTCCAGATGCTTTTAATCCAGCTTAAGCTCAGCTTTCAAAGCCAGTCCTACACCTTGCAGCCCCATCAGCCGGCCCCAGATGTTCACAGCCCCGTGGGCCACTGGTGTCCTGGTGTCCTGGGATGAAATCCCTGTTGCCCAGCAGAGGGGCTGCAGCAGAGGGTACCACGTGTACCTGCACAGCGAGGGCAGCCAGGGTGGCCCTCAGCTCTGCAGTGGCTGTCTGGGGCTGGAAATGCTTCTCCTGCTCCCCTTTAGTTACTGCAGGTCTCCAGTGGGATCATTCTAGGTTACTTTGAGTGTGGAATTATCAGATTTCCCCCTGCTTCTTCTTCTTCCTCCTCTTCTTCCTCTTCCTCCTTATTCTTCCTCTTCTTTTTATTCTCCTCCTTCTTCCTCCTCATCTTCTACCTCTTCATCCTCCTCATCTTCTACCTCTTCGTCCTCCTCTTTGTATTTTTCCTCTTCTTCCGCTTTCTCCTCCTATTCTTCTTTCTCTTGTTCTTCCTCCTCCTATTCATCCTTTTTTTATTCCTCTTCCTCCTCTTCTCCCTCTTCCTCCTTTTCTTCTTTCTCTTCTTCCTCTCCCTCCTCCTCTTGTTCTTCCTCCTTAATTGTCTTCTCCTTCCTCCTTCTTTGTCTTCCTCCTCTTCTTCTGCCTCTTCCTCAACTTCTTTGTATTTTTCCTCTTCTTCCTTTCTCCTCTTCTCCCTCTTCCTCCTTATTCTTCCTCTTCTACTTCCTCCTCCTTTTAGTCCACCTTCTTTTTATTCCTCTTCCTCCTCCTCCTTTTATTCCACCTTCTTTTTATTCCTCTTCCTCCTCCTTCTCTTCCTATTCTCCCTCTTCCTCCTCCTCTGCCCATTCTCCCTCTTCTTTCTCCTCCTTTTTTTCCTCCCCTTCTTCCTCATCGTCTTCTTCCTCTTTTCTTCTTACCTTCATTCAGAACTTCATTCCGGTTGAACACAAAAAAAGCTAAAAAAACCCCAATAAACTCCTTCTGCCGGTGCTTCACGCCCTTCTCCCGTTTTCCCGCAGCCTTTCCCGGCGGGACCCTGCACATCCCGGAGCTGCAGCCGGGGGAACTCTCCGGGGCCGGGGAAGGGCCCCGGGGCAGCAGTGACCGGCTCCGCCTGCAAAGTAAGGAGCCTGTGCCGGGAGGGGCTGTTTTCCATAGCCTGGGAATGCTTTTCCTGCTGTTCTTTAGTTACTGAAGATCTCCGGGTGTTCTTCACCTACCGGAGACCTCTTGGTGTTCTTCAAACGCTGAGTATTTCTGGTTTCAGCTTGTTTTAAGGTGTAGCATCTCTCTCTCTCTGCCGGCAAGTTCCCAGTTCTATACCAAAATGTTTTCCTGGAGCTGGAGGGCAGCAGGGTGGTTTATTCACAGAATCACAGAACAGCTTGGGATGGAAGGGACCTTAAAACACACCCAGTCCCACCCCTGCCATGGGCAGGGACACCTTCCACTGTCCCAGGGTGCTCCAAACCCCATCCAGCCTGGCCTTGGACACTTCCAGGGATCCAGTGTAGTGATAGTGGACTGAAATTTTCTAATTCCTTTGATGAAGCTCAATGAAGGATGTTCTGTATTTCAGCTGCTGGGGGCTGGGTGACTCTGGTGCTCACCTGCAGCTTCTTCATCTTCTCAGCCTGTGTTTGTTCTCTGCCTCCAGCAAGGAAAGTGTGAGTGGATCTGTCTGTTACAATAAAACTGGAATAGTTATTAGAAGGGATTAAATCCTGGGCTGATTTGGGTTGGGAGGCACCTCAAAGGCCATCCAGTGCCACCCCCTGCCCTGGGCAGGGACACCTTCCACCAGCCCAGGGTACTCCAAGCCCCATCCAACCTGGCCTTGGACACTTCCAGGGCAGCCACAGCTTCTCTGGGCACCCTGTGCCCGTGCATGTAATCACCTTCTTCCTAATGACAGATCTAAACTGACCCTCTTTTGATCTAATACCATTCTCATTTGCCCTATGGGATGGTCCTGTCCTTTCAGTACACCTTGGGGAGCAGCGAGGCTTGTCAGGAATGAAGGTTTGAAGGTACCTGAGTGACAATAAAAACACCCCCTGAGATCAAAATACGCCCACGGTCCATGAATACCGTGATTTTTTAACGCAGATTTTAAACTCCGCTTCCACCAAAACCAAACTCAAGGGGTACAAGCCTTGGGAATTAAACACCCCCACCCACCCAGCCGGGGGCTCTGCAGGTCCCTCCGAGGGCAGGTCCTGGATCACACCACGGCCCTGGGCTGCTCCCAGTTTGCTCCCAGTTTGCTCCCAGCCCCCAGGAGCACACGGGAGCTGCAGGACCCCCCCGTCCCGCTCTGAATGGCGTTTCTACCCCGCAGGTTCCACTCGCTGCTCTCCTCTCTCCTGCCGCAGTGGCAAAGCAAAGCCATTCCCGACCCCGCCAACGCCACGTGGGCCAAGACCTTCCTGACTACCAAGGTAAACGACGGGGGGCTTTCCTCCTAATCCCAAAACCCTCGTAAAAAGCAGCCACTGCAAACCACTAATCTCCCGAGGCAGCAAATCTCTGGCAGAGGGAGGATAATCCCCTCTTGCCGCGTTAGCCCCGGGGATGCGCTGGGCGAATTACACGCCCGAGGAAGGAACGCGGAGCTCTTTGCGGGGCGGGCTGTGCCAGGACAGCCATCCCCGAGTGGATTCCGTGTCTGTCCGCAGGCGGAGCTGAGCTCGCCGTCCCTCCCGTTCCTGCCCGGCTCCGCCGCCTTCGAGGAGCCCGAGCTGACGGCGCTGGAGGACGCGTGGGAGCAGCGCGACCCTTCGAAGCTGCTCGTGGGTCCTGCCGGGCACGGGCAGCGGGCACGGCTCGGCTCGGGGGACGAGCAGCAGCCGTCGGGGCTGTACCAGCGGCTGGTGGCCGAGGGGATGGAGCCCCCGCAGCCCGAGTACATCACCAGCCCCGGCCCCGTCGAGCCGCCGGCCAGCCCCGACAGCGAGCCCGAGGGCCACCCGCTGTCCCTGTTCCCGGCCGCCCTCCTGCCCCCAGCCCTCTGCGGCGAGGGGACGCTCACCCTGGACAGGGTGACACTCAGCTGCAGCTCCCTCGCACCGTGGGGGCGTGATGGTCCAGACAGTCCGGTCCTCCGCAGGTGACACCCGGGGGTTACAAAAAGCCCGACTCACCAACCTGCCCAAGTGTCACCTCAAGGCAGGGCAAGGCAGCCTCTCGCCCGGGGCACTCGGGTGGCATCAGACACAGCCGGGAACGCCTTTGGGGGGTTCAGTGATCACTCAGGGTGTCCCCAGTCCTGTCCCCATCGCCTGGTTACAAACGGCCCAGTCTGGCTGGATCCACCCCAGGCACCAGAGCTGTGCCAAACATCATTTCAGCCCAGAAAGAGCAAGGAACGACAGGAGGGAAGGATGGAAGGGCTCAGCATCCCACCCCAGCAGGACAGGGGCTGCAGCCCTCGCTCCTCCCCTGGCACTGCACCAGAGCTCCCAGTAACACCAGTCCCATATGGGCACGGCTGGATCTCCCTGGCTCAGCTCAGGGAAGGAGGATTCCTCCCCAGAAACAGAAGCAGCAGGCAGCACATACTCAGTCAAATGGATTATTGAGAGGAGTTGTAATCATTTGTTGAAGTATTCTAATTACAGGTTTGAAGTGTGTTACACATTTAATGGCTTTGTTTACGAGACGTGTGTATATAAATAAAGTGCTGGAAATCCGAAATTGGTTTCCTGTTGTTTTCTCTGATCAAGCTCCAGGGCTATTGCCACAGCTTTAGTCAGAACAAGGTGTCTTTAAAAATGAAAACAAAGCTGAAACATTGCTGCTAGAGATGAAGTCGTCCAGGTCTGAACTTACCTGGGGCATCCTCCTCCTCCCCAGGCTCGGGTGGCCACACTCCCAAGGGCCAGGTCTGAGGGATCTCTGTTGGCCTGTTCCCTGATTTCATCCCTTTTGTGGCTCTGTTGCCCTCTAGAGCAGGCCCACGGCAGCACTCCCGTGTTCAAAGGCACTGCAGGACAGGCTGGTGGCTGGCAGAGCCCCCAGGCTGCCTCCAGAGCAGCCAGCCCGGGGTGACTCCCATCACTCAGCTCCATCCAGACTGTGACACCAGCCCTGCAGGGCATGGGGGTCCACGGCAGTGTCTTTGTGCCCAGGAGCTTTAAGGTTTGTTAGGAATGTGAGATTCAGCACCAGCTCTCCTTGTGTTCAGTTTGCAGTGACCTCTATGCCCTTCCCTTGGATGCCCAGGAATCCAGCACAGCACTCACTTCCAGCTCCCTCTGGACAGCCACAAACTCCCCAAAATACCCAGCATCAGTGCCCTGCTGAGATATGGAATCCCAGACCAGTTTGGGTTGGAAGGGGAAGACGATCCAGATCCACCCCCTGCCATGGACAGGGACATCTTCCACTAGCCCAGGTTGCTCCAAGCCCTGTCCAACCTGCCCTTGATTGTTCTATGTTTGGCAAGCACAGCCTGTGATGCTCCTGAAAGCAGCTCTTTGGGGATACAGACTTAGGAACAGAGGGAATCTGAAGCCAGCCCAGGTCACTGCTTTCCCAGAGCAGAGGGAAAGGCTGTGGGGATGCCTGGCATGAGAGGCAGAAGCACTGTGTGCCATCCCTGGTGTGCTCACAGTGTCCTGGCACACACTCCAGGGCTCCAAAACACTTCCCTCCTGTTCTACTTGCTGCCCTGTGAGTGCCACAGACCTTCAGGCACTCCCTCAGGACAAAGCCTTGTCCCTGTCCCCCACAAGGAGCAGAAATCCTGTAGCCTGTGAGTACAAACCCAAACACAACCAGGCCCGTGCCAATTCAAACTGCAGCAAAACCATTCCCATCTTTCTCCCTCTTCCCTCCCTTCAGGCAGGGAAATGAAACTCCCTCAGCTCTGGGTGCTGTGATGACCCCGGAGTGAGGACCCAGTACTCAAGGACTCCTTGGTGGTAACTCCAGGAATACTCACCCCTTCGGGCAGTGCTGACAGCCTTGGGCACACCACACTGCCCACGACCAGCTCCTCTCCTGGATCCTCACACCCAGCGAGCCCCCAACATCCCCGCTCTGTGCCTACATGGAACACCCATCAGCAGCCACAGGAGCGAGGCACTGCTCACGTGTGACAGCCACACCTCGAGTCCCCACATCTCCCATCCTCCTTCGAAGCTGTAATCAAAGATTTCCAGTTGGAACAGACCCATAAGGGTCAAGCCCAACTCCCTGCTCTGGACAGGAGCAGTACCAGAACGGTTTGGGTTGGAAGGGACCTTTCAAGTGCATCTAACCCAATTCCCTGCCATGGAGTTGGCATCTTCCACCAGAGCAGGTTCTCAGAGCCCACTCACACCATCAGCCACGCAAAATGCAGGATTTTTGGCCCAATACCAGCTGCCTGGGGGTCACTCCAAGGCAAACCTTCCCCTCAGACTTGTGTCCAAGCCAACAAACTCCAGTTTCCTGCTCTCCACACCCCCCCTGGGAACCACCCTGGCACGAGGATTCTGGCTGGGCATCACAAACCAGTACCTCAAGTCAGCTGCACACAACCAAATCAGACACCTGGAAAGGCAGGTTAGATGCCAAAAAAAGGTGGATTTTTTTTTAAAAAAAGCACTATTTTGTCATTCATCTACTTCTGCATGCTGATCTCCTTCAACATACAGATGAGAACACTGGAGTCCATTTTCTCCTCACTCTGCAAGTCTCCAGATAAACTTCCACATGGGGCTTCAAGTGTTTCTCCAAGAAACAAACAGAACCATTAGCAGGACAACAGGCAGACTTTTATAACTGACCTGGAGGTCTCCCAGTGAGGGAGTGGCCTTCCAGCTGGAAGATGAACACCTTGTGTTTCCAGGGTGTTTCCAACTTTTTCTGCTGGTGTCCTCTCCAGTGCAGCAGATTTTCAAAGATCTAGCCCTCCAGATTTGGTGTGACAGCAGAAGCAGCAAGCAAGAGGACAGAAAATGTTCCTAAGAGCAAGCTCATCAGTCATAAATAAGGTAGTGAGGGGAGGTTTTCCCAAGGCAAAGTCCATCCTGGGAATGGGAATGCCTGGGCACCACCACAGGCAGGCTGCAGCTCTTGAGGCAGAACCTAAACGAGACATATCAACCTAAGTGGTTTCATTTCCATGTGTTTGCAGGACATTTTTTAAAAGAGCATGAAAATAAACCTTTATTTCAGTTAACACCCACCAATATTGAAGATAAATGTTCACAGTTTTAGTTCTTGACACAAATATGGATTGAAAGAGGCAAATTTACATCTGTCAGAACAGCAGAAGGACCAATTGTAAGTACAAGCTGTCTTGAAAATCACACATGAGGTGATGCTTGGGACTTGCTTTATGCTCCACAGCAGGAGAAGGGAAAGCTGCTGGCTAAACCCAGCTTGCAGAGTCCCAACTTCCTGCCCAGAAATCATCTGGGAAAAAGCTGAGTGGCAACTGGAATGGCAAATAGAGTTTGGATAAAGAGAGGAAGGTTTACGTTCCAAAGAAAGCTTAGCTCTAAGTGTTTCTGCAGAAAGGCATTAGTCGTGTTATCCAAAGTGTCCCCAGTGCTGGAACTGCAACACATCCCACCCAACCACAACAGGAGAGGGAAGAGGAACAACTCCATGTAGGACCTGCCCCATGCAGAGAGCAAGGTCAGGAGAGCTGAACCAAGAGATGTGATCCCCTCCCCGGGTTTGGAAACTCGCCTGCCCCTCCCACCCTGGGGCTTTAAATACAGGGGAGTGCACTGAGCAACCAGGGCAATGATATTCACAGTGGGTCACAACACAAGCTCTTGTAGAAAATAGCTCAGGAAAAGCAAGCCAGTCACTGACAGCACAACTGAGGAGGTTGGGATTTCATGTTCAAAGGTCTCCAACACTTCTTGCCAGTCCTGTACAGTTTCTAAAAAAATAGGGAGTTACCTTCAGTTTTCTACCTACCTAGTTAAGAAACTACAAATATGTTCTAAGCTGTCCAAAGAGAAAAACATGAAATAAAAGGGGAAATCTGTTCCTAATCTCCTAACAAATGCTGCAGGTAAAACCCCTAAGAAATCCTCTTTATTAGTCATTTGCTCAGCTCCTTTTGTGTACTGAAGTGGTGATGCTCCTGCTCACAGGGATGAAATTAAACCTCCAGCCAATTTCTGTGGGGGGAGAAGGGGTTTCCTGCAATCAGAAAAACATTCACTGGTGATCTCCCAAGCTGATCTGGAGCACTGCACCCAGCCAGAGCTCAATTCTCATCGAGAGGTGAAGTGTTTGGGCTTTGTTTTGCATTTTCTGTTGTGTTGTGCCATGTCCCCACCTGAAAGATGAGCCAAAAAATCCCTCCTGCCAGAGCCAGCCGAGCCTGGGGCTCCTTCCCAGGAGACCTGGGAGCAGTGCTGGGGGGTACACAGGTAGTGATGTACCTGTGCCAGGCTGTGCTGCTCAATCCCACAGCCCTCCTGGAGTCTACATGGACTACAGAGCCACAGCTCCTGCCTTCCCCCAGCTCCCACGGGAGGAATCACCCAATCTCAGGGCATCCCAGCTCCCACAGGAGGAATCACCCCAATCTCAGGGTATCCTCTCAAAAAAAAAAAGCAAAGGTAAGTTAAAAACTCTTTTTTTTTGCCAACAAAGCATCTTGTTCTGTTGAAGGGAGGAGGAGGGAATAAAGGTCAAAAGGGTGAGTGGAAGGTGGGATACATTAATTTTAAAAACCTGGTTTTCAGACCAGTTACCCACAGATCATTGCTGGATCAATACTATAAACCAATGTGCTTTGACTCTTGATTTCAAGTATCTGGTATGAATTTTGTATCAAGATTTTGTGTAAACAAACTACCCAACAGAGATGAAAAATAGTCAGCTGTTTTTCCATGTTTAAAATGAAGTATTAAAACTAAAGTACTCCAGGAGTTAGTTCCATACAGCACTAACAGTCTGTCTAATTCATATTCCACATATTCCAAAAAGACCATGGGCTGAGAAAAATCTGCTAAACAGGAATTAAGGAAATGGAAATAGTGTGCAATAATTAAAACCCAGTTTGGAGTTGGGGGGGGGGGAAGTCTCAAATCCTGAATAAAAAAAAAAATGAACACAAATGAAGGGAAAGCTTTTAACTGGTACACACTGTTCACACCTATATTTCAAGTTTGGAAACGCATATTTTCAAGCAGCAATACAAAAAAGTATCCATGAAGAATGCATAATCTCTGAAAAAATTATGAAAACATCCCTGCTACCATTACATTTCTAAATACAAAACTGACTACCATATTGTTGCTTCTGTGTAGCGAGAGAAGTTCATTTTCAAAACAGATAAAATTCAGTCTTTAGGTGTGAATGGTATGAATGACAGTCTCTTTTTTTTGATTTTTTTTTTTTTGTTTTTTTAAATTTCTTAGTTGTTTTAGGATCCTTAAGCATGCAAGCCTCGGAGAGGAGGGCCCGACCAGGGCAGGGTTGGCTTATGACATCCAGTTTAGGACAGAGCTGGGAAAGCCTCTGGGTCATCTACGTCAGGAGCAGAAGCACTTGACTGCAAGAGAAACATCAGAGTTACCACCTTGGGTTAGAGGGGCACAGCAGAGAGTTTGGGGCTGCACAAAACTACAAAAGCAGCTTTTTTAATCTATTCCAAGGACTAGAAAGTCTTGTCTTTCTTTTGGAATCAAGGACTAGAAAGTCTCTTGTATTCCTTTTGGAACCAAACTATCCGAAGGGGAACTGCAGGCAAGCAGACTGTGTTTGCACATGGTTCCAAGAGCAACTCTTTTTCTGTCACAGAATCCTGGAATGCTTTGGGTTGGAAGGGCACTAAAGACCCTCTAGTTCCAAGCCATGCCACGAGCAGATCCTTTCCTGTGGGTTCATGCCATCCTACTGGGACAGAGCCATCAATCCTCACCGAGGGACAGGACTCAAGTGTTACGTAAAAGACCTGTTTGTGGCACAAATTAAGTTTCCTACATTTAATTCTTTCACATCACAAACCAAATGTTCTTAAAAAGAACTTCTGTGCCAAGCTAACCCTCAAAATTCATACATTAGCCCAGGATTCTCCTCAGGACATCCCAAGAGCTTTTTAGAAGGCTCTGAACCACATCTAAAAACCATTGCTGCAGTGAAATGCAGGAATTAAGTATTTAGGATACTCTTCACTTTGTCCAGGAGGGATATGGATGAGAAGAGCAGAAAGAGCCAATATAGTGGAATTTCTTGTCATGATATTAATTTATAAAGAAATACATTTAAACCATTCCAATAGAAGGTGCATGAACACCTATAGGCAAGACTAAGACTCTGCAGAGCCTCTGTCTTGCCTAGCTAAGACACTCTGTGGGCCACAAACCAGAATTAAAAAAGTAATAGCAGGGTTTTCAGCTACAGCCTCAGCACCTCCTGTTGCCCAGCACACAACAGAAAGCCAGTCAAAAAAAAGAAAAAAGAGGAGCTTTGGTCCTTGACAACAGGGAACACACATGCAGAGATCACCAACCTGGTTGGGCGTGTGGATCACGTCAAACTCCTTAACCAACTGGAAGGAAACAAAAGCAACATAAGATCAGGTGTAGAAAAGCTTTGAACTACTTTATGACAGCATTCTTGAAGAGTATTAGTGAAACAACTCAGAGCAACCCACCACTGTTTAACTTCAACTCCTTAAAATATTTTTCTATTGGTATCAGGAAGGAGCTTCCCAACTAATAAGCCTAAAAATTAAAGAAAAAAAGGCCCTGTCTCCTAGAAGGGACAAAGAAAGGAGCAAGTCTGGTTTGTGTGAAGCCACAACACAGACTGAGCTCATTTTCTAATCAGCAGTAATTTGATTAGATGCCTTTAAGCCGAATAAGTGATCCATATTAAATCAAATCTTCCCTGTAGCTATACTTCATATGTTCTTTCCCAAACCTCAGTCAGTACTTTTCTAGGGTAGTACCCCAGTGCTTTTGCACCAGAGAAGGAAAAAAATTACTGCAGGTTAGAGAAAAAAACATGCAAAAATCTAAATTGCTCAAATTCCAGATATGACATGCAGCTGTAAAGCCAGTCTGTCACCCCCAACAGGTCACAATGCACAGAAAGTGTCCTGGCTGGGTCTGAAAATAACCACTCCAGCACTTGGGGTTCTGCTCTGGCACAAACTGAAGCAGCTCATGGTACATTCAGCTCTGTCCATCCCAGAAAGCCATTTTTCAGGTTCACACACAAGGACAGGTGCTTTTTTTAACCCAGCCTACTCCCCCACCTTCCTTCCCTTTTCCGTATTTAATGACAACACCGCTCCAGCACCCCATACCCCCCAGGTGAGAGCGCAGCCCTAAGAACAGCCCCTCGGGCTGGTTCTGCAGCGTGTTTGCTGCCAGAGCAGCTCCCCAGAGGGCAGGCAGAGCCCTGGAACCCCGGAGGAGGAGCAGGGCAGCTCACCTTGTCAGTCCTGCCCCCGCGGCTGGCCCTGCCGCCGCGGCCCCGGCCCCCCCGGCCCCCGCGGCCCCCGCGCCCGGGGCGGCCCAGGTCTCCGAAGTTGATCTCCAGCTGGGATGTGATGTCATTGGCGGGCTTGCGGAAATGATGATCCATTACAGAGTCCTCGGCGTGAGCCTGCAACGAGGGGCCCTGGGTCAGCAAGGAAAATCACCCCAAATACAGCTGTTGGGCAGCTGGGCCACCACAGCCCCTGCTCACCTCCCATCCCACCGGCCAACTCATCAGTCACTGCCCTGAGCGAGACAAGACACCTGGAGTTTCTTGGTAGAAATCAAGCTATACCATGAAACTCCACACAGGGAATCAAAGAAGCGCCTGAGCAAAGGTAGTTTGCATTTCCAAGATAATTCAGGAGTTCACAGAATCCCTGAGGCTGGAAAAGCCCTCCCAGCCCACCCTGTGCCCGATGCCCACCTTGTCCCTCAGCCCAGAGCTCTGAGTGCCACGGCCAGTCCTGCCTTGGGCACCTCCAGGGCTGGGCACTCCAACCCTCCCTGGGCAGCCCCTGCCAAGGCCTCACCACCCTTTCCAGAAGAAATTCATACTGTAATTCCATCAGAAGAACAGGTTTAGGCTTATCCAAGACCAAACTGACTATCACCAAGCCAGTATAGAACCTCATGTTCTAGCAATTCTCATCTTGTATCCTGAAAAGTGTTCTGGTTCTAGCAATTAATTCCACTCTTTTCCAATACTTGGTTTGTTCCCAGTGCATTCAATGGGAAACCTGAGCCTCAAGGAATAAGTGATTCTCCCAAGAGTTACATCAAACCCCCACTGATGTTATTATTGTTCAGCACATTTGAGTACTTCAATTGCTTGCTGAATTCAGCCAAGTGTTTCAAAAGAAATTATTTTTCCCTATCTTGTACAAATAATTTTTCCATGTGCAAGTGAGTTTTTGGCACTTAGGATCATACACAGAATCTAAAACTCTGCCTACCACAAGGCTCGACCATCATGTTTTGGAAACATGACATGTCATGTTTTCTTTCCCCTTAACCCCCCAAGCCCTGGCACAGCAATTACCCCTTGCTTGGTGTCCCTACAAGTGCCACGTGCAAGCTCAAGCCTCCCAACCCCAAGTTACTTTTTGGGTGTAGTTACATGACATTCTGACTTTCAAAGGCAACACATTGTGCAATGAAGCTCTGTACCCTTTAATTAGCTTTTGTGGAGCCTTCACAAGGCTGCCAAGGTGTGGAGTCGAAGGTGCTGCCAGGGATTCCATGAGTCAGTCCCAAGCACTGCTATGGACAGAGCCATAATGACCCTTCTCCATCCCCAGTCTCACAATGATCCCTCTCCCTGCCCAGCAGTGTATTTGGCCCCACAACATCCTGCAGTGCAGGGCACTGCCATTTCATGGAACCATCACAGAACGGTTTGGGGTGAAAAGGACCTCAAAGCCTATCCTGTCCTATCCCCTGCCATGAGCAGGGACACCTCCCACCAGCCCAGGGTGCTCCAAGCCCCATCCAACCCAGCCTTGGACACTTCCAGGGATCCAGGAGCAGCCACAGCTTCCCTGGGCACCCTGTGCCAGAGCCTGCTCACCCTCACAGGGAGGAATTCCTTCCCAATATCCCATGTAACCCATCCCTCTGGCAGTGGGAAGCCATTCCCCTTGTCCAGTCACTCGAGGCCCTTATAAACAGTTTCTTTCCAATCTAATTAGGCACAACAAGAAATACCCTCCATGCTACTTTATTTCCAACACACTCCCCTGGGATGGATTCCATGTAACAACTGGTCCCCACTCCACTCCTGATCTGCTGATGTAATTGTATACCCTTCCCTCAGAGATCTCTTGGCCAACCTTAGGAAGTTTGCCTGAGTAGTTATTTTCCAGAGAAAAGTCACTCCACATCTCAGCCTGACAAGGCACTACTCAAACCTAAGTACACCAACACTCTGTAAAACAAAATAACTAAGTTATGTTCTTGATTCCTTTCTCACGACTTCATTTTTATCTAATCACTGCAGGGTACTGAGATTCTATTTCCAACTATCAGTAGTCAGGTGACATTCTCCTTTCTGAGTGATAACATCAATGGATTTGTACAGTAATTGCGTACATTTCCTTCCCTGGGCTGTTTTTGTTTTAAAACGAATCACTACAGTTTACTAAAACACTCTGTTTTCACAACTTTAAGCACTGAACAAACAAATAGCAAATTGCAAATGTAACCTGATGATTTCTCTACCCAGAGTAACTAAAGCTTATTTAAAACACCAACAAAAGACTTGGCAGGTTGTCTTGAGCCTCTTCCATCACTTAGGTGACAGCAGACACAGACATACTGAACAAATTGCTTATCCTGAATAACCTTTGGAAACGTTTGATTTCTCTGTATTGGCAACTCTCAACAGTGCTCTGATCTCACACCTAGCGCTACACTTGAGGGCCTTGGGGAAGGCTGTCAAAAATTAAGAACAAACTACCACGAGGGCCAAAGCAGACAGTGAGAGATGGAACAGCAGCAACAAAAAAAATGAAGAGACTCATGGCAGAAGCATTTCTGGTAAAGTTTGAAACCAGGTGGATGAGCAAGGGGACTAATCGTGAAGGGTGCTGTGCACAGGAAGACAACAGGCAGGGACAGAAGAGCTCCACATTGAATCCACTTGTGTTCTCTCTTTTGGTGAGTTTTCACCATGCAAACCTTGCCTTCAGAGGGGCTCATGTTAACACACAGGTATCCCCAGTGAGATAGAAAGGATCAGTACCTCGTTGGAATCCAGCAGACTCCCCTGCATTTCTGTCATCGCCTTTGTCTGATGAAAGGTGCGTGTCCACGCCAAAGTGACAAAAGGAACAAAGGGAGAAAACAAAAGGAAGAAATGAGACTCAACTACATACAGAAACAACAGGTAATAAGGTCACATGAACTGGCTGGGTACAGATGTCACCGAGCACACGAAGCAGCAAAGCGATGAGATGGAGCTGTGCAAGCACCCAGAGAGATTAGAGGATGGACTGGGCCCCAGAGTGGAGCCAAGAGAGAGCTCAGATGGACACCAGAAAGGTTCCCCAGGAGCTGCTGGAGCCCTGGCAGAGACCACACATGCACGCTGGTCTCCAGCACCGTGTGGAGATGGGCAGGCAAGAGTGGGATGTTAAAACCAGTTAATGGAAAAGCCTCCTGCAGAGCCTCCACTCAAGAGTCATTCCTCACAGTTCTGAGAAGATGAACTAGTCTTTCCCAAAACTTAATTCTCAATCTCTCACTGCAACCTCCCCTAAGGATTAGTGAGAAGCTTTGAAGACACAGGGAAGAGGCACAGCGGGTTCAGAGAGCAGGAACTGATCATTAGTGTATTGGTCTTCCCAGGAGTCCTGCATCCAACTTTTAGAATAAATTTTAAGATCTGTCTACAAGGTAGCTGCTTCCTGGGTTTTTTTGTAGAAATTAAAGACTCAAGCCCTAAACCAGCTGCAGAGAAGATAAAAACAGGAACTCTCTTTTATGACATAACCCTATCTCCTGGAAAGAGGCTCATTAGACAAGGGCTGCCAATGCCCATGGACTTCAGATTAAACCAGCAAGAATCTGAGAGAGTACTGAAAATTCATTTTATCCAAAGTACCACGTTCTAGTAACTGCAGAGAAAAAGTGAAAAAGAGGAAAGACCTCAGATGGGGTCAAGCATTTCATCCCTCAGTGAGGAGGAAGAGGACAGCTCTTTCCCAAGACTAAGGCAGATGAACAGCACTAGACACTCATACTCCCTTTTCCCACAGACTCCTTCCCAGAACAATTTCCAGCGGTTCTCAAGCTACAGGATGAGAGAACTCATCACAACACCTCAATCCAAATTTCTTAGAAAATCTACTGGGGACACATGGTGCTTTTCAGCCATAAGAATACAGAAGATTTGGTGCTGAAAACCAGAATTTACCTCTGAGCCAAATCACTTCCACACATCATCTCTCTTACCAGTAAGAATCCCAGAAACCACAGAGCAACCTGAATTTCGTGACTCTTAGGCAAGTCCAAGAGGACAAAGAGAGGAAATAGCAGGTGATTGGCATGTTTTCTAAATATTCCACCTTCCAAACGTGCTCACAAAGGAGCTGCAGCAAAGGCTTTCCTAACGCCTGCATTATGGAGCTATTCTCCTATAATCCTGAGAGAAAATCCCCACACTGCTTCCCATGGGATCAGGGAACAATGGATAAGTGAGATGGGGAGACACATCTGCTGGACAGACAATAAAGCAGGCTAAAAGCATCTAAATTTACAGGCACATTTGTTAATACCTCACTTTCATGCTTACGCAGCAAGAGGCTGTTAACTTCTTATGTGACAGTGCTAAAAATATCCAACTTATTTATCTGAGAAGTTACCCTCTCTCAAAGAGAACAATCTACTAATTATATCAGTTCTTCCATGGAAGTAATTTCATTATTCTCATTGGTTTGGTTTGGATTTTTCTGTTCACTGGGGTTTTCTTCCTTGTTTGTTTTTTTTTTTTAAGTACTGATTCAGTTTGCAAATGGAAAATACAGTATGGATCTTTCTAGTCTCTCCATCACTCATGAGTACCATCATCTTATACTATCACACAGGCTCATCTGTTAAAAAAGACTGTCCTCAGCTGATTAAATGTCAAATAAACCTGACTCAGAGAGACTGAGGGAACTTCAAGGACTACAGGTTTAGTAAATGTTGGTAAAGTACATAAATATCTAGTACACAGCAACAATAACTCAAATTCTCTTTTTAGAAAACAGCATTTAATGAACACTTCACTGAAGAGCTTAAGGAAAACAGAGACATGCAATCTTTTAAAGAGCTGAACCACCTCACACAGTAAGGAAACAACCTGATTGTGACAAAACCAAACTCAGAACGAGTTCAATGAGAACAGAAATGGGGTTTTCACTGGAAAACTGAAACGTGTCCCTCCATCTGTATCAAGCCCCAGCTCAGAGGATACAAACCAGCAAAGTGTGAAAAAGCAGGAATATGTATTAGGAGACCAAGCAGAGTATTACATATTATCTAGTAACTTCAAAGGAGTCAGACCCATCCATATACAAAGGTGCAGCCACCAATCTCTTAAGTGAGCTACCTAACATATTAAAAACAAAGATTAAATCCACAGTTTAACGCAGCCCTGCATTACAAAACAGAGCTCTCTGTACTTCCCTCTTTTGTACATCTCCCCTTGCCACTCCTGGAACAGAATAATTAACATTTTGCAATGTCTGACATGAGCATGCTTGAAAAACTACCATTTTAAAACAATTCTACAGCAACTACGTTGCATATCACTGAAACACACAAGTGCATTTCAACTGGTTTCCCAAAATCTTGTCCATGTATCACAAAATGAGAGGCCCCCATGCTAGAAATTTAAGGTACACAGTTGAGGTATTAAGGTCTCTGAGACAAAACCAATCTTCCCTCAATTTTACATTGTGTTTAGCAAGCACCATAAACTTGTGCATTGCTTAAGAGAGGTGCTAAACAGCATTAAGTTTCCTTTTTTAACAAGAAGACCCAATCACCTGTCTCTAAAATGCTCACCAAGAGGCAGTTGTTACACAGCTACCTGCCCAGGAGAAGCAGGATTCCAGGCTCATCTCTGGGCCACATCTGACTATACAACAGCCTAAGGGTACCCAAACCCAAGCACAGCCAGAGCAGCCACTGATGCTACTGCAGGATTCCACCTCTGCTAAAAGAATGTTGGTCCCACTGCAGGATTCCACCTCTGCTAAAAGACTGTTGGTCCCACTGCAGAATTCCACCTCTGCTAAAAGAATGTTGGTCCCACTGCAGAATTCCACCTCTGCTAAAACAATGTTGGTCCCACT
>JAWWEW010000006.1:1108082-1129311 GCA_035583185.1 Anabacerthia variegaticeps | reverse complement strand
AATGTTGGTCCCACTGCAGAATTCCACCTCTGCTAAAACAATGTTGGTCCCACTTTATGAACTTCCAGCTGCAGCTCAACCTCCCACAGAACAGCTTCCACTCCAAGAAATGCAGAGCAGTAACAAAGCCTTTACAAAGTGGATACTACCAGCATGGAGAGTCACTTTACCTCCTCACTCTTTGACTTGTGAAGAACAAATCCTTTTTTCCATTGTCCATCAGCCCCCTCGTTTGGTTTACGGATGTTGAACTCAACTTTTGCACGATCCTTACTCTGAATGGCTTTCCACTCGTCCAGGGTCATTTCCTTAGGGCCTTCTTCCTTAACTTCTTCAACCTCATTCTCTCTGTGGTAAATTCATGCACATTATGATCATGCCTTGGAATTTATACCCTAAATAAAACTTCAAAATCAGTTGCTAGCGGGCACCAGATTAGAAGTTGAATTATAAATATACATCTGTCAAGTATTTAGAAGTTAAGAGGGGTCTGTATATAAACCCCCACTTCCACCATAGGAAAATCCATGTCCTTTAGCCAGTGTCAAAAAGCTTACTTACAGCCACCTTTGAGCAACTAAATGGTGAGCACAGGTGAATATTAAAACTGCCCCATGCCATCCATTCTCCACATTAGTGATAAATTTATAAATATTACAGTTCAGCTTCTGCAATGGACATGTTTGGAGCTTCCTCCCTCCTTTTTGAGACACATCTCTTATAAACACTCAAGCCATTGAGAACTTGTTCTTTCCACAGTTTTCAAGCTTTTTAGTTTGGTTGTTTTTTTTTTTAAATAGAATTTGGGGAGTTTTCTTCCTTTATTTAACCAAAGACAATTATTCAAATTTTTTTGTTTTCAGGTAACATGAAAAACAGCAGTATGCAATTTACTTGTGAGAGACATCACCTCTGCCTTCTGCCAGAAGGCTATTTTTAAGTAAAACACACAACCACTATGCCCACTACAAGAAATAAGAACATTTAGTCTTTTTTCAGTTAAACTCAGTCCCCTTCTTACTCTTCAGTCAGTAACTGCACCCCCTTTACCATTAGCCAAAGTTACTAGTGAGGAAATCAAGGTACAGCAAATCCCATGTTAGAAATCTTGAGCAAACAAGTATTTAAAAATGTTTTATCCATTTGCTGTTTCTTTGAATCCACCCTAAAACACATTCCTCATTAGAATACAACATTTTGTTGTACTACACTCCCATAACAATTTGTATCATATTTTTCTACCAACTCACTATCACTAACACTGGTTCTGCTTCTCTGGTTACTCTTTCATTCATCCAGTCACTGGCTCCTTCTGTAACAGTGTCCAAGTGAACTGGGAAGAGATCCAGGTACCTCCCTGCAGACACAGAGGCTGCAGAAGGACAGATACAACGTTTCCCCCATGGCCCAGTGACACAGTCTCAAAGCTGTTTCCCAAAACTAAGGTTAAGAAAGTGTCCTCCTGCTGGCATTTTGTCCCTTTTGCTTGGTGGTTCTACCTGGTTCTGAGCACAGGTGCTTTTGCATTTGGAACTAGGAGCTGCACTCTCAAGACCCAGTAAATAAACCCAAAAGCGACCCAGGAGCCTGCAGGGCACCAAGGAACAGCTTCAAGGCAACAACTTTCAGATGGGCAGTTTTTAACGAGGCAGTGGTTCAGCAGCATTGTGGATCATCTACTGATAACCTGAACTTGGCAAAAGTGATGTGGGAACAAATCCCAGAGGTTAAAGGCAAGGCAGCAGTACCTCTGGAGCAACCAAAGAACATGAAGAGGGGTGGTACTCACTTATTTTCAGAATCAGCAGGCGGATGCTCCTCTCCCTCTGGCGTTTCCTCAGTTACAGCTGACTGATCCAATTCACTGCAATTACATAACGGTTGGAGTTTGGGCTATTTTACAAGTTCATCCCTCTTTAAAGCTACATGAGATTAACAATCAAGATTTAGAGTGGATTCACTGTTTTGTTAGGCATTGGTGCTCTCTGTGCCTTTTAAATCCTATGCTTTTCAACCAACTAACAGTTCCCCCAACACTTCCTTGAACCCCTCCTGAAAGCTGCGTGCTGTCCCTCTGACACAAAATGGGTTTGAGTATTAAAAATAGGTTCAACTTGAGTTTTTCTAACACAAAAAAGTATGTACCTGATCAAAATTGTTAAACTGCTCTGTTTCTAGTAAAAGAATTGTTCAAATACCAGCACAAGACCTCCCATTGCAAACCTCCCCAAAATTCCAACTTAACAGTGGAACCACCTCTTGGGAGAAACTGCTCAGGTTTCAATTCTGCAGAAGCGCAGTAAAATTAACAAAACCAAAGGCAAAAAGGCAAGTAAACTGTGCATTCTGCAGGCCCTAAGTGGGACTGAGTGACCCTGTGCCTACAGTTCAGGGAGCACTGCCAGGGCACTCACGTTAGCTCGTCTTTGACGGTTCCCCAGTTGTGTGAGCCGCTGCCACCACGCTTGTCCTCGTGCTTTAGGCCGCTGAAATGTGAATGTGAAACAGAACTAACAAAACTGAGTTAACATCATAGTGTCCAGGCACAGAGCTTCAAAGAGCAATTTGCAATTGTGCAAGAACTGTAAAGAACAGCCAAAACCTATAGAGAAAGTTAAAGACTTACGATCTATCGCTGCCACTGTGTCTGTCAAATTCCCGCTTGCCGCGGGAGTCAAACCCATCTCCTCGGCCCATCCCGCGGCCACGGCCACGGCCCCGGCCCAGTCCACCACGTCCACGCATGGGTCGGTCAATGATGGGCCTGCCACGGGACACACAAGTGTGAGTGATTCACCCCCAAAACCTACACCATGGGTTTTACTGTTCTTGTCCTTTTTGAGATTTCATTCATGTCTTTTTCCTCTGTTACTGGGTCAAAGCTCTGATTTCAGAAAAGCTGCTTATACTCCCCATCCCTGGAAGGGTCCAAGGCCAGGCTGGACACGGCTTGGAGCAAACTGAGCTACTGGAAGGTTCCCTGCCCATGGCAGGAGGTTGGACCTGGATCATCTTTAAGGTCCCTTCCAACCCAAACCATTCCGTGATTCTATGATTTTAGACTCTGGAAACAAACGTTCAGGATTATTGTTTGTTTGCATTCTCTGGCATTAAACTCCAAAATTCAGTATTTGTATTCTGTTCCACAGCTGGCTCACACTACAATGTCAATTTAACTCACATTCATCTAACTTACTTTTAAAAGGATTTTAGCTTTGGCTACTAAAATTTTAGTACTTGAAGATTACTTGAATTTGGATCCCTCACAGCACTTGAGACACTTGAAGCCTCCTGTTGGTCTAAGATGGCTTCACCAGTTCCAGGTCTGAAGCCACTGCAGCCAAAGTGTAAACACCTACATGGACTAACTTTTGCTGGCCTTGAGTCAGCTGTAGAGACTGAAGCCACAGCTGTGACAGCAAACAAATCTCATCCTGCAGGAAACAGCTACACTCGAGCTCCTTTCCTGAGCTGCTACAGATTTAGGGAGATCTGGTGGATATCTTGATTTAAACCATAATTTCAGTTACATCTACGAAACTGTTCATGGACATCACTCCCAGCCTAAAACTTCAGTTTGCAAACAAAATGATGTAAAAGAGAAGCGTTACCATCCGCTCTTCTCGTGTCTGACAAAAACTTAATCACTTTGATTTTGATTCAATCAGCTTTTTGAACTTAGCAGCAGAAGGCAGGAGAGCCCTGTCCTGTCAGAGCCAGGAAAGCTCCTTATCCCGCAAGGCTGAGCTCTTACTTATCGACAGAGAACTCTCCCCCTTCTCCCTTGTCCTCGGCGGGTTTCTCGAAGCGGCGCTCCCGGGGAGGTCGTCGTTCGGGTCTCCGGTCGATGGGCTTGCCTTCCCCTTGCTGCTGCTGCTGCTGCTGCTGATCAGGCCTCCTGCCAATGCGCCTTATCCCTGAAACATCAGGCCAAGCACATCAACGGAACGCGGAGCTGCGCCGGGAGATACCGACCCCAGCGCCCCGCGACAGCCTGGGACTGCAGTTCTGCCCCTCGTAATCTGAGCGACTCTGCTGTACCCACTGTACAGCACATCACTTCTCTCAGGCACATTTGGACTCGAGACTTCCAACTGTGTTTGGAAATTTTAGTAATGCACGCTGAAATTACAGGGTCAACTTTCAAACAAGGAGCAAGGTAAACAAAATGGGGTTTTACTATTTTTCTCTCTCTGGAAGATCCTTTTAGGGTCAAGCAAGTGTGTTTTAGTGCCATGAACAACAAAAACAAAGTGAGCATCACCTCACTGGGTCCTAAGACAGTCAGCCCTGTGCTGTTCTAGAGGCTGGACTCGAGGATCTCGGAGGTCTTTTCCAACCTAAACCTGAGATTCTGTTCTTGGAAACTCTTTTGGGCAGCAGTACAACCCAGGTGGGTTCACCCGTACCAGACAGTGCCACTTGCATCCCAGTACTGCAGGTCAGTGACTGACTGGTGTCCCCATCCACACAGATCCTCCCAAGTCCAACACACAGTCCCTGACAAAGATTCCCTTCCTTGTGCACTGCTTAAAATAGCTTGAGAATCCTGTGCCATGGAGCTGCCCTGTGTCCTCCCTCCCTCCCTAGGCCTTCTGAAAGGGTTTTCATTTTAAATTAAACCTCCCGTGGGCATTCTCTTCTTTGCTAAGCCATCTAAAGGATCTAACACAGTTTTCTTTTCCACTCATGTGAAAGGCCTTGTTTACTCTTCTTTAGAAGGATCTGCACGAACACATTGCTGCTTTGTTGTATCCTTTTCTTGCTGAAACAGTGGCTCGAGAATGATGAAGTAGCTTTAAATTAAAAGCTACTTTTTACATTTTTTTAAATAACTAAACTCCTGCTTAACAAGCAATGTCAAATTTGGGTGGGGCTACAGAAGTTACAGTCGTAATGATATCCACGCCAACACACCCAGATGAACAATGTCTCCCTCACCTTACAAGCCGTGCTTAACGTGACGGTTTGCATGGCATCCCTAGTTAGCTAAGCATTCCCGGCTCCCTGAGGAAACAAGGGGTTAAACTCCCCGGCCTGCACTTGGAAAAGGGCTCTCCAAGGAGGCCAGGCATTCCATGTGAGGAGGGGAAGCAGGAGAGGAGCAGGCCGGTGGCACAGAGGAGGAGGTATGCTGCAGAACTGGAATGGAACAGCCACGGCTTTTGAATTTCCACTTCAACGCCCTGCGCTCAGCAAAACCCGGTTCCTGCCGAAGCCTAACCCAAAATACGAGTTATTTCTCAGTATCACCACGCTTTGAACTGCTAATTCACCAGTCAAATCCCCTGCAGCTTCGTGGAGCAGTGCAGCAGTTTTAAATACATTCACAGAGGAAAGAGACCTTGGCACCGAGCACCTTTGTAGCTGCAAAAACAGTCACACACCGAAATAGACGTTTTCCCACTGGAAAGTGACTCTGTTTACCACACTGCCCCACGGCCACCGCTGCAACAGCAGCCCCGACTTTCTCTGTTTCACTGCTATAATAAGCCACGAAAATATTTATTTTTCACACTGCTCTGGAAACCAAGACGTGAAAACCAAGAGGTTAAGCACGCCCTGCCACTCCTGCCCAAACCCCTTTACCTCGGGGGGGACAACATCTAAATCCTGCACCTGACCAACACTTCCAGAGGACGCTGCCTTAGCAAACTGTGACTCGGGACAAATCCTTGCATCCCTCACACAGAAAACACTCTCGAGTATTAAAGAACGACAGATCCCTAAACAAAGAGTATTGTAGCATAGTTCCTACATTTGTCTTCTCACAGGGTGTTTTCATGTAACGTTCAAAAGACCCCCTTTCCAAACCAAGCACATTAAAACTATTTCCTTCTCAAAACCCGTAAAACACTTCTGTTTTATAAACATATAAACAGCGGAGAAACATTTTGCAAAGTAAAGGCCGAAGCGTTAAGATGTTTCCACGTAACAGGGTGACCTCCGAGCAGCTCGTTTTAACTGCAGTCACCACGTTAGTCCCTCATGGCCGCATCACCTGCCGCCCACACTCCGGTGGTGGATTCCTTTGAATTCCCTCGAGCCCGAGTTGGGAGCCACCTGCGGAGCGCTCAAGTTCGGGACGCCATGTGTCCACTTCGGTGCCTCTCCACGCGGGGCCCTGGCCTACCCACACCATTTCTTTGTTTTCCCCAAAGTTTCCCGCGTGGGATGTCTTAGGGGTTAGCACAAACGCGGCTGAGAATTTATAAGAGCTATTTAAACACACAAAGACGTGCAGATGAATGCTATCAACGCTGTTCCCTAGAAAAACGACCCAAGTGGATTTTGGAAAGCCCAGGGCCTGCCAGATATTCTGTCAAATCCGCTGGGCCACCCAAACCACGATCAAGTTCAGGATGCCAGGTGGGAACAGCCCGCCCTGGTGGAAAGCGCTCTGCACATGGCACGGGGGTGGAACGAGACGAGCTCTGAGGTCCCTTCCAACCCAGAGGGTTCCAAGGTGCCATGTGCTGGTTCAGACTGGATATTGGGAAGGAATTCCTGGCTGAGAGGGCGGGCAGGCCCTGGAATGGATGTCCCAGAGAAGCCCCTGGACCCCTGGAAGTGCCCCAGGCCAGGCTGGAGCACCCTGGGCTATGGAAGGGGCCCCTTCCCAGGGCTCGGGATGGGGTGGGAAGGGACGGTCTCCGATGCCTCCCCCAGGACTCCACACCTTGCTGGGGTTCCCCATCTCACCTTACCCCTCTGCCCGACTCCATTTTGCGCGGGGCCCGTGCGTGCGTGTCTGTGTATGTGTGTGTATGGATGTATACGTGTATATGTGTGTATGTATGTATGTGTGCCTGTATGCACGTCTGTGTGTCTGTCCGTGTGTGTCTGTGTCCGTCCGTCCCCCCTCTCCCGCTCCCCGGGCGGCTCCGCCATGCCGGGCCCCACGTGCGGCCCTGCCCGGCCCCGGCCCGCGGCCCCCCTTCCCTTTGTGCTGCCCTGGCCGCTCACCCTCCTTCCTCAGCGGCGCCCCGGGCTGTCCCCCGCCGTCCTCCCTGCGGTCCCCGCCGGCGAAGGGCGGCAGCGGGTTCTTGCGCTCCTTCTGCGACTCCCTGCGCAGCTGCTTGGCCGCACTGCCCGCTCCTCCGCCCGCCTGCCCGGCTCCTCCGGCCCCTCCCGACGAGCCGCTCTGCGCCCCGGCCGCACCGCGGGGCCCTCCGCCCGCCTGGCTCCCTCCTCCTCCTCCTCCTCCTCCGCCGCCGCCACCGCTCTCCTTCCTCCGGCTCTCCGCCGCGCGCAGCACCTCGAAGGGATCCGACTCGTCATCAAAGAGCTGGTCGAAGCGGTTGGTGACCACGCACCCGAAGCCCTCCTGCAGGTGCCCCGGCATGATGGGCCCCGCTCGGCGCGATCCTGCGCGGATTCTACCGGGCCCCCCGCGCCCTGCTCGCTGCCGCACAAGATGGCGGGCCGCGGCCAGGCGCGCTTCTCTTCCGGTGCGGCCACATCCGGGTACTCGCGACGGCGGAGCTGAGGGTGATACCATCCGCGGGGGGCGGGAGGGGGGGGAAGTGGGCCGGCGGTGCGAATGGTACTTTCCGCCTCCCTCCGGCCGCGCTTAATGAAGGTAGAGGGTTTTTGGTGTAATTGTGTATTAATATATAAGGAAATTATCGTGCAATTATGGTGGTGGGTGGGTGTATTGGTGTATAGGGTGGTGGGGTCGGTGTGTAGGATGTGGGGTAAGGATGTGTTGTATGTTAATATACATTATATAGCATGTGTTATAAACTGATATTAATATACAGTATATAGCATGTTATAAATTGATATTAATATACAATATATACCATGTGATATATAAGCTGATATTAATATACAGTATATAACATGTGATATATAAGCTGATATTAATATACAGTATATAGCATGTTATAAATTGATATTAATATACAGTATATAGCATGTTATAAACTGATTTTAATATACAGTATATAGCATGTGTTATAAACTGATGTCAATATACAGTATATAGCATGTGATATATAAGCTGATATTAATATACAGACTATAACGTGATATATATAAACTGATGTTAATATAAAGTATATAGCACAAATGTGTGTTACCTGTAAGCTGATATTAATATACAGTATATAACAGAAGTATTATCTGTAAGCTGATATTAATAAACTGTATATAGCATGTGTTATATATAATCTGATTATAATAAACAGTATATGGCATAAGTGTGTTGTATATAAGCTGATAGTAATATACAGTGTATAGAATGTGTTATATATAAATGATGTTAATATACAGTATATAGCATGTGTGTGTTATATATAGCTGTATATTATCATGTGAAATATATGGTATATGATAATATCTATCATAATATACAGTATGCAATCACATATATGGATCATATAGTGCACCCTTTATATTAATATATTGCATATCAAGTATGGATATACTAATGTTAATATATTGCTATTAATATGCTGATATTTTACATATTTTATATACATATATATTAGTACATATGTATATAAAATATTATATATTTATATATTATATATATAGTATATAATTTATATATATTAGTGTGTATATATAAAGGCATATATTTGTATATATTAGTGTGTATATATATATATATTACTATGTAGTATATAGCCAGAGATTACATCAAGAGAAGAAAACATATTAAACAGACACAGATTTATGTCCTTCAAAACTCAGTTTCCTATGCTTGCAGTTTGTGTCTTTCAGTTGCAATAAAATTGAAGTTATAACAGAATTTCCTGCTTTCAAGGGCATTTCTACTCACCTAATTAGATCTATGCAATTAGCAGGTAGTATCTGGTTGGTAAATATTAGTATGTTAATACAGATCAATACATAATAATATATATGTATATTTTAGTTTGTATTAGTGTCTGGCTATAGCCAAACAGCATGATATCCAGTATTTAAAACATATTAAAGAGGCACAGGTTTTACATGTCCTTCAAAACACAATTTGAATGCTCAGAGTTGACACCTGTAAGTTGTCAAAACTTTTTGGTACACGTTATAAAATTGACTTTGTGCTCAGCAGGAATAAAATGTCTAATATTTGCTTCCCTCAAGAAACTTGAAATAAATGCCTTAAAAATTAATTTAATTGCATTTGCTCAGTTCTTGACTGTGTGTTGCTTATAAACTCAGGACTCCAAAACCAACTGGTTTGGAAAACTCCATATTGTTGTTCATTGGGTTTCCCACAGCTCTTCTTTGGGAAGGTCTTTGAGGAAACCCCTCCTGCAGTGGGTTTGATGGGGGTCAAAGCAGCTCACCCCTGTTTTGGGACATTCATAATCACCATAAATTGCACCCTAAGAACCCAAAACATGGTTTCCTCAAAGCCTTTTTGCTTTTGGGGTGAATCAAATGCCGGCAAGCGACGCTTAATTAAAACTCTTGGTGTTCACGTGGGTGGCATTTCCAGGAAAAGCCTGACTGCCCCGTCACCCCCTCCCAGCCCCTGTTACATCACACCCTTTTAGGAGCAAAATCCACATTTCCCACTGAGATCCCAGCCCTGTTCCTCGCCAGATGGCACGGGCAGCTTTGCAGGGAGGGATTTGCTCGTGGAAATGGTCCTCTCTGCTGCCTGTCCCCGGGCTGGGGGTTTCTCCCTGCAAGGGAAGCCACAGCATGTCCCTTTGGTCACTTCTGAAAGGGTGGTGCGTGTTCAGCTCCCATTTATGCTCAGTATTCCAAGGTTTTCCAAGGGCAGGAATGGTGTAATAGGTTTGGGTGACACCTTGAATTAAACACACTGACAGGACAAGGTGGAGTGGCTTCCCACTGACAAAGGGCAGGGATAGATGGGGTGTTGGGAAGAAGTTCTTCCCTGTGAGGGTGGTGAGGCCCTGGCACAGGTTTGCCCAGAGAAGCAACTCATTAATTGGCACTCCATAACTTTTCCTCACTGGCCGTGTGCAGCCCTGCAGGAATCCCAGCCCATGCTGGATCACACTGGGATGGCCGAGGGAAGGATGGATGGCAAGGTCTGGGGCTTTGGGGCTCTCCAAATGTGGGTAAAACTTCCCCCATTTCTGCATGGCCGTCAAAACCTGCTCATCCTAAAGGTCTGAACCCATTGCTTGGGAATTAAACAGCCAAGGAATATTAACACAGCACTTCTGCTCCTAATCAGGGACAATCTTTTATATTATGGCTGCCAAATCCCCTACCCCCCCACCCACATGGGTCTCAGGGCAGCCATCTCATTAGTGCCGCTGCTGATTGCACTCATTAGGCACCAGCAGACAGTGGGGGAGTAATTAAAAACAACACACAACTCTTCCAGGATCTGCCACCAAAAGCTGGTGTGGCTGCTGCCATCCCCCTGCATGAGAACTGGTGTTCTCCTTTCCCCCTGGAGTGAAACCAGCACTTCCAGGGGCCAGAGGAACAGACTGATGTGCTATTTGTGGCTGGGACACACAGAAATCCAGCCTATAGATAACCTGCCCCAGGAGCTGCTCCAAAAGAGGCTGGTGGAGCTCTGGGACACGCTACACGCCTCTGCTATTCCCCAGCTTTGCCAGCAGCTGTCAGCTGCCTGCTTAATAAGCAGGAATAGGAAACACAGCAAGTTTGGGCACGGGGAAAAGAATTCATCCAGGTCCTTGTTCCGTTCCCCAAACGTGATTTTCCTAATTTCTAACATTACAAATCTGTGTGGTGGTTTTTCTCCAGGTGTGTGTGGTACTTTGGGGTCAGAATGGACAGTGTAGGGACAAGGAGGGTGGTTTTGAGATGGATTTTTTCCTAGGTTGGACTCGATGTCTTTTCCAGCCTTAAGGATCCTGTGATTCTAAACCAGAGGAAATACAGGGATTTCTTGTACAGAAAATAAAGCCAGGTATGGCCATGACTTCTGAGTAAGAAAAAAATCAGGTACATCACATAGAAATTTAGCAACTTCTTGTCCAGTTTGCAACTTCTTGTCCAGTTTGCACCCACACATGGATCCCTAATGAGGAGAACTCCCAGAATTAACCAGCACTGCACAGGGGGACAGCAGGAATGCCCAGGAGCAGTCAGAGCTGACGAGATACATGATCTGCACCACATAGTTTTATCCTCCCACATACTCTGCTCATTTCAGCACAGCACTGGATTTTTTTCCTTCATCTGCCAGAAAAACTGGCAGTTTCATTATGAGGAAACATGGGAATAACAACTGTATTTCTACAGTAAGTATGTTCAGTAAAACTAGCCACCCCCAGTACTGCTCTGTGCTTCTGAATGTGCACAGACCAGCGAAGCAAATCATGCAGACACAGAACTTGGCTTGTAAATTAAGCCAGACTAATTGAGCTCTGCCTGAACTTTCTTCCCTTGAATCCTAAACAACCTGCTGAGCAAGTGTTCTTCCTTACAGCAGTCAAGGTAAGGGGTGTTTTCAGTTTGGAAAAGCAGCACTGGAGCTGTACAAAGCAGAAGGTTGGATACACCAACCATGGGGTGTGGAATCACAGAATGGTTTGGGTTGGGAGGGACCTAAAACCCATCTTGTCCCACCCCTCTGCCATGTCCAGGGACACCTTCCCCTTCACCAGGTTGCTCCAATGTGGCTTTGAACACTTCCAGAGATGGGTATGCAGATTCCTCCTCAGCTGCAAGGCTCTTCCTTGGGAACAGCCCTGGAGGAGGGAGCCTTTTCTGCCTTCCCAATCTGAACAGATGGAGAAGGGGAGAAAAAATGGTTTCCCCTTCCTGAAAGGCTCAGCAGAGCTCAGGGACACCGGGATCTGTTGGGAGCTGCTTCCTTCACCCCTGCTCTGCTCCTTTTGCTGGGGCAGCTCAGCCTCCTGCCCCAGGCTCGCTGCTGACCCCAACCCACCCGAGGGAATCGGGTCCCCATGGGGTCACATCCCCCTAAAGAGGGATCAGGGGATGCCAGCGATGCCTGGCATGACTCAGACTCCCTTTTGCAGGAGCCCAAATGGCTGTGACAGCCATTTTTGCAGCAAGATGACTCACTGCTCTGGATCCAGAACAAATCCAGCCCAAATGTGAACCAGCACTGCCCATGGGGCACTGAACACCTCTGGGTACATGTGTTGATGTGCCCCATGCAGACCCAGCCACCGAGGCTGTCCATGTGAGCCCCATCCAGCCGTGGTGTGGCTGGGGCAGCGGTGCTGGGGATGGAGCTGAGCTGCTCCAGGCCCTGCCAGCGCCAAGCCCCACTCCTTTTCTCTGTGCCCAAAACCAGCCCGTCCTGTTTGCTCAGCCAGCTCCCCCTCGGATGGGCTGGAGGGTGTGGAGAGCAGCCAAGGCAGTGCTGGGCTGGGCTGCTGAGCTGGGACATGCGGCAGCGCTGGGACCTGGGGCAGGACACTGTGCCTGAGTCACCTGGCATGGGCTCTGCCCGGCACGGGGCTCTGCAGGGAGGGCTCATCCTCATCATCCTCATCATCCTCGGCCTGCCTTCTCTCCTTCATCCTCATCATCCTCAGCCTCCCTTCTCTCCATCATCCTCAGCCTGCCTTCTCTCCTTCATCATCCTCAGCCTGCCTTCTCTCCTTCATCCTCATCATCCTGAGCCTCCCTTCTCTCCATCATCCTCAGCCTGCCTTCTCTCCTTCATCATCCTCAGCCTCCCTTCTCTCCATCATCCTGAGCCTGCCCTCTTGCCCTGCTCCCTGCCCAGGGCTCAGGCTGCCTGCCCCTCCAGCTGCCCCACAAATAAAAAGGGCTTTTTGCTGTATGGAGCACAGTGCAGGGCAGGGAAGGAGGGCGGGTTTATCTTGGGGCAAGGCAGGGCTGGGCTGAGGAAGCCAGGGCTTCCCACCTGGCAGCTGCAGGAGAGCAAGGACCAGGAGGAAGATCTGTGAGCCAGCATCTTGGCTGAGCTCCCACTGCACCAGCAGAACCCTCAGCCAGCCCTGTGGCACTGGGATAACCTGTCCTGGAGCAGGGGATGGGCCTTCCCAGAGTGCACAGGAGCAGCACACGTGTCCAGCTCCACCAGGCACTCATGAGCAGCAACACTTCTGGGCTGACAAGGAAATGCAGCAACCAGGAAAAGGGAAATTTCTGCCAGATCGGGGTATTATTAAATAGATCGCATTTTGGTGCATCTTTAACTATAATAATAAAGATATAGAAGTTCATATTTATCTTACCTAATATATCTAAATATAAATATATACATATAAGATATACATCTTTATAACCTGCTGGCTCACTTGTGGTTATGTTGAGAATGCTACAAACTCCAGCTCCCAGGAAGTCACCAGCTTAATGGGATAGGAAAGACTCATTACCCTAAACCCAGCTCTCCCACACATCTGTCCTGCAGCTCTCCTGCATATCTGTCTTGCAGCTCTCCCACACATCTGTCCTGCAGCTCTCCTGCATATCTGTCTTGCAGCTCTCCCACACATCTGTCCTGCAGTTCTCCCTCCCTCCACCACCAAAGTCTAACAGGGATCAGTGTAACCCATCCCAGGACCTCTGTCCTGCCAACCCCATGCTTGTTTACTGCTTCCCACGTGAGGGACCTGTTCCCAACACCACCCAGCCCTTGGCTTTTCTTGTCCCTGCAGATGCGTTTGAGACAAGACCAACCCGAACCAAGCCTTCTGTGCCAGCAGCCCCTGGGGTTGTTTGCACATGGGGCAGGGCCCCCAGCTCCCCTCACCCTGCCTGACCCTCCTGCCTGATTCTCCTGCCTGTTTGGGTTCTGGGAGGAGCAGGAGCCCCACAGCAGCCCTGGGAGAGGAGAGATATCTCCTGGGGGGTGTGTGGCATGAAGGGTCACCCCATCACAGGCTCCCCACCGCTCAGCTGAGGCTTTTCTTTGCTCTGCTGTGCTTGATTTAAACAACCTCCTGGCTGTCCATGGGATTCTGGGCAGAGTGGGATGCACAGGAGCAGCATCTCGGTGCAGTGACGTGTGTCACGGCGCGTGGACATCTCCGTGGTGCCAGCCTTGGGCAACCAGCCCAAGGTGCTGATGCTGTGAGGCCGTGGGCAGGCTCGTAACCCCAGGGGTGAGCAGGGCACAGGCAGAGGCCCTGGGTGCTGGCACCCACGGCACATGGCTCAGCCAGCCCTCAGACCAGAGCTGCTGGGGCAGCAGGCTGGGCCTGGCGAGGGAAGGTGGAACAGCCAGATCAAACACGCCGAAAGCAGGTCACAGAACTGCCTCTGCTGCAGCGGGGCAGGGCACCTACTCATTAGCGTGATTACAGGCACCCAGCTCCCTGCTAATGAGCTCTGTGGGCTGCCCGACCTGCGGGTCTCAAACAAGCCCCGGGGCTGTTGTTGCACGTTGGGCTCAGCTGGTGGCTTGGGAATGTTCCCACTGCTCCAGCCTGCCCCAGTGCCCTGCCTTCCAAAGGGGTCCCAGCCGGTGCTGGCATCCCAAATCCTGCAGTGCAGTGCACCCAGGGCAGGCTTCCCACGTGTCCGTGGGTGTGGAGCAGGGCTGGGGTGTTTCCTCAGCCCGCAGATGATGTACAGCCAGGAGTACTGAGGTGCAAAGACCACCTTTCCCATGGATGGTGCAGGGGGAATGAAGGGGCTGGAGCTCAGCCAGGGTCGCTGGTGAGGCCACAAGGAGCACACAGGAGAGCTCACAGGCAGAGCATCCAGGCTCTCCATCACACAGGGTCCTCAAGGCGTCCACCTCCAAAATGCCAAAGGATGGATGTGCAATGGCTCAGAACATGTGAGATCCTGAATGCCCTCAGCTCCTGCCCAGGCAGTGAACCTTTGCCTGGCCACTCATCCCTCCTGGCTCCCACCCATCCCTCCTGGATCCCACCCATCCCTCCTGGCTCCCACCCATCCCTCCTGCCTCCCACCCATCCCTCCGGGGTCCTGAGATGCAGGCACATGCCAGCACATCAGAGCAATGGAAGATGCTCAGTCTGTAGCCCAGCCCTGCAGTCAGACCCCCGACCCCTCCCCACGCTGCAGGTTTAACCCAGAGTGCTCCATGTGCCTCGTGTCACCCATGGACTGTCCCAGTGCTGATGTCCCACGGGGTCTCCGTGGCTGCTGGGTCAGATAAGGAGGCACATAAGAGGAGCCACAGGGCTGAGTGTTCTGATAAAGCCCCACGGGAAGCATGGTCCCCAGGCTGGTGGCACTGTGGATATCCCAACCTGTTCATGGCCAAGGTCATTGGATCACACACTCACAGAGTGGTTTGGGCAGGAAGGGACCTGAAGGATTGCCTTGCTCCAATGAATTCTGATTTTAATGAGGAAACTATGCATATTAATAAATATTCATACTTTCTTAACAAAAACTAAATCACCCTTGTTACAAATTCATGCTAAAGGATTGGCCTGGCAGTTGCTGCTCCAGGCAGCTCCACAGGAAGGGAGGGCAGGTCCTTAACCCCCCGTGGCAGGTGGGAAGTGGTGCCACTCACATCCCGGGTGACGTGGCTTAGGAATGCTGGGAGCCCCTGGTCCTGCTCCTGCCCCAATGAGGCCCACGGGACATGAGGTCAGCCAGGAAGCAGCTCCTTGCAGATGCCCCAGAGCATGTGCTGCTGCATTTTTCACTTGTTTCACCCCCTCTAATTGCTCCTAAAGAGCTTCTGGGCCGGGGGGCAGAAGCCTTGCAATCCCCCATGGCTGCAGCCGTTCCCTGTGCCGGGGGAGAGGTTTGGTGGGGAGATGCTACCCCACTCTGCTCCCTCTGCTCTGGTGGCTGCTGCCTCCATCCTCCTGGCAAGGAACAGCTTCCCAGCCTTTTCCCCCCAGTTCTGCAGCCCAAGTGACTCCCTGGGATGTGAGTGGCTCCCAGCCTGCAGCCCCACGGGGGAGCAGCGAGTGGGCACAAACAGACCCCTCTGGTCCCTCTGGTCATGCCTGGCTCACACAGTGTCCACAGGGATCCATCCTCCTTCCCCCCAAAAAGGTGGCTCAGCCCCTGCAGGGGGGCTTGGACAGGACAGGGTGCCCAGAGAAGCTGTGGCTGCCCCTGGATCCCTGGAAGTGTCCCAGGCCAGGTTGGATGGGGCTTGGAGCACCCTGGGACAGTGGAAGGTGTCCCTGCCCATGGCAGGGGTAGGACTGGATGGGCTTTAAGGTCCCTTCCAATCCAAACCATGCCAGCATTCCACGACTAAAGTCTGGACTCATCCCTTGCTATATGTTACACCTTGGGTCTTTTTCCCCTTACCGAAAAAACTGATATTCTTGTTAAAAAATGACCGGGCGGTGGTGCGGACCGAGCCGCGGGTGCGGCCCCGGCCGTGGCCGGCAGAGGGCGCGGGCGGTGCGGGATCGGTGCGGGATCGGTGCGGGATCGCCCGCTCCCACCCAGCGGGACCCGCTCCCACCGTGCGGGGTTTGGGCTGCTCCCCTTTCCCACCCAACGGGACCCGCTCCAGTGCGGGATTGGGAATGTGCCCCGATCTCCCACGCAGCGGGACCCGCTCCCACCGTGCGGGGTTGGGACTGCTCCCCTTTCCCACCCAACGGGACCCTCTCCCACGGTGCGGGATTTAGGCTGCTCCCCTCTCCCACCCAGCGGGACCCGCTCCCACCGTGCGGGATTGGGGATGTGCCCCTTTCCCACCCAGCGGGGCCCGCTCCCACCCAGCGGGGTTGGGAATATGCCCCTTTCCCACCCAGCGGGACCCTCTCCCACGGTGCAGGGTTGGGGCTGCTCCGCCCTTTCCCACCCAGCGGGACCCGCTCCCACCCAGTGGGGTTGGGAATGTGCCCCTTTCCCACCCAACGGGACCCGCTCCCACCGTGCGGGGTTGGGAATGTGCCCTGATCTCCTATCCAGCGGGACCCGCTCCCACCCAGAGGGACCCGCTCCCACCGTATGGGATTGGGGCTGCTCCCTCCACTCCCACCCAGCGGGACAACCTTTGTTTCCTCTCCCCACCGCAGCCCAGCCCTTCCCGACCCCCGGCTTGGCCCGGCGCTGCCAGGGGATGGCTCCCACCAGCGCCCAGGGGTGCTGGTGGGTGCGCACAGGGTGGGCAAAACGCGTCCTTCGTGCACAGAGGGGTGTAGGGATGTGTCCAGGCCGGCAGAGGGAATGTCGCTGCCGGGAGCAGCAGCCGCTCCAGCAGGTTCCAGGGAGCAGGGAAGGTTTCTGCTGCCCTGAACTCACAGGTAGGAGGAGCTGCCAGCAGCGAAGGGACTTGCAGCGCATCATGGGCTGCCTGACTTCTGCTGGGGAGGGAAAGGACATTCCAGCAGCTGGGACACGGGTGGAGCATAAAGTCACAGAATCCTGGAATGGTTTGGATTAGAAGAGATCTTAAAGCTCATCTCATTCCACCCCTGCCACGGGCAGGGACACCTCCCACTGTCCCAGGTTGCTCCAAGCCCCATCCAACCTGGCCTTGGACACTTCCAGGGATCCAGGGGCAGCCACAGCTTCCTTGGACAACCTGTGCCAATGTTTTACCACCCTCACAGGGAAGAATTCCTTCCTAATCTCTTGTCTTAGTGCCCCTTCCTTCATTTTAAAGCCATTAAAGCACTCCCAGGCTCTCACTTGTGCTCCCTGTTTGGGGGTTCCTGCTGCTGAGCCCTGACATGTGTGGCTGGTCAGACCCAGCTCCTTTTCAGCCATATTCCAGCAGCACTCAGCACAGCAGGAATGTGCTGAGTGCTGGCAAATGGGGTGGGATAAACACATCCCAGCTCCCCTGGACCCGCAGCCCCCTGCCCTCCCACCTTTGGGAGAGGTAATCCCTAGGTCAGGAGTCCACAGGAGCCCTGCAAAGCAGCTTGGGTGGCTGCTCTCTGCCAGGGAAGTGCCATCCCTGCTCCATGCTGCACCACCGAGCTGGGTTTTTGGCCACTCTCCCATAACCCAGGCTGTTGGGAAAGCCACTGGCACAGTGCCTGGCTCTGGAGCCAAACCCACACGGGTCCAGACTCCTCAGCTGCCCCTTGTGCTTCCAGGTCTGGCCAAAGTCAAACCCTGAACGCCAGCAGAGATGGCTCTGGCTGAACCCTGCTCCACCAAGGACGGAGAAACTCCAAAGGAAATGGGAAAAATGCCTTTTTGCCCTTGTTTTGCTGCAGGTGCTGGCAGGGACATGGTGCCCATCCAAGGGCTTGCAGTGATGGTGCCAGGGAAGCTGGTCCCAGGGCAATCCCAGACCCTTCCCTTCTCCATAGGGAGGCAAAGCCAAAGTTTGCCGTGCATCAGAATCCGGGGGATCTGCTCCCACAGGGCTTTGGGGTGGGATGCCTGGCCTATGAAGGTGGATGTGCCTGGATCCAGCAGCCCGCTGGGGCTCTGGGGTCAGCTCAGTGACACGGGACTGGTGCTGCTGGGAAAACACAGCGGCTGCAGGAGCAGAGGCCGCCCCTGGAATGTGCAAGCTGGCGTTTGCTTTGCAGAGGCGCTCGCTGCCCTCGTTGTCCCACTGATCCAGGGGGGAGAGGGAATGCTGAGGTGGAATGCTCAGCCCCAGCAGGGCAGCACGGCCGGGGTGCTGGTGGCACAGGGGACGGGCGTGTGTCCCAGCACGGGGACACAGCGGGATGGCTGGGCACCAGCGGGGCTGGACACAGGTCCTGCTGGGACAGAGCAAGGCAGGGAGCCAAGGGAGCACATCGGGGACACCCAAATGCAGAGCCAAGTGGGAAGGGAGTGAAAGGCCCCCGTGGGGACCACCCAGCGGGCAGCCCCCTGGGAAGGGGCTTGGCCAGCTGCCCGCTGCTTCAGCAGGGACAAGGCTTTGTCACCTCTCCCTGACACTGTTTGATGGTTGGTTTCGTTCCCAAAAACTTAATTTAAACAACTTGATGCTCTTGCGTGCAGGAAACACCTCTCCAGCTGGCCCAGGATGTCCTCCCACACTGGGAGGCTCCTGTGGGCATCTCCCACATCCCTGCGTGTTAACCCACTGCTCGCCAAGCTGCCTCCAACCACAGGTAGCCAAACCCCACTGCCCCAGAGAACATTTGGGATGAGGGTCTGCCAGTGTGGGGGGAAGAGCCGAGCCCCCTGGCCGAGCCTGAGCCCCCCTGGCTGGGTCTGACACAACTCCTGGCCCCCATCTCTGCAATGCTGAACACAGAGGGGATGGCAGGCACAGCCTGGTGAATTATGAAAGTCAGGATTAAAGGGCAGGGGGGGAGCAAAACGCCCCAGACGCTCTTTGGCAGGTGATGAAAGGAAGGTTTAGCAGCAGCTGCCAGCTGGGAGCTGATGGAGGGACAACTGCGGGTCTGGCTCCATCCTGAGCTCCCCGGCCCAGCAGCCACAGCACATCCCCAGTACAGCCCCTGAATCCTCCCCACTGCAGGGCAGGGGCAGCCACGCTCCTCCTGAGCATCCTCGGTGCTCCTCTGGACAAGGGGAGGGCAGGGAAAGTGCCCCCAGCCTGCAGGGGAACCTGCAGCAAAGGGCAGCTTTGGAGCACTGCCTGCCTGGGTTTGGAGCTGCCACGGCCCAGGAGGGAGAAAAGAGGCTTCAGCTGCTTCCCAGCTGCCTCGCAGACAGATTTAGCTCTGGGGCTGGCACAGATGGGGCTGCAGGGCTGGACCTCCTGCGAGCCACAGTGGGAGCCCTCTCAGCGGAGCCAGAGCCTGCAGTTGCTAATAGAGATAGAGCAAATTAAGCGAACTTAATTCGGAGGGTCACCACACAATGCTCCCACCTGTTTTGCTGCACTCCGGCCATCTGCCACCCCTCCACCTGATGCAAAAGGGGCTTTTTTCCCTTTCTCCCGACGCCGTGGGCCTCGTTAAGTCGTGCCATGTCTCATCAGGCTGCAGCAGCAGCAGTGAGGGCTGAGCTGGGGGGCACATGCAAACTCCTGGGAGGTTTCCTCACCAGACCCAATGCACCCAAGGGCTGCTTAAATCACTCTGTATCCCATCGTGAAAAAGAGTTTCATATGTGCCATCCCTGCCAGTGTCCAAGGCCACGTTGCACAGGAGTTGGAGCAAACTGATCTGGTGAAACATTCCCCCAAAGCAAGGGGAGTGGAACAAAATGAGCTTTAAGGTCCCTCTCAAGGCAAACCATTCCAGGATTCAGTGATTCTATGATACCTTGTTTTCCAAATGGCAATTAAATGATTCTGCAAGCAGGGCACGGGAGGTGATCCTGCCTTGCTCTCGTGGCACTCAGAGCTGTTCTTCTGCAAACACTACCTTGGAAAACGGCTCCTGTTGTTTAGGAGCTGAAGGAAAACACTGACACAAGCAAAGCCTTAAAGCACACGCTACCAAAAGCCCTGTGAGGGACCCCCAAGGTCCCAACTGCATCCCTGATCCTCTGGAGCCAGTGGGACTGAGCCAGCTCACAGCCCAGTTGGGAAAGAGTTTTGGCACAGCCACGGGAGGATGGAGGTTTTTAGGTACAGCAGCTGAGAAAGCTTTGACACAGAGAGATCCTCCCTGGAGGTCTGCGGGGCTGAGATGGGCCAGATGGTGCAGAGGCAACTTCCCAGAGCAACACCAAGTTCTTGGAAACCTGCAAAGCGGCTGGCAAGAGCGAGTTCACAGAACTACAGATGGTTTGGGTTGGGAGGGACCTTCAAGATCATCCTGTCCCACCCCCACCATGGGCAGGGACACCTCCCACTGGCCCAGGTTGCTCCCAAGCCCCGTCCAACCTGGCCTTGGACACTTCCAGGGATCCAGGGGCAGCCACAGCTTCTCTGGGCACCCTGTGCCAGGGCCTGCCCACCCTCCCAGCCAGCAATTCCTTCCCAATATTCAATCTAAATCTCTCCCCTGTGGAAGTGGGGTCTGGGCTGTCTGGGGGTCCTCCCACCCCCCCCAGTTCACTCTTGGCAGAAGTGCAGCTGTGCCAGCACTGTCAGGAGCTGCAAAGTCCTGCTGGTAGCATTGTGCTGAGGGATCCCTGGAGCACATTCCTGGTGCAAACCACGTCAAGGGATTGTTTGCTTTCCTCACTTGCTGGTGCCAGAGACTGTACTGGGTGTTTCCCAATGCTGTGTGCAGAGGGATTGAAGGCTGGTGAGGTTGTGTTCTCAGTGCACTGAAAGGGGAATGGCAAGGGTGCAATCCCTCTGGAAGGAGGGAAAACAGACAACTGCATCCATTGGGGGAAGGGGGGAGATTCTGCCCCTCTGCCCCTCAGGTGAGACCCCCCTGCAGAGCTGCTCCAGCCCTGGAACAACAGCACAAGGACCTGGAGCTGCTGGAGATCCCAGAGGAGGGACTGGAGATGCTGCAGGGCTGGAGCCCCTCTGCTCTGGAGCCAGGCTGGGAGAGCTGGGGGGGCTCACCTG
>JAWWEW010000006.1:1083690-1101970 GCA_035583185.1 Anabacerthia variegaticeps | reverse complement strand
CCCCCCCCCCCCCCCAAAAAAATTAATAATTTAAAAAAATGTAAACCCAGTGGTGTTCCATCGGGTCTCTACAACTTGGCCTCTGCTTTATTAGCAAAGCTCAGGCAGCTTTGGTCGTGTTTGACTTGGCAAATGCAACCAGGACCTCCCAGTGCAGAGACCCCAGCCCCGCTCCCGGGCTTGCCCCCATTCCCTTAGCCAGGAAAGGCATGAATTCAGCTGGAAACCTTGCTTCCTATTAAAGATGGGGATGAGAAGGGATGCTTTGGAAAGCTTAAGGACTCGTTTATACACGTGGTAAAAGAGCGGCCGCTCCGCCCCAGGGAACGGCCGGGACCTTACGGAGTGTTGGTGCTTGGCCTTGCCCCGTGGGCTGGGGAGGAGCTGCCCCTCTCCTATAGCAAAATGCAGGTTTTCTTGTCCTTAAAAGGGTTCTCAGAAGCAGGAATGCCCATGAGCAAGGGGTCCTTCTTGGCGTGCTCCTCACAGTACAGCATCAGGTCTGCCGAGGCTTTGGACACCTGAAGCAGACAGGGCAAAATAAACAGAGGCTGAGGTTTCCCATGGGAACAGGGTCAAAGGTGCTGAGAGCTGTGATGGGGACAGAGTGCCTGGGTGGGGTGGCAGAGGTGCTCAGACATGGACACGTCCTGTCTCCCGGCTCCAGGCTCAGGGAGGAGGAAAGGACGGACCCCGGTGCTCTTTGGGATTGGTTTGTGACACCAGGTAAAGGTTCCACCTGGCTCCCAAAGAGAGAACTGGCAATGAATAATACAAACTAATACAGTGGTTTGCAATGAGAATTTCTCATCTGTTCTGCAGTGACAGGGAAGAAAAAGGGGAAATAGCTTCCCACTGACAGAGGGCAGGGATAGATGGGATACTGGGCCACAGGAACTGGATTTATTTGGATTTGTTGAGCTGAAATGTTGATGTCACGTTTTGAGATGGGGAAAACACCGAGCTGTGGGTGCACAGACACACTCACACACACTCTCTGTCATGTCATCATCCCCCAGCTGGAAGGGGGAAAACAAGGAACAAAAGGAGGGGTGGAGAAGGATGTGTGCTCACCTTTATCCTCTCTATTGAGGCTTCTATCCTGAGCTGCTGCACAGTCCTCCGGGCCTGATTGATGTTGTTGGTCGTGGTGGCTGTTTTGCCAGACATTTTCAGGGCAGCAGGGAAGTCCTGTTTGGAAAGACAGTGGCTTATTTTCCCAGAAGGTGGCACAACACCTTAAGCAGCTTTTACACACAGGCATCCTAGACGTGCTGCCATAAGGGCTTTTTTTTTTTTTTTCATTATTATTCCACCCAACAGGAACAGGCAGCTCTGGAAATAAAATAGCCTCCAAAAAAAAGCACAGAGCCCCTGTGCAGGTTTCTCCCCTTGGCAGAGAGGAGGACAGGCAGAGGCTCAGCTGGTCTGGCAGTGATCCCAGCACAGCTTTGGCTGCTGATCCCCACATTTGCAGCCACCCATGGGCTTTCCAGAGAGCCCAGAGTGTGCCAGGATCCATGTGCTTCCCTGAGAGCTGGACCAGCAGCAAGGAGTGAGCCAGGACAGAACAATGGAATCATTAAGGTTGGAAAAGCCCTCTGAGCCCATCGAGTCCAACCATCCCCCAAACACTGACCGTGTCCCCAAGTGCCACATCCACATGGCTTTGAAATCCCTCCAGGGCTGGGGACTCCACCCCTGTCCTGGGCAACTGTGCCAGGGCTGGACAGCCCTTTCTGTGAAGAAATAATATCCATGGCACAGGCTGATCCCAGCATCCCTGGCTGTTTTGATCCCCTGCAGCCAATTAACAACTGCTGGAAGAAAACCACCCCCAGGTTGTCCCCCTGCAGCCCATGGAGGTCCGTGGTGGAGCAGACTCCCACCTGCAGCTCATGGAGGGACTGAGGACTGTGCAGCATTCCCAAGGATATCCCTACAGGCATCACAGCAGCCAAGAGCTCAGTGCTAAATTAGCCCAGTGCTAAATGTCCAAGGCCAGGCTGGATGGGGCTTGGAGCAACTAGGGCTAGTGGAAGGTGTCCCGTGGCAGGGAGTGAAACAAGAGGAGCTTTAAGGTCCCTCCCAAACCAAACTGGTGTGGGATTCCAAATTATTCAGCCGTGCAGGAGTCCAAAGAGCCCAATTAGAGCACATTTAGTGTCACTGCCCTGTGTGAGTGTGCAGAGCACTGTGCCCAAACCCTGCTGCTTGTTTTGCACAGCTCCCCAGGATAAGTGGCCCTGGGTTTGAATCATTTATGGCATCCCAGTGACCCGAGCCCCGTGCGCTCCCTGTGACCTTTGCGAGCGCTGCCCACAGCGGTTCCTGCAGGCTTCAGGTTTCTCTCACCTCAGCCTGGGCAGCAGGGCTGTTTTCCAGGCAGTGCCACTGCCTGCCCAGCTAGCTGGGAACAGCATTATCCAGCTCCAACCCCCATTTCAGGGGGACATTCCTTGGAAAAGCTTTGGGCAGAGGAATTGCCCAAGCGACAGGTAAAGCTGCCAGCTCGGGCACAGGGAGGAGGGTCATTCACACCTGGTATTTGGTATCAATAAAACCCCATTTCCCAAAGCTTTTAAGAACATGCTCCTGCAGATCCATGTGGACCCCTGGATGCTTCAGCTGCTCTGGAGCAGCCTGAGCCCTGGTGTGAGTCAGTCCTGTGCTGCTCCAGCTCCCCACAAACCCCTCTATAGGATTAGCCTGGGACACGGCACTTGTGGGATCACGGGATCCCAGCTGGTTTGGGTTGGGAGGGACCTTAAAGCCCATATAGTCCCACCCCTTGCCATGGGCAGGGACACCTTCCACTAGCCCAGGGTGCTCCAAGCCCCATCCAGCCTGGCCTTGGACATTCAGCACCGGGCTAATTTAGTCCCTGCAGTTTTCACTTACTGGGTTGAAAAACTGCGGTGTGAAAAACCAACCCAAAGCCAGTTATTTTTATCAAGTGATGCCTGCAGCTCTGAGAAGATAGTTCAGGATTTGCTGATTCCCCTCATTTTAGTACTTTTATTTAAAAAAAAAAAATAAAAAAAGAGACATAAGGTTTAAAAAATTATTGTAAAATGAGAAGATAAACCACTCTCCTCTTGTTTCACTGGGGCAAGACCAGTGTTTCCTTCCCCAGTCCCAAACCCCCTTTTGCCACTGCAGAGATTTCATTCTCTGGATCACTTCCCACCCTACATGGATGACCTCCTTAGGAAAGTTCCAGTGCTTATTTTCCCAGCTGGTTAGCTTTGTTAATAAATCAGATGCTAAAAAAATAAAAACTAAAAAGAGAAAACCCAATCCAAACCATAACATTTGCAAATTAAATTGCTGCATTTCCTCATCTCCAAACAAACACAAGCTTTAATACTCCTCCTAAGATCACTAAATCTCTTCTACAGAGAGATTTACAAACAACTAGGTCAGCACCCAATAATACTGTTTTCCCTCTGAGTTCCTGGCAACCGATGGGAGCTGCTGTGGCCGCCCGGAGCTGTGGGATTTATCCCAGGGCACCCTGGACTCCAGGAACCTCCTCACCTTCAAACTGCTCTGCAGGATTGGGGGGCTCATGCCCTCGGAGGGCAGGGTTTCAGGGGGTAGGGAAGTCTCCCATGAGAATGAAGTCACCCCTAAGAAATGACCCCGCGGTCGCAGAGGGCACCGCTCCGATTTCTAGGAAACGGGAGCTCGTGCTCAGCAGGCTGAGCCAAGAGCAGAGAGACCCCGAGAGCCTGGCTCCTTCCAACACCTTCCCCTTGGGATCCCTCAGTCCCAGCACTCACAGTCAGGACTACTCATTCTGTGCTAAGTGCACTAAAATCAATTTCCAACAAGCTTTTCTATTCACCACCGAAGACAAAATATGGCTGGTGTCCAAGGCCAGGCTGGACGGGGCTTGGAGCAACCTGGGATAGTGGGAGGTGTCCCTGCCCATGGCAGGGGTGGGATATGGGCTTTAAGGTCCCTCCCAACCCAAACTATTTTGTCATTTTCTGGTGACAAGGGACAAAGCTGAACGAAGGTTTGCTGGATCTAATGCTGGGAGTGACAGAGATTCCCAAATCCCAGAGCAGCTGCAGACATGGCTGCAACTATCACTTGTCTCTGACTCACAACCTAAAATGAACCAAAAGAATCAGTCCCACCAACACCTTCTCTGGCCACCACCCCCTGCCTTGGGCAGGGACACCTTCCACCAGCCCAGGGTGCTCCAAGCCCCATCCAACCTGGCCTTGGACACTTCCAGGGATCCAGGGGCAGCCACAGCTTCTCTGGGCACCCTGTGCCAGGGCCTGCCCACCCTCCCAGGGAAGGATTTCTCCCTAATTTATCCATGGAAAACTGAGGCCAGTCTTTGTTCAGACGATGGAGACGCTCACCAGCTGCACTTTGCCAGGGAAAGGGAGAAACACATGAATCTTCTTATGCAATTCCTGCAGGCCACACACCTGCATTTTCAGCTTTCTTCAAACACCTGCAGACAGGTGGAGCTGCCCCTCTTCCCTGGAAAGTCCCCATTTTTCCAGGCCTTGCCCTGTTTCTTTCCACAGCCTTTAGGGAAGGAGGTTACAGTGCAGCAGGTCCCTGGCTCTACCTCGGCTGGGCATTGAACTTCAGCTCCAGAGGGATCATCTCTTTAACTCTTTCAGATTCAGGACTCACAAAGCACCTGCTGAGCAAAAGGTAATTAAATCACCCCTGCCAAAGCAGGGCTGGGAATCCTGGCAAACAGCTCCCAGTTTGCTCCAGTTATGTAAATCCAGCTCATGCTGCAGCGCCAAAGGCTCAAAAGGGTAAAAAGGTGTCTTGTTACAGTTCCTTTTGAAATAAAACAGCTTTTAAAGTGAGTAACTCCAAACTGTAAATCAACAGAGCGGATTGGACAAAACATAAACCAGCAGCTACAGCACCTACAAGTGCAACACCCCAGCAGTCACTGGTTTTCCAGCCTCTGCTTTTCCAGAGCCTGCTTTTCCAGGGTGACAGCCCACAGCTGGGGCCAGCACGGCTCTAAAGTTACAGCCAAGCTGCAAATGCAGGTCTCAAAGGCCTCTCCATTCCCAGAGCCACACAAGTCCTGTGGGGAGGACACGGGCAGGGAGGTGGAAATGCTTCTGAGCAGGCTCCAAATTTGGCGAGAAAGAGCAGGAAGAGAAGGACATGAGGTGTTCCAAACCAAAGAGGGATGTGGCCCCCTGACCCCCCTGTGATGCCTCCTCACCCTGGGTGTGGGTGCCTTGCCCATGGGCCAGGCAGGGAGCAGCCCAAGGAGCCAGCTCTGCTGCTGCTCCCACACGGAATCACTGCTGGGAGCTCCTCCAGCCCGGAAATGTTTGGATGCTGCTGCACACTCGAGCCTGCTGCATAAACCAGAAACGAGCACCACCATGGAAATTGGTCTGCTTTTCTTAAGAAAAACCAGGAATAGGGGAAAAAGGAAGGAATAAAGCATTTGGACAAGTCCAGAGCTGCTGCTCCCAGCTCATTGCCTGCCCTGAGCTGGAAGGGAAGCCCGTGCCAGGCATGGCTGCTGCTCTGTTCCCAACACAGGGAGGCAAATACAGGCTGGGGAGCTGCTCAGAGGTGGCAGTTGGCATTTCTGCCCCAGAACCACCTTCACACAGTACCTCATGAGCTCTTGTTTAGGGTTTCAGTGATTCCACAACAAACTCTGCAGGTTTACCAGTGAAACTGCTCCCAGCCCTGCAGCTTCCCCGGGCTTTGCTGGAAGGATTTTCAGCTGGATCTGGTTTGCGTACCAGCACCACTAATACAGGCTCTGCTCGCTGCCCCACAGCCCTGCCTGCAAAGCCATTTCACTCCCCACACCATCCTCCCTGCCATCCCTTCAGCTGGGACCCCACAAACAGTTTGGGAATAACACACCACAGAACCCCAAATCCTGCTCACGCTCCCCAGAGCTCTCAGGAATAAAAAGCCAGGAGCCTCAAAGCCAGCAATTCTGCAATTTTGAAAATGCAGAGATTTGTTGGGCAGGGAGGTGGCTGGGAGGAGGAAGAATGGAGGAAGAGGGGGCTGCAAACAGCATGGAAAGGCACCAGACAAGGCCAGTCCTCATGGAGAGGGGGAAAGAAGAGCCACGATGGCCCCTGGAGGGGTGGCATAAGGAGGGGGTGATGCCAGAGCCCCTGCCCAGCACCTCTCCCACGGGCAGGGGCAGGATGTGGGGGAAGGTTTCCGTGGGTTCCTGCACGTGCCACTTTCCCAGGAGCTTCTGTGGGAGCAGGAGGGCTGGAGGCTGGTTGGGACTTGAATGCTGGAGGTTGGTTTTACTACAGAGTGCTGGGGAGCAGGTTTGTTACGACTTGCAGAACCCAAAAACCCTCCCAGTCTGAGCCAGTAGGCCAAGGCTGGCACTACTAAAGGTGGGTGCAGAAAGAAACAACTCCATTCCGAGGGCACACCAGAGCACAACCAGCTACAGCAACAGATTAAACAGCTGCACACAAGCATCAAAATCATCTGTAATTGTGACATTTCCTGGCCTTGATTTTTGAATATTTAGGTCCCCAGTGGAAGAGTCTGTTGGAGGAATCTCACCGTGCCTGGTACGACCTTCAGCCAACGTGCTCTGCAGAGCATCTGGTGTCCCAGCAAGTGCTGACATGTCCCCTCCCAGATCCTGCACAGCCTGGAATGTGGTGGCACCTGTGTCACCTGGCACAGAGTGACCCAGGGGAAGGGCAGGAGGGGCACAGGGTCTCTGACAGCAGCAGGTGGGAGAGAGGAGCACCCAGGGGATGCCTCTGCCCACCTGAGCCCCTCAGGGGTGCTGCTTCTCACCCAGCATGGAGAGATCTGGGGGCTGAAGGAGGTGCCTCAGCCTGGCAGGACAGGCAGGAGGCCCAAGGATTCTGTAGAGGATTTTTGGGAAGCCTGGAGTGTGGAAAAGGAGCAGAAGGGTCGATGGAGGGAGCTCAGGGTGAGCAGCCCCGACCTGTCACCCACTGACCCTCTGCACGTGTCCCCCCCAGCACCTCTGGGAACAATCCTTATCACCCCCACACCTCCCAGGCAAACACTCCAAAGGCTCTCCACGCTGCTGTGCCAGAGGCAGGGACCCACTGTCCCTGCTGTAACCCTAATTAGAGAGCACAGGAACGAGCCGGGCGCCTTCCACACTCCTCCTGCTCCAACCGGTCGCTCTGCCCGCTGAAGGAAAGAGCCCTTGCAGCCAAACAGCCCCTTCCCGGCTCACCCAGCCCAGGCTCAGCCCATCCTCGACATCCCTGCTCTGGAAATGCAGCCAACCTGGTTTTTCCAGCGGTGGGTGCAGCCAAAGGGAAAGCCCAGGGCTGGCAGGGCTCTGCTGACACCCAGTGGAAACACCAGCGCTGGGATCCTTTCCTTCTGCCATGCTGCCAAAGAGCATGGAAAATAAACCTGGGCAGCAGGAAAACAGCAGTCCTGCCCTCTGCAGGGAAACAGAGAGGAGTGGTAAAATGAAAGAGGGATTACAGATGCTTTTGGGTCATTTCTCTTTCTAGGATTCCCCAGCCCTGGAAGTGTCCAAGGCCAGGTTGGATGGGGCTTGCAGCAACCTGGGACAGTGGAAGGTGTCCCTGCTCACGGCAGGGGCTGGAAATGGATGGGCTTTGAGGTCCCTCCCAACCCAAACCAGTCTGGGATTCCATGATCCTTATGCCTCACAGGATGGAGGGACAGACAAGGTGGCAGGACACACCAGAGCTGCCCAGGAGGACCTGGAGCCACTCATGCACTTTTCAGACTGAACATGGCACCCACAGTGCAAAATTCCCAGGAAAAACAGCAGCAGGGATCACCCACAACTCCCCAGTGGCTGTGGGGGTACCACCCCCTGCTCCCTCATCCTCCCTGGGCTCAGCCCCAGCCAAGGCTGTGGCTTTGGTGCCTGCAGGAGCTGCTCCCATCACAGGGATGGACCCTCTGTGGCCCAGAGAAGGTTTCTGCTCCTGCCCCACACCCACCACAAAACCAAGCTGTGAGAAGCAGCTCCCTGGCCCCTGGCACGTGAGAAGGACTGGCATTTTAAACAGGCATCAAGCAAGACTTAAAATCACAGCACAAATACATTACACACACTAAAAAATTTTGGGTTTGGTAACAGAAAACAGGATCCCCCCAAACAAAACCAACTCCTTCACATACTGGAGGATCACACCAGGGCACAGGGAAGCTGAACCATCTGGCAGCTGCAGCACTTGGGGAAGGATGTGGATGCTTTGGGATGCACACCCTAAGGGATCAGAGGAACTCAGGGCCTCCAGATTTCAAACCCGATTTTACAGCAGAGAAGACACAACCAGGACAAACTCTGCTTCCATCCTCATGTCAGAGGAGGTGCAGGAGCCAGGGCTGGGCCAGCAAAGGGAAGTCTGGGCACACACAGATACCTGGCTTACACAGAGGTGAGCAGCCCCTGGGTGCACATGGAGAATAAAAGCCCCTCAAAGCACAGAACAGCCTTTCCTGATGTTTCCTTCTTCAGAGAATTTACACTTCGGAATATTGAGAGATTTTACAGATGAGATCGTCTTTCCAGCTATAAACAATGTGCCAGTGTCTTAATTAGTCCTTTCAAAATGGATTAAAAACCATAAAATAATGTGAAATGAAAGGAAACAGACAACTCCCAAGACCTTCAATGGGATTTGGTGTTCTGGCTGTTTAATTAAGGCTGTGTTCCTTCATAACCTCCATCTCACAAGTTATTCCAGTACCATCCTGCTGATCAAACCTGGGCTCCAGCTCCATTTGATTTTCAAAGTCAGCCTCCACGAGGCAAATCTGTCAAACCCCATGTACGTGTTGGGAGAGGAGTAGTGGAAAAACCTGCTTTCATTTTCCTCTGCATTTTTTTCTGACTTAACTTCTTCTATCTTCAGTGCACATGAAAGCCAGGAAAAGTGACTTCTAGATCAAGGTTCCTTTGAAAAACATCTGAGCAGGATTATTTTAAAGACATCAGCCTGAAGGCATCGGAAAAGACGAGGAACTGCAGGGCAGTTTCTCCACTGAAGGTCCCTGTTTATCCCCACTGGGCACTACCCAATTCCCACCAGGAAAGACAGGCAAACTACGAAGGGACATTTGCAAAGAGACTTTTGGCTGTATCAAAACCAGCTCCTCAGTCCTCCAGACTGGGAGTCACAGGACACAGCCTGGCCTCAGGTTGTGTGACCTTCAGCAGATTCCTTCGTCTGCAGGAGATAAAGGCGAGGACGCCGGCGGGAGATGCTCTGGGAGGGCTCTGTGGGGCTCAGCTCCAAGAACTCCCAGGGTGCAAAGGGTTTTACAAGTTTCTTGTCTACAACAATTTTTACCAAAGCACCTATTTTTCAGGATGGGGTGAATACAGGAAGAATTTGCAGGATGGCGTGGTCAAACCAATGACAGAACTGATGAAGATTTGCATGCTGACCCTTCCTAAGTGGGGGAATAAACAAGGAACAGCCTAATTTCCAGGGGAAAAGCAGGTGTTTCTGCCCCTAAATTCAACAGGCAGTTCAAGTGAGGTGAACAGTGTGAGCAACCACTGCTGCCAACACCAAGCTGGTGCTGTCCTTGTGGCCTCTCCTCCATGAAGCTGCCAAGTGTTCTTCATTTGTTCAGCTCCAGAATAAAATTAAGTCACAGGGGTTTGGGACTTGTTGTGCTGCTTTATATTTTGAATGAAAGGAAGGAACAAGAGTGGACTGGAAACTCACCTACATAGGCAGACTTGCTACCTGTCCGGCTTGCTTTGATTTTATCAGTGTAATGATCCTGAAACAGAGGAAAATAAAAATTATAAGGACTTTATAGTGCAAGAAAGCCAAAGCTCGGGGGGGTGGCACTTGTGGTTTAATTCTAGTCACAAAAACCCCAGTGCTTTGAGATTGGCCTGGCTGGAAAATCTACCTCAGACCCTTCTTACGGCTGGTTTCCCTATTTCCCTTCCCGAGGACACGGCCATGGGCTCACAATTCCCTCTGGCCACCGCCCAGATGGGAATGAAGGGAACAAGTTTACACAGATTTGGGTGCTGCTGGCACTGCTCCTCCAGGAGCCCACACTCCAGGGACAGGTCCCACCCACACCTGGGGCAGGTGAAGGCTGGAGGCAGCTGCTGGAAAAGCCACTGCCTTTAAAACGGGTTTAACTACTTGGGGTAAAACCTGGAATAGGCTGAGTTAAATGCCAGCCAGTGTTGAGCACACGTAGAACTTGTGGCTGCCCCTGGATCCCTGGAAGTGTCCAAGGCCAGGTTGGACAGGGCTTGGAGCAATCTGGGATAGTGGAAGGTGTCCCTACCCAGGGCAGGGATAGAACAGGATGGGCTTTAATGACCCTTCCAACCCAAACCATTCCAGGATTACTTTGCCCCTGGAGACTTCTCTGAGCTGTAAGCTCCCACTGATGTATTCCAGCAGCTGGGCCTAAATTCCTGGAGGAACAAACCGGACAGCCCACATTCCCTACAGAGGCCTTAACACATCCAGAAAAAACCTGGAATTGTATCAGTCCTAAAAGGTACAAGTTCCTGCACCAGATCCTGTTCACTTTGGCAAGACTGGCAGATCCAGAGCACACCATCTTCAACACCCTTCTTAAATTTTTATTGTAAAAAGTGATAATTTTGAACTACAACAATTCAATGAGGGCAGCAATTTTTTGGGAGAGTTGGCTGTAAATGGGGAATTGGGGCACCTGACAAGTACAACAGGACAGAAACCAGTGACTAAAAAGACCTGGGAGATCCCAAGGGTTTAATTATTCAAGCATCAATCTACAACACAAACGCAGACCAGGCTGGCTGTCCTGATGCTGTGGGTGAAAGAGAACCATGGAATGGTTTGGGTTGGAAAGGGCCTTTAAAGACCAACCAGTTCCACCCCCTACCATGGGCTGGGACACCTTCCACCATCCCAGGTTTCTTCCATCATCCCACCTAACCCTGCCCTCTGGTAGTGGGAAGCCATTCCCTGTGTCCTGTCCCTCCCTCCCTTGTCCCCTCCAGCTCTCCTGGAGCCCCTTTAGGCTCTGGAAGGGGCTCTGAGGTCTCCCTGGAGCCTTCCATTCTTCAGGTGAACACCCCCAGCTCTCCCAGCCTGTGGAGGTGACTAAAACCATCACACGACAGGAATTCTGTGAGAGCTGGAGTGGGCACTGTATTTACAGGTGAAATTCTCTTTCCTTTTCCTCTCCTGGCTGTGCTGCTGCCAGCAGTCCAAGGGCTGCACATTCACTGCAATCCCCACAGGGGTGTGCAAATGCTAAAACCAGTGACTGCTAATCCCGCACGGACTGGCAATTGCTCTGTTCCCCTCTCCTGGGATTCCTACTGTGTGTTCACACAGCCCTGTGCCCCTGCACAGCACCCACTGTCCCTGCTCTGCAGAGCTCGGGTGGGAGGCTCAGGGCATTTACTGAGCTGGCAGAGGAGCCAAGGCAGGGATAGCTCATTAAGCAGGGCACAGCAGGATCCGGGATTGCCACGGACACCCTTTGGATGCAAACCAACCATGAGTTGCCAAGGGCTGGGGAGCTCTGGCCCCGAGCCCTGGCACTGCTCCACACCCGCCCCAGTCACACCATGGGTACAACAGGCTTGGAGAAGCCACAGCAACCCCGTTCCCTCATTCCCAGGAACTGAGGAGGAAAAAAACCACCCAAAGTTCCCAAAGGATTGTCCTTATCACCGCAGAGAGGTGGCAGGCAGCACGGGCAGCGTCCCCTTTATAATCACACACCACTTCCCGTGCTGGAAACGGCATCACCATTTCAATAGGTGCTGTTAAAATCATTGTATGGAGGAGGAAAATAAACCGTGTTAAAAGAGAGACTGTCTTGCCACATCCAGTCCCTGTCCCTGTGCCAGGCTTGTCCTGCTCACATCCAGCAAGGAAACAAAAATAAATGTCACACGTAACCTCCTTCACAGACGTGTGACCACTGTGCCAAACCAGTTTAATGGAAAAGCTGCTGCTCTGCTTATCTGGGCAAGTTTTCCTTCTGCTCACTCACCCTGAAAACTGTTCAGGAAAAATAAGGAAGATTTTAATATTGAATTGTGCGTCCTGAGGGAGACCAAAACACAGTCAAAACAATCACAGACCACACGGAATGGTTTGGGTTGGGAGAGACCTTCAGGGATGAGCCAGCCCAAGCCCAGCTTCCAGCACATCCAAAAGCTAACTCTGGCTCCTGCAGCTGCTTCCCACCCTGGAGACTCCACAGGCCTGCCTAATCAAAGCTCCAATCAAAGCAGCCATAAAACCCCCCCAGCCCGGCATTGCTGGCATAGTTTGAGGCCACTGTAATGCCCCCCCTCCAAAATCCTCCAGTCAGAGGTCAGGAAGGAATAAATCAGGGAAGGACACGTGGGGAGAGAGATGAGGAAATTCAGCTGGAGGGGTCCTGGTCCCTCCAGCCAGCCTGAGTCCTCCTGCTCCAGCTGGAGCATCCCTGCTTTGCAGGATGGGTCCCTCGCAAGGTTTACAGCAACTTAAACCAGATTCAGTGGGGAAAAAGATGGTCCATCTCCCAGAACTGTCAGTGACACTTCCTGCTTATCCCAGCTCCAACCTTAGACCAAAAAGCCTGACTTGAAGCTGCACACTGAGATCAAAATGCCATTTGGGATCTGCTCAGACCTACTCACGGCAACCACAGAATCCCACACTGGGCTGGGAGGAAGCACAAAGTTCATCTCATCCCACCCCCTGCCATGGGCAGGGACACCTTCCACTGGCCCAGGGTGCTCCAACCTGGCCTTGGACACTTCCAGGGATCCAGGGGCAGCCACAGCTTCTCTGGGCACCCTGTGCCAGGGCCTGCCCACCCTCACAGGGAAGGAATTTATCCCTAATATCTCACCCAAACCTGCCCTGGGACTGAATTTCTTGCACTCCACTGCAATATGGGAACACAAAACTTAGCACAAATGCCTTTGGCATCTGCTTGATTTTATTTTAACATACAGAAAGGAAATTTTCTTCTGGGAATACTCTGGCTACTCATCAAGATGATTAATGACACAGAAATGAACCTCTTTTCCCTCTATGAACTGATGTATCTCACAGATACATCAAATATTTCACTCACTGAGCAAACCAAAGCCCAAACAACAACAGGGGCCAGAAATCTAAACACATCCAGTGAGGGGCTGACAGCCCAGGAAAGGCCTTGCTGGAGACCTTACAATCAAATTTAAATTAAAACTTCAATGTATAAACAATCAGAACGTTCAGCTGTTTCTGCTGAATGAGGCCTCTCCTCTCAGGGCCACCCTTGTCACCACCAAGTCCTCCTTGCAGAGCTTCCCAAGCATTCCCATGGTGGTTCCTGCTCCACAAGCCAGACTGAAGCTTCCATAGGCAGATTTCCTGATTCTCAGCCCATATTTTTCCCATTCTGTGACACCCAGCAGTCCCTCACGGGGACATCCAACACTGTCCCTGGGATGTGAGGACAGTGCTGGGTCCCAGGGCATCCCCTTATCACGACAACAGAAACTGGAGGGAAGATTTTGCTCTCCTCAGCTCAAAGCACCAGAAAACTTTCTGGCTTTGTGTTCTGGGCGAGTTTTGGCACAAGAAAAATCATCATTTAGGAAGGAAAATCAGGCAAACTCTCCCTCGTGCACCAGGAATGGTTATGGATAACGAGGTGGTGACTCCACAGAACATCACCAGCATCAAACTGTGCAGCTGCCAGAGTGGCCTGGATTGGGGAAACAGGCTGGGGAAACAGGCTAATCCCTTCCAGCAGCACAAAGATGGGCTTTTCCACCTCCAAACACTGCCTGGAGCCAGCGTTGGAGGATCAGCACCCACACAGGGAGCGAGGGCTCAGAGCTGATGCCACGTGTGGGAGCAGAGGAAGGTTGGGATCACGTGTACGTCCCAACCCAAACTGTGCCATAAAGTAACCTGTCCCTGTACAGGAGGTTTGGAAAGACATGGGAGAAGGGATGGGAAGAAAAACTGTGTAAACAGAGGGGGAGCAAATCTAGTTTGTGGTTGAGTTGAGCTGAGTGTTTAAACAAGGAGATGATCCCAGTGGCCACATCCCGCCGTCAGCAGCGGCTGGAACACAAATAATCCTCACAACACACTTTTTTCCTTTTCCCTCCTCCCTCTGTAACTCCATCACATGCCAAGACACTGATACGGACACAGGAAGCTGAATATAAACACATTGCCTGCTTTACCAAATATTCAAAGGAACACAACTAAAAATACACAGCTGCTGGTGTCCCTGAACATCCCAAAGCTCCCATCCGCCCACGGCCACGCTGGCTGGGCCCCGGGAACCAAGGAGCTTGGATTTGGGGTACACTGCACCCCAGGGCTCAGTTTTCACAGAATTCCAGTCTGGTTTAGGTTGGAAGGGACCTTAAAGTCCATGTTGTTCCATATTCCACTGTCTCAGGTTACTCCAAGCCTCGTCCAACCTGGCCTTGGGCACTTTCAGGGATCCAGGGGCAGCCACAGCTTCCCTGGGCACCCTGTGCCAGGGCCTGCCCACCCTCCCAGGGAAGAATTTCTTCCCAGTGTCCCATCTAACACTACACTCTACCAGTTTAAATCCATTCTCCCTTGTCCTGTCATTCCAGGCCCTTGGAAACAGTCTCTGTCTGTCTTTCCTTCAGGCACTGCAAGGCCACAGTTGGGTCACCCCAAAGCTTCTCTTCTCCAGGCTGAACAACCCCAGCTCCCCCATCCTTCCCTCCCAGCAGAGCTGCTCCATCCTCTGACCATCCTGGTGCCTCCTCTGGACTCTCCAGCAGCTCCATGTCCTTGCTGTGCTGGCCCCCAGGGCTGGAGGCAGCTCTGCAGGTGGGGTCTCACCTGAGTGGACCTTCTCCACCCCACGGACACACGGCTGGGAGGGGGCTCAGCAGCTCCACAGTAATTAAGGCTGTGGGAATGCTGGGTCCCTCCGAGCCAGGAGCCTCTCCAGGGGATGGATGTAGTCCCACCATGCTCCCACCTCCCCTGGCTACTCCCACTGCTCCCCTCACCCTCCTGCTTCTACACACCTCCCTAAAATCCCATGGGGAATCCTACCATAACCCAGTCACCACAAGGACTTCTGGCACTGCCTCTGCTCTTTCTGCTACTTCTCATCAATCCTTGTAAGATATCGAGGGCAAACACTTTGCTCCTGTCAGCAGCATTTTCTCTCCTCCCTCTCTTCCCAGTTCCCCTCCAGGTTATTCCTGGGAGCAGGATGGATGTGGCTCCTGAGGAGCCTCCAACACTGCCCAGGGGATGAACACTGAGGTTCAGAGAAACAAGACTCAGTTGTGTAACAGTTCAAACTTCAGCTGACAGCTGCCCATTTCCAGCAGTGATTAATGCAGAGAAAATCCTGAGGGTCACCAAACATCTGCAGCTTCCATTTTCCAAGAAACAGCGAGTCCACAACGACTCTCAGGGGCTGGGGGGACGCTCCATCCCAGCTAATGGAAGTGTCACTGCAACTCCTGCCTCTGCACAAGGGTAATTCTGCCCTGGGACACGAGGCCCGCAGCCCTCACCCATTCCCATGGTTTGTGTAAGCCCAGATGAAGTTGCAGCAACACAATTCTCCCTGGAATAGCACTCCAAGCCTCTGCCAGGGCTGTGCTGGGGCTTCCCATGCTGACTAGGGAACACATTCCCTCTGTTCCCTCTGGTGATCTCTGCTCTGGCAAAGGGGACAAAGGGAAAGGGCTGAGGGGGAGGATTTATGGGGCTGTACCACAGATTTCTGGAGCCATTTGCATTTGCTTTTGCAACAGAGCCTAATCAGAGGGCGATGCACTGGGATTTGGGAAGCTGTGTCTGGGAAGGAAGTACATTCAGAGCTGTTGTGTTCAGCATCTTCCACTCAGCACTCCAGCAACACTTGCAGGGATGGTGGAGCCACATAAAAAGGAGGGAGAAGGACTTTTTAAATGGGCAAACAGTGTCAGGACAAGGGGAACTGGCTTCCCACTGCCAGAGGGCAGGGACAAATGGGATATTGGGAAGAAATTCTTTCCTGGGAGGGTGGGCAGGCCCTGGCACAGGGTGCCCAGAGAAGCTGTGGCTGCCCCTGGATCCCTGGAAGTGTCCAAGGCCAGGCTGGATGGGGCTTGGAGCAACCTGGGACAGGGGAAGGTGTCCCTGCCCATGGCAGGGGGTGGGATGGGATGGGTTTTAAGGTTCCTGCCAACCCAGGTCAGCTGGGATTCCATGATCCTTCAACCTCATCCCAGGCCTTGCTACAGAGAACTTGTGAATCTGGCTCAAATATTCCAAGTCTTTTGAGGAACAGATCTTTGGAAATTAAGAACTTCCAGTACTCATAACAAAGGTACTATATAGCCAAAGTGACATTATATTTGAAATAAAAAACATATCTGTAACCTACAGCACAACTCAATATTTGGATTTAACACCAGCAAGAGATGAGAGATGCTGGAAGTGGTTCTGCTGTCTGGGAGGCCAAGAAACTCCTCCAGGATAACAGGAGAGGTTTGTTTATAAAGGAGTCCCCCAGCACCAGACCCCATCCACTGCTCTCTCTGGAGTTTATTGCTGCTCTAGTCTTTGATTAAAGATATCCTGCAATCCATCCCACGCTGGGATGAAATACAGGATTGAGAAGTCATTAAGTCCACACTAATCCCTCAATCTCATTTAGTGGCACTGGAGCAGCACAAAATCCTCCCACTGTCCACTCCGTGCCCTCCACTCACAGGAAAGTATTTCTAACCCAATTTAGGGCCCAGATAAACACAAACAAGTAACGTGTCCCTGTAAGCCAATAAAATCACTGGATAATCACCTGGCAAATCGCTGTGAGTGCCACACTAAGCAAGTTAAACCACAGAATTATGGAATATCCTGATCTGGGAGGGACCCTCCAAGAGCACCGAGTCCAACTTTTGGCCCTGCACAGACACCCCAAAATCCCACCCTGCCCCTGAGAGGGCTGTGCCAACCCAAGGGGGCTGTGTCAACCCAAGGGGGCTGTGCAAAAGCTCCACCTTCCCCCCCAAAAATAAAAGGAAAGAATTTAAGCTGGGAACGGAGCATTGCAATTGAAAAGTTATTAAAGTTACTAAAGTAATAAAGTTCCAGGAGCTGGACTCGATGATCCACGTGGGTCCCTTGGAGCTGAGGATATTCTGCAATTCCAGCCTTCTGAGTAAACCTGTTCCTGCGACAGGGTGTGGGATCTCAGCACCAAACACGAAACCTCCCCGGCTAATGAGGCTTCCCGCTAATTACCCTCCTCCTTCCCACCCTCGTGGGAACCCTGCCCCGCCGAGCCGAGCTCCGCCATCCCGAGCGCTCGGGCAAGGCTGAGACCAGCGTTAAATTAAAGGCTGCTTTAGAACACCAATACTAAAAATACTAAATACTAATAGTAAAAATGAAAGGCTGAGAGCCGTAGCTGGAGCCTGAGTGCGGAGGGAGGGAGGGAGGAGGGCCGTGCGACGCCCTTCCCCAGACAAAAATCCCTATTTTAGTATGATTTTTACATCACTGAGCAGATCCGTCCTTTGCGTAATGAAGATTCCCACCCATCCCACCCCATTCCCACCCCACCAACTTGTTGAACGGCTGCGCGCCGCCTCTCCCCGCCAATTCCCCTGCGGACGGCGGGGAGAGCGGCACAAAAACCCCAAAAAGCCTCTAAAAACCCCAAAAACACTTAAGCACCCCCCCCCTCCCCTCACGGCGGGCCCGGCCCGCGCCGCCAGGCCCCGCAGCCGAAGGGAAGGGAAGAGAAGGGAAGGGCCGGCGGGATGCGGCTTTTCCCGGCTGTGCAGGGCGGCAGAGCGCGGTGCTCCCGGCGGAACGCCCCCTTCTATCCCGATATCCCGATATTTCCATATCCCGATATCCCGGGGCTCACCCAGCGCCGCTCCCGGGGTCTCCACGGGCGACCGGACTGGGCCGAGGCCACGCCCACTACGGAGAGGCCACGCCCAATTTACAGAGACCACGCCCATATCTGGGTGAGACCACGCCCATTATGATGACGTCACGCTCACTGTGGAGAGGCCACGCCCATATCGGGTTGAGGCCACGCCCATATCTGTTCGAGACCACGCCCATTGTGGTGACGTCGCGCTCGCTGTGGAGAGGCCACGCCCAAATCTGGTTGAGGCCACGCCCACTCTCGTTTGGCCACGCCCATTTGGGAGATTTGGGCGAGATTTGGGGGATCTCGGGGAGGATTTGGGGGATTTTGGGGGTTTTGGGTGATTTGGGGTGAATTTGGGCGATCTTGGGAGGGTTGGGGGGTTTTG
>JAWWEW010000006.1:1027260-1044361 GCA_035583185.1 Anabacerthia variegaticeps | reverse complement strand
CCCCGGATCCATCAGGGACTTGCAGAACCAGAAGGTCCCCCCTGAGCCTCCTTTTCTCCAGGCTGAGCCCCCCCCAGCTCCCTCAGCTGCTACTCCAGCCCCTTCCCCAGCTCTATTCCCTTCCCTGGACAGGCTCCAGCCCCTCAGGGTCTCTCTCGTCGTGAGGGGCCCAACACTGACCCCAAGTTTGAGGTTCAGGGTTTGTCCTCATTCTGAGCCCAAGGCTGTCACTGCTCCCAGGCCTGGTGGCACCCAGGGATGGCCACACCATTCCCAGACAAGGCTGTGAGGACTCCTGGGAAGGCCATGCCTGTAAATGAGCATCAGACTCATTTCTCACAAACGATAACAGGAAACATTCCTGTTGATCCCAGTCCCCTGTAATTTATGCACACCATCACTCATAGTGGGACAGTGAAGACAAGGCTGCATTAGGATAATTTGATGGATCATGTTCTATCTCCTACTGATACATCCCAACTGAGCACATCACACGTGGCCCAGAAGCGTGACCTTCAAACAAGATGTTCTCCACCAACAGAGCAGACACGAGGAATCCTGTGGGGTTTGAAGCAGTGACAGCCCCACTTGGCTGGAGCCAACAGTTCATTACTGGAGCACGACAACACAGAAATGATCAATAAAATTATCTTTTGAGGTCTTTTCTCCCTCTCTGCCTTTGCAAAGCTCCCTTAGAAGGCCACAGAAACTTCACTCCGCCAAGGGAACGACTCCCTTACGCGTCCATCTCACGCTTTGCCAACAGACAGCTCTAACCAAAACCCACTGGAGAGCTGATAGATCCCTGCTGCTAAATAAAAGAGCTGTTAGAAACGTGGAAGTCGTATTAAAACTGGCATTTTGCAGCTGGCTCTTCAAAAACGAGCCGGGGAAGCACCAGCGATAGGAGCCCCCGATTTCAGGGAAACGAAGCTTTGTCCTGGTTGTTGTATCAGGTACATTTGGGTATTTTGGACTTGCACGAGTAATCTGTTAAAATAGAGCACTTAGTCATTGTTTTGAAACATGACCTAAGTGCCTGCGAGGGGAAAGGCTGGGTTGGCTTTGCAGCCCTCTGACACTTGTGTACGTATTTTGGTTTGTCTAGACCTGAACAAACTAAAATAACTGGATTTTGGTGTCTGTTCGGTGGATCAAACCAGGCCAGGACGTCATTTCAGTGACACCTCGGCTCCCGTCCCACCCTGTGTCACCTCTGGGGCCGTGTCCCTGCTGCCACAGCTGGTGGCATTGGGGCTCTCCTGGCACCATCACCCACCAAGTCCCTCCTGCCCAGACACCTCTTAGGAAACACCACACGCTCAGGACTAAGTGGAGGGGCAGGACCCCCCTGCTGCAAGCTCAGGGTGGGTCAGGAGCCACTGGATCAGTGTCCAGGGATGCAGGGAGCCCAGCAAGGCATGACCCAAGGTGGATTTCTGGGAAGAGGCACACAGACCCCCAGGCTGTGATGCCCTGGTGTGTCTCACCCCACCAGATGTTGGGAACCACACCTAGTTTGCACACAGAACTTGTGTTTCACAAGCACCAAATATCCTTGGGCTTCCAGCTCCCAGGAGGGCTGGTCAGGAGCTGCTGGAGCCTGAGGAGAGGGATGAGGCTCTAAACTCCTCGAATGCATCAGAAATGGTAAATACTGCGGAGGGAAAACCGGTTTGGGTGATTGATTAGAGCAGTTTCATCTGCCGGAAGATCAGAAGCGGGGATTTCCAGTAATTAAGGAACTTTCTCCTGCAGTAACCTTAGGACATGGCAGTGGAGAGAAGAGGCATTTACTCCTGCAGGATGGAGTGCCTGAGTCAGTGGGACATTCCAGCTGGAGAGGGACATTGAACTCAGCCCCAGCTCAGCCTCTGATGGCAGAAAAGCTCCTTGGCCCCAGCCCAGCCGACCTGTCCATGCAGTTTTCCAGCCCCAGCATGAACTGGGACTTCCATCCAGGAATAGGGGGGCCCAAGATGGATACCCAGCAGCAGCAGCCAATAAAGCAGGGAATAAACCAGATGGAAAACTGAACTAACAGCATCTAAATTTTTTAATCCCTGAATTCCTACTAACCTGAGCAGAAACATTTATTTCTTCCCCGTGAAGCCAACTATAAACATCTGTTTAGCACATCTGTCCCCAGATGCCAGCACAAACTTTCTGATCCACACTTGCATTTGGAACAAGCCACTTCTTTAAACTTAACAACGAGAAACTACTAGAAAAAAACCCCCTAAGATGAAGCCTGGCCTCTCTGCACAGCACAGGCCACGACATTTTCTCTCATGAATCAGCGGTGGGTTCAGTAACCTGCTCTTGAACCAGCTCTTAAAGAGAAAAAAGAACGGAGAAAAGCTAATCCTGATAAACTTCACGTGGGTTCAGGCCTGCAAAACCAGAAAAACTGGATTTTATTCAGCTTGTGCCAGTGATTCCTTTGTGATAAAGGTGAGGAAGCAAGAGGATGAGGGACACTGAACTTTTCCAAATTAAGTTTAGTGGGATTTCTGTGGTTATTAGAAGCTGATAATTAGAGGCTGTGAAGGCAAAGCACGGGCAGGCCCCAGGAACAGAGTCTGCTTCCTGGAGGAATTCCTTCAATCCCTCCCAAACAGATCACCCACCATGAGAACACTCCAACACTCCACTCTCCCAAAGCAGCACAACACATTTTTGGAGGGTTGTGACTCTGGTTATCCACGGTCCTTCCCAAAGCCCCAGCAGACCCAAGGGAAGGGGATGGATCCCAGGGAACCGAGCCTGTCTCGGGGAGCAGGGAAGAACAATCCTTCCCGGCCAGAGCGGGGCAACATTCCCAGCCTGGAAATGGCCAAAGCGGCCAGATCCATGCGACCATCATCCCAAGGAGCCGGCGCACAACTCAGCAGCTTTCTAGTGAAAAGGAATAAAAACCAACCAAAAAAACCAAACACAAAAAACCCCCAGGACTGCCCCAAACCCGCTCTCCTCCATGTTCCTCCTTCCCTCCCTCCGGCAAAGCTCCTGCCCGGGGGCAGCCCCCCAACACAGGGCTGTGTCCCAGATCCCATCGGTGCCCCGGGAATGCTCAGGGATCAGCACAATGTGGCTTTAAAGTGGCGGGGCGGGGATGACCCCCCGACCATGCGGGGCTGCGGGAGCAGAGCCAGGCCGGGCGGACACGGATCCCAGCTCCTCCCGGCAAGGGCTGGGGGATCCCCCGGGACAGCACCGGGGAGCCCGTGCTGGAAGGGATGGGGAGCTGGGGGTCCCTCCAAAGGAGGATCGGGGTAAAAGGGGGCGCTCCCGGGGAAAGGAGCCCGGACAAAGCGGGGATGGAAGGACCAAACCCGGGGGAACCCGCACCAGCCCTCCCTCCTCTTCTGTTCTTTTTTTTCCCCCTCTGATTGTTTTATTCTTATTTTTTTGTTCTCCTTGGGGCAAGGGGGAGGTTTCCTCCCGCGGCCGGCTCGGAGGCCGAGGCACGGCGAGGGAGGGGCAGCGCCAAGAGCGGCGGAAAGCCCGTTCTACAAAATAAATTCTTATTATTTCCTAAGCCAACTTTGAAACGCGAGGCTCCCTGCGCGATCCGTCGCCATACTGAAGCTTCCCCCCTTCCCTCTTTCTCCAAGTGCGGGCTGAGAGGAGGCCAAAAAAAAATATATAAAAAAATAAAATAAAAAAAAAGGGAAGCGCCCCAGAAACTTTTCCCTGCCCTTCTCCCCCCGCAGCAGCGGCGGGACGGGCACAAAGGGCCCCGAGCCGGGCTCGCCTGGCTACAAAAGCGGGTAATGAGATCATGGGAGCGAGTCAGCGATACTGTAACACGCACCAAACAAGCGGGGCGAGGAGGAGGAGGAGGAGGAGGAGGAGGAGGAGGAGGAAGAGGAGGAAGGCGAGCGGCCCCCGGCACTCACCGATGAGCCCTCCCACGAGGAAGGCGATGACTTGGAACACGAGCAGGATGCCGCCGACGATGCAGAGCTTGCGGGTGCTCATGTTCTCGATGATGGCCCCGGCCATGGTGGCGGGGCCGTGCGGGGCTCGGCGGGGCCGGGCTGTGCGGGGCCGGAGCAGCAGCAGTACCAGTGCCACCAGTGCCACCGGTGCCACCGGTGCCAGCGGTGCCAGCGGCAGTGCCAGCAGCGGTGCCGGCCCCGCCGTGATTGTCGCCGCCCGGCGCGCGGGGCGCTTTAACGGGGCCGCGGCCGTCACGTGGCAAAGGCGCCCCTCCCAGTGGGGCCGGGACTGGGATTGGGACTGGGACACTGGGACTGGGACACCGGTACCGGGACACAGGGACATGGACACCGGGACCGGGACACCGGGACCGGGACTGGGACACAGGGACATGGACACCGGGACCGGGACAGCGGGACCGGGACTGGGACACAGGGACACCGACACCGGGACTGGGACACAGGGACACCGACACCGGGACTGGGACACCGGGACAGGGACACGGGGGATAGCGGCACCGGCACCGGGACACCGGGACAGGGACACGGGGACACGGGGATAGTGGCACCGGCACTGGGACAGGGACACCAGCACCGGGAGTGATACCGGAACAGGGAGTGGGACAAAGGGACAGGGACAGTGGAACAGGGACAGTGGGACAGGGACACCAGCACCGGGACTGGGACACAGGCACCGGGACACCAGGATAGTGGCACCAGCACCAGGACAGGTACAGCGGAACAGGGACACCAGCACCAACCCCAGGACAGGGACAGCAGCACTGGGTGCGATACTGAGACAGGGACAGCGGGGCAGCAAAACCGGGACAGGGACACAAGCACTGGGACAGCAGTACTGACACCAGGACAGCAGCACCACTGATATCGGGAGCGATACCAGGACGGTGACACCGGGACAGTGGCACTGGCACCGGGACAGCCAGGACTGCAGTGCCTGGAACTGGGAACGGCCCGGCCAGGGGGGACCTCAGAGATCTGACAGTGCCACCCCCTGCCATGGGCAGGGACACCTTCCACCAGACCAGGGTGCTCCAAGTCCCGTCCAACCTGGCCTTGGACACTCCCAGGGATCCAGGGGCAGCCACAGCTTCTTTGGGAATTCCATCTCTGCCTTCACCACGCTCCCAGCCAGCAATTCCTTCCCAATATCCCATCCAGCCCTGCCCTCTGGCAGTGGGAAGCCATTCCCTTTGTCCTGTCCCTCCGTGCCTTGTCCTCGGTCCCTCTCCAGCTCTCCTGGAGCCCCTTTGGGCTCTGGAAGGGGCTCTCAGGTGTCCTGGAGCCTTCTCTTCTCCAGGCTGGACACAATGAGGGTGGGCAGGCCCTGGCATGGGGTGCCCAGAGAAGCTGTGGCTGCCCCTGGATCTCTGGAAGTGCCCAAGGCCAGGTTGGATGGGGTTTGGAGCACTCAGGGACAGTGGAAGATGTCCCTGCCCATGGCAGGCAGTGTAATGAGATGGTCCCTTCCAACCCAAACCATCCTGTGATTCTGTCTCTGGTTTTTAGCATTAGTGCCTTCCAGCTATTTACTGGATACCACAAGGATCCATGGGCTGCTGCCCCATTACACATGCAATGATGGATTCAGAACATCATCCTGTCCAACTGAAACTAGACAGGGAGTTGCCAAAAACTTTGCCCAAAACTGCTTGTCCTTGAGGACAAGAAAGCCACGAAAGGAAACAACTGGGGACAAAAATACAGTCAGGAACTATGGAAATGAAAGATGGGTCAAATATTTGGAGGCACAAACAGTAACAAGAAAAAAGGTTGAGAAGAAACAAATGCAAAGCCCCAACAGAAACCCCAAAAAGATTGCAGGGGTGTTGAGAACCTCGTGTGGTGACTCCATATCTGAAGCTTCCAGGCTCCATGTCCAGTTTGCCAGGGACACAGGCAATCCCTGTGTGCTGCCCTGCCCTGCCCTGCCCAGCCTGATGGGACCTGGTGCTCACACTCACACAGGTCAACCAAACTGACTGTAGGAATTCAGGGGAGAGCTGGGAAACAGAGGGCACAGGGCTTGGCTTGGTGGGAGAGACCCCAGCAGACCCTGACCAGTCAAGGCAGGAGCACAAGAGCTGTCCATCCTCCTGGTAGGAGTTTAGGAATAACAGAAGTTGGAGTTATCCCTCATCAGGGATAACTGTGGCTATTTTGTGACCACAGTTCCATCATTCCGAATATTGCAAGTTTAACCTTTCTTCTTGTTTAGTTTTAGCTTCACTTTCACATTACAGTTGTGACTTCATTGTTAAAAATAGCTCTTAATGGACCAGTCCTCGTAGCCATTATGAACCCGCTCAGATCAGTCACATGGACCTGCTTCCAAAAATCAAAGCCTCTCAGTGGCCTTTTGCCAACACAATTAAAGACTTAAAATACCCAATACTTTATACTGAAATAAAATTAAAAATCCCACATAGAACAATTGCTATTAAAAAGGCTTCTTTTGAAATATCTAATAATAATTTTTTGGATGTCTATCTAACACAGTGATAATTCTGAGTGATGATTTTTGCAGTTTCCTCTGTTGGGAACGGTACAAGCTTTTGAATTATGTTTGTTCCCTCACAGTCTGTAACCACTGCTGACAAGGAGAGTCACACAAGTCCAGGCCATGCTTTGAGGTCCCAGTTATCCAAATGCAGGGACCTGTGTGACCTAACATAGAATCAGGCAATGATTTGGGTTGGGAGGGACCTTAAAACTCATCTCATCCCACCCCCTGCCATGGGCAGGGACACCTTCCACTGTCCCAGGGTGCTCCAAGCCCCATCCAGCCTGGCCTTGGACACTTCCCGGGATCCAGGGACAGCCACAGCTTCTCTGGGCGCCATCTTGGGAGTCACGAGTGCCCCAAAATCCAATCTGCCTTAATGACTTCACAAAATTTACATGGGGCAACGTCCCATTAAATGCCCCATTCGTTCCAAGCCATTTATTTCTGGGACAAAAATGTAAGAGGTAGAGCTCAGATCCTGGCATCAGAAAAAATAATCTGAAGGGGAAAAAGTCAAATAACCAAACCACAGGAAACAGTTCTTCACGTTTACAAGGCACTTTCCATCTCTGCTACCTTCCTACATCTCTAATACTGCAAAGGTTGGAGATATTAATCACATGTGACTTTTGACACGTGTCCAAAGGGCGTAGAGAGCACATTCCAATGTGACCACACACAGAATGGCACCAGAGAGGAACCAGCCAGGCTTTCCAGCAGTTCACAAATCAGAATTGCTGTCTCTGAAAGGCCTCCAGAATCAACCATCTGGCAACTCCTCCACTTGCTGCTTCTGACATGACTTTTCCTGCCTGCTTTAGGCTGTTTGGAAAGCTCAGCTTTTAAAATAGCCAAGATCAGGAGGAGGAGCTTTCCACGGAGAACTCTTGGCAGGGCTGGGCCTAGAGCTCACATTTTCAAAGGGCTTTCACTACCTAAAGGTGTAGGAAAGGGCTCAGTGGGCTTTCCACATGCTCCTAAGTTTTGGTGCTGTGTGTCTGTGCCACAAGTTGCTGGGAAACTTCTGAGAAAACTTTCTTTGGATGCTCAGTTTGCACAGAGAACACCCTCTCTCAAAGTTCTGCAATTCTTTCCTCCTCTTGTCCGTGTCAATTGGATGATTAATAGGAATAATTTGGGGGGGGGGGGGAAGGCAGAAATTAAAGGTCTTTTCCAAACACAACTATCAAAGAGTATTTGCTACAAACACAGCAAAAGCCTTCCACCTGAAGCCTTTCCACCTGAAACATGACAAAGTTCCTCCTAGCAATAAATAATATGCACTTTAAAGACATTTAAAAGCATTCAAAAGCCCTGTTTACTTCCCAGTACTAAGTGCTTTTGGAGGTAAATGCCTAGTTCTGTTCTCCTGCAAACACTGATAACATGGAAAATCTTCTCACTGAGCAGGAAAAGGGAGTTTTAGGTTATTTCCAGCACACAGATGGTGGGGAACATTTTCTCTTGGGAAGAGCAGCCTTTTCCATGGTTTGCAAAGACACTCAAAAGTAAAACTGAGCTCAGCATAGACAAAACCCAGTGTGTGGCTCGTCTCTGATATGCTTTCCATCAGGTAACAAAGCTTTCCTCACACGAGGATGAAGCTTCAGTAGAATCATAGGATGGTTTAGGGTGGAAAGGCCCTCTGAGACCTTTGAATCCAAATGTTGCCCCAGCACTGCCAAGGCCACCACTAACCCATGTCCCCAAGTGCCACAGCTACAAACAGGGCCATCAAGGCTTCCACTCAGCATGTGAGACAAAACCAAACCGATGATTTGACAGAGCACATCTCAGCCTGTCAGTCTCAAAGTGCAGACTTGTGATATCCTGAAGGAGGGCCCAGTAACAGCACATTAAAATAATTTATTAAAGGCTGTTCAAACGAGATTTTTACATGTTATTTATAGTCTTTACAATTACCATGTGGTTAAACAGCTCAAGCCCTCCAAATGTGAGGAAGTCTTTTATTCAAGTCAGCCAAAATGTCTTTTTCAACCATCACTGCAATCATCAAGAGGCAGAGTTCCTGCCATGGGATATCTGACAAGTCTAGGGAAGATCCATCATTAATCAATCCCTAAACTCCCAAGTTCTTCCCTCCAAACCTCTGCTGTAACATTCCAATCATCTGGCAGGAAGAGCAGCTCTACTTGAATCCTTCTCTTGGATTGAGTAATCAGCTGGAGGCCCAAAAGGCTTCTCTCACCAAAACCTCTCCTGACACCCCCACCCTCCCACGGCTCCCTCCCACCTCTACAGACTCCATGTCTGGAAAGCCACAGAATTCAGGTGACTCAGAAGGTTGACAAAGCTCCCTGTTGGCCTGGGCTACACTTGTGCCCAGTCAAAGGTTCCAGGTTGGGGGATCAGTGTGGAACCAGCCAGCCAAAGGTGTGCTCAGCCTCCCACTGCCTCTTCTCTGGGTCACTTTTCCAGTGGGTTTGCCTCTCCTCACTCCTCCTGGAAGTGCAAGGTGGGAGCTCTGCCCTGTTGTTCTCTCTCAGGACTCTCCCCTCAGCCTGATCTCCCACCTTGCACCAAACTTCTGTGATTATTTGTCACCCCCATCTCACAGGGGTTTTTGCCTCATGTTGAACCCCCACATCAAACCCAATCCAGATCTTGTCAGGTATCTCCATCCATCTTGGCTTTCCTTTCCAAACACCATCCCAGTGGGGCATTTCTCTACCTGCCTGTCTGTGTTGCCATCCCCTCCAGTGGTGGAGATCACCAGCACCAGCTCAGGCAGTGCACACTTGGATTAAGAGCCCCCAAGGCACTGAAAATCCCAATAAGCACCACATTTGGGAGCCTGGAAGATTGGAATGGGCTCAAGCACCCAGCCAGGCTGGAGACAGCCTTTCCTCCCCAAAAGCAAGCAGAGAGGGTTGTATTTCTAACAGATATGGAAATATTAGTATTAAAAATTATCCCCAGAATGCTATCCTAGCACGATAGGAATAGCAACAGTGAATTCCTCCTAAAGCCCAAACTGTACAATTGTTTGTAGCAAAGTCTTTCTGGTTCAGTTGTTCCTGTTTGTGTTCAGGATACAACAAACAAATCCCAGGGGTTTGACAGCTTCTTATCATTTCTCTGTTGACCTTTCAGATTGCCATGAATCCCATCCATTCCAAATTTAGCACGGGAAATGAAATTAGCAGATGCTAAATTAAAGAAAAAAAATTAAATTAAAGCCATTTTTTCATATTATTTCATATGAGAAGTGAAAAAATGCACATGGCTTGAGTGTCTGTATTGGTGGTACCTACCTTTAATTATAACACCAAGTAACACACTCCAATCGAGTTTCAGTGAAAGCTGGTTTCAGTTAATTAAGGAGAGATTTAACCAAATTCCAGGGGTAACAATCGTATCTGTGTTCAGATGAACAGTTGACTAATCTGAACCCACTGCAATATTTTAATCTTATATATGTAGGTTTGGTAAAAAACTCTTTGAAACCCTCAGTGCTGGCACTGTGTGTAAACAGAATTATCAGCTAATGCAACCTGAAGCCTCAGAATTACTGAGAAATTAGAAATGTACAGTGAAACCAAAGCAATACATGCTCTCCTTGGGAGCCATGCCCAAAAAGGCACCTAAACCCAAACACAAAGCAGGGACCTCCTGGTTTAAATAGGTTTAAAGATCTCCTAGAAAGAGAAATCTGTTTTGGAACAGTCACAAAGGGCTATCGCCAAAACTATCCCGTAATAGTTACGAGCTGTAATTTGACATTTTAGATACACATTCCTCTTGCCAAGTAATATCATAGTTTGGCTCTTGCCAGGGAAAATAAAGAGAAGGACCTATCCAGGATGAGTAATTTAGGACGACGTAATTAAGGCAAGCTGCCCCACAGAGTGGGGACTGAATTAAAATTAGCAAGTTAAGGGGTTGTGTCCTCTTAAATAAAATTCTGTGTATTATACAGGGGAAAAATGAGAGAGAAAAATGGTTTTCTTGTTAATTTGATTTTCCCTCTGAGCCAAGTGGAGGCTTTCACTCCCAGAGCAGCTGATTTGAGGTGGGGTGGCTAAAGCAATGATGCCTGTGAGCTGGATTCCCAGGGCAGGAACCTCCTGCTCCTCAGCTCTCCCTGCTCCCCACCCAGCACATTTGGGTTCTGCTTCCCTGATTCCCCATTGCATCACAACCCTGGGCTGTCCGTGCAGCTGCCCAGGAGGCACAGAGAGGTCCCAGACCCCGAGGAGGTGACCCGTGGCAGGACCAAGTGGCTCTGTTGTCACAGCTTAACCCCCCTGTAATGAGGAGCTGCCCCAGCTCTGTGCCCTGGGGGTGTGTCACTGGAGCAGGGAATTGCTGTCCCTGTGGCACCAGCTACTCCAGCATCCTTTAACTGAGTTAAATCACCCAAAGAGAGAGGGGAAAAGGACTTTGCATGGCTCGACCTTCATTTCACTCAGAGCCTGAGAGAGTTAATGAAGCAGATGGCTAATTTAGGGGGAATTAATGTGTGCCCTCCACTCTCCAGGCAGTGATTCACAGCTCCACTCAGCATTTTGGGGGATTACTCACCCTCTGCCTTGCTGCCCCAGTCACAGCTCTGCTTTTGGGGTCTTTGCCAGCCCAGAGGACTCCAGGATTTTGGGGCAAACCCACCTCCAGCAGCTGCAGGGCGAGCTCATGTTGCCTTCTCATGGAGGGATTCACTCAAGCTCCTCTCGGTTTCAATGAGGTCTCTGCTCTCACTGCAAGAAGAAACGACCCAGATTGTTTTATTACCAGTTTTCCTCACATTCTGGTGTTTTAAATGTGAATAATTTCCTTAGTTTGCTGTCAGGCATTTCTTTAAAGTCAAAGCACTCAGGGTAAGCCTGTGTTGTGATCCCTGACATGGATTTTATCCCTTAGTTAAGTGCTCATTCAGTTTTGTAGCAGCAGATGCATTTGTTACACAGAATATTATTTTTAAGAAGTCTTCTGGCATATTAAAATTGCATCAATATAAGGAAAGGAAGATTAGTAATGAAATGATTTAAATATTTAAATTCACTTGTGCCAACATTAAGCTAACCTTTCCCAAATGCTATACCACATGCTGATGCAAATCACTGCAGGTTTTTGCAATAAATCCCAGGCATTTCAGCTGGAAAAGACTAATTTGGGGATCTTGTGTGTTGCTGTCACTGCAAATTTGTATCCAGGTGTCTTTAGCAGGTCAAGCAATGGAAAACAATGAGCTGAAAGGGTGAGAAAAGTAAAGTCTATTCCTTAAATCCAGGGCTGCTCATGGTTTAAGGGAATGAATGAATTTCTAGAGAGATCTCTGCTCCCATAACAGCCAAAACCGAGCCCATCTCGTGTCAAGGACTCAAGCTGGTGGTGTATTTTCAGGAGATTTGAGTCTGTAACAGCAATAAACCCAGTCTCAAAGAATAATGCAGAGTGTGTCTCAGTCGAGCCACATTTCCTGCTCAGGCAAAAGAGAAACCTGGAATCATTGTCCTGGAATGCACCAAAACCTCTCGACACGAGCTCCTGAAATATTCATGAACATTAAGGAAATAGCAAACTTCGGGAGAGCTGTGCTATTTAGATGTCACTTGCTATGTATGTGCCATCCTCGAAGCTCTAAAAATACCCAGGGAAGGCTTTTTGAAGGAAGTAAATGAAGTAAGAGGGACCTGGGAATTTTATCTCCTGGCTACCACAGACCACACCATGCTCATTAATTCAGCCCCTCATTACTCAGCTAACTGGGAGAACTCTGGTGAGTAGATCAGGGGGGAGTTCGGGATTTAAAGATAAGATTTACTAAGTGTGTGCGTTATTAGTAAACAGCAGAGAAAACACCAAGCTGGGTTTATATTAAGTCAATGACTAAATTGACATTAACCAGCTGATTTACATGAACCTCCCCACCTTCTGCATTTTTGCTCCTTCTGGAAAGCTCACAGAAAAACGCTTTTTAAACCTCAAATTTTTATGTTAAAAAACGTGGAGAAGGAAGAAGGTGGAAAAAGGGAAGGAAATAGAGAAATGAGGACCTTCAGGTGCAGGTATGGAAGGGGCAGCAGCGCAGCCATCCCTGCCCTGGGTGGGTTTGTGTCCCTGGGGAGATCAGGAGGTCCCCACTGTGGATCAGCCACGCTGAAGGAGGTTTAGGAGTGAGCAGACAGCAACTTCACACGAAGTGCTGGAAACAAGAGGCCACTGATGAAATGTTTATGCGTTTAGCAAAGACATAAATATGTGGAGAACAGCAAAGGACGGTGCTTGGCATGGGCAGACTGAAATCGTTTACCTGATTAGCTGACCCCAAAGTTCCAAAAAGTTCCAAAGACATCTCCTTGGCAGCAGCCCCAGCAATGCCCAGCCCTGGGCACAGGAATGACCCCTGCTCTGTGCATGCAAAGCCTTTTGTGGTGCTGGGCAGGGAAATGAAGCCCAAGGCAGCTGCAGGGGGAGAGAGAGGGAGGGAAGGAGGAGGGAAGAGAAGGAGGGAGGGAGGGAGGGGGAAAGGGACGGAGAGCAAATTGTTTCCAGGTGTAGCCTCAGACTGTCCCACATTCCCAGCCTGGGCTGCTCCAGGCATAACTCAGCCAGCTTTGTCCTGGTCCCACACAGCCCTGCACAGGCTGAGCCACCCTTTACTGGGACAGCCTTTTCCTGCAGGAATGGGGAGGCAGCTCTTGGCTTTTCCAGCTGCATTGATCTCCCACCCGGTTCACCAAGGGGCTGTGGGAGTTCTTGTGGGCTGGGGTAGGTTGGATATGGGATAAATTGCTTCAGGAAAGGGCTGTCCAGCCCTGGCACAGCTGCCCAGGGCAGGGGCAGGGGGGATATTGGGAAAATTCCTTCCTGGAAGGGGCTGTCCAGCCCTGGCACAGCTGTCCAGGGCAGGGGTGGATCCCCATCCCTGGAGGGATTTCAGAACCCTGTGGATGTGGCACTTGGGGACATGGTCACTGTGGCCTTGGCAGTGCTGGGGGATGGACTAAATGGGCTCAGAGGGCTTTCCCAGTCTAATAATTCCATGATTCTGTGAGCCTTCAGTGGGGATGGATCATCCTGCCTCCAGAGCCCAGTGCTGCTGAGAGGATGAAATGAGGGATTGCCACATTGCTCCAGAGAGAAGAATGCCAGTCCCTGTCCCCCTCCCAGAGCCATTGCTGGGGTCTTGCACCCCCAGGCTCCCCCTCCCTGGCCCTGCAGACAGGCAGGCAGATGGAGGCCAGAGTTCTCCCCTGACTGTCCTTAATAAAATTATTTGATTATATATATATATATATATAAAAAGTCAAGTTCCACCACTGTGTGGTTTCTAAGAGCTCAGAGAGTTCAGTTGGTTGGAATGTGCAATGAGAAGTGTCCAAGGCCAGGTTGGACAGGGGTGGGAGCAACCTGGGACAATGGAAGGTGTCCCTGCCCATGGAAGGGGGTGGAATGAGATGGGCTTTGAGGTCCCTCCCAACACAAACCATTGCAGGACTCTCTGATTCCGTGAGAAATGCTGTTCATGCAGCAGGAAGCAAGAAATGGTCACAAACCAGGACCTCAGTTGATAGAAAAGTCACAGAAATAAACTTTCCTTCTTGTGCAATGACAATTCTCATGAGTTTTGCTTTCCTGTCCTGCTGACAGTGTGTGGTTCAGCACGGTGTGTACCACAGTCAGCTCACTGAATCTTCTCAGATCAAACTCAGCACCAATGTTTAACCCAAATCCCTCATTTGTACCATATTTAATGCATTCAAAACAAACAGGAATGAGGAGGTTTATTTACATACATTTTTAATACATTTACTCATAGGCTCCTTCTCCTGAGACTGTTATCAATACCTCTCTCAGTCAACAGCAAGAAGGGAAATGAATTTCTACAGTGAACATTCATCATCTTCAAAACAGAACTTCATTAAGACAGACCCCTGCCAAGATAGCTGGCATTTTTTATACATAGGATTCATAAAACTTTCCCAAGGAAAGAGGTATAAGAAGCCTGAAGAGGCGTGTTAGACAAGGGGAGATCAGAACTCTCCTGGCCCCCTCGGGTGGGGCTCTGGGGTTGTTTTAACTTGCTGGTCCCTCACCCTGCACCAGCACCCGAGTCTGAAAGGCTGTTCAGTTTGAACTGACCTGCTGCCTGCTCAGTTTTGGAACATGGTGGGAGGTTCAGGGTGAAGTTACAGGAGATGGAGAGAGCTGATCTGACAGAAGGCTGATCCTTACATGGGAAGGAACCATTCCTCCTCCTCCTCCATGCATTCCTGAAGCTTATCATGTGCTGGCTCTGATCTTGCTGGGCCCCTGCAGCTGCAAGCCAAGCAGAAACACTCCTTTTAGCTCACACAGCTAACAGCTCCTTGCCACCTTCCACCAGCTCAGGGTGCCCCAAGCCCTGTCCAGCCTGGCCTGGGACACTTCCAGGGATCCAGGGGCAGCCACAGTTTCTCTGGGCACCCTGTGCCAAGGCCTGCCCACTCTCCCAGTGCAGGATTTCTGTCCAATATCTAATCCAACATGCACAGCATTTCTGCCAGCCAAGAGGAGTCAAAGCTGCAAAGAGATTCAAGCACCTTCAACCAAAACGCTTTAAACAGCAGTTCAAATCCCGATTTTGGTGCCTGGTAAGACAAACACAGACCCAGCTCTGGAAAGTGACCTCTAGATGCTCATGGTGTGAGCAGTCCTGATGGGGTTCTGAGGAATTTGAACTGCTCCCACCCCAGAACACATTACGACTAAGTCTAAACACTTTCAGCTCCTCTTTCCTGCGCCTTGGCAAAGAACAGGGACAGGATTTTGAAGCAGCTTTCCTTTTCCTATGTGCTGTGCCATAAAAGGCTGGGAGGCTGCTGGAATGACACTGGAACCCAAGGCACAGGGGACTGCAGGGTTTTCTGGACCCCTCTGCTCCTCCAGCCAGGAGTGCAGCACTGGCACAAATCCCTTACATGAGGTTTGTTGGACTGAGAAAGCTTCTGGTGCAATGTCTATCCTCCAGTGATGGTTTCCACCCAAGGCAAACCCAGATGGATTGGATTACAGGTTGCCTTGTTCATGCCAGAGGTCTGGAACCCCCATCCCCTGCCCTCAGGGATGGGCACGGAGCAGGGCAGGTCTCCAGCTCACCACGGGCTGGGAGATCCATGTGGCCTCAGGCACCAACCTGGGCTGACCAGGGAAATGCTCCCAGCAGGCAGAGCCTTTAGAGGATCAGGGGGGAAAGGAAAAGCACGGTAAGTGTTGCCTCTGCCCATCATTTTAACAATGCAGGGATCTCTGACTGATCCCCAAATCCTCCCAAACCAGCCCCCAGCACTTGTGCCAAGGACTGCAGAGGGCTGATCTCTCTGTCCCCCACCACAGGCTGGCTGAGCTCCCAAACCAACCTGCTCGGCCTTTTTTTCACCATTTCTTATCAAAATACTGCCCTGATACAGGGAGACTCTTCCAAAACATCATACAGTCTGCTGCTGCCAAGGAATGCTCGCTGCTAGCATTTCTTTTTCCACAATTATATTGAGGCTTGTCCTTTCGAGACAGAGCAGATCGAGGAGTGGGGCGTGCAGTCCATCAGCGCAGGATAAACCCGGGCAGGCTCTATGACTCAGGAGTGACTCACTGCTCCTCCTCTCTTCCTTCCAGACTCTTGGGGGTGGGCTCCTTTATTGTCAGGCTGTATCTGCAGGAAAGAATTCCCCCCCTGTGCAGAAGGAATTGCATGTTCTGCTCATTGCTGGGGGTAAACAGGTGAGTGTTCACCTGCAGCCCGAGCCCCCAGGGCACAGAGCTGTGCACACAGCAAAGCAGAGACATGGGGGAGGGATTTTTCCTTCCTCCAATAACATGTTGTCCAGGTTCATTATTTGGAACTAGCTTGTTCCTCCCAAACCCCCCAAACCCCGATTACTAAAGTAAGATTGACCTTTCAGAGAGTTATTTCGAAGAACTCGGATAAAATAAGATGCTATGACTCAAACAACAGGAGGAGAGTGTCTGCAGCACAGTTAAGCCACACGAATTTGTTTCACTGTCAGAATCAAGTATTCTGAAAAAAAAACAAAACACCCAAACCCAAAAAACAAGAATGATTAATCTTTTCTTCCCTTTAGCAAGGCAGATTGCAGTGTCCCCGTGGAGCAAGACAGGAAGTGTGCAAACAATGCCTGCTGAGGCTCCAGCATGTCCTCACCAGTAGGAGCACAAGCCTTAGGAGAGAAAGATAAAAATAACTAAAAAAAGAGATTTTTTACATATACACGTACAAGATAAGTATATTGAGTGAGTCAGAGAAAAGCATAAAAAGATATTGAAGAGCAAATTGTTGAGTTCTTCCCAGCCAAAGGGTTCAGGAGCCTGAGGACACTGAGGATGCAGCAGAAATACAAAGAGGGGTGCTGGAGGGAGCCTGGAATGGCCTTGCTAATCAAAGACAGAAAGAAAAAATGGTTGCAGAATGACAAAATAGCAATGAAATATAATCTTGGACTCATATATGTTGAAATTTAAACAAATCCTCAAATCCCAAATTTATAGAGTTGTAGGCTCTCAGAATGGTTTGGGTTTGAAGGAACCTCAAAGTCCATCCCATCCCACCCCTGCCATGGGCAGGGACACCTTCCACCAGCCCAGGGTGCTCCAAGCCCCGTCCAACCTGGCC